>OU342735.1:475409557-475844551 GCA_910589765.1 Avena atlantica
GTTACTACAACAAGTATTTGCAATATTATAACATTTATAAACTTTGTATATCATATATACCTTTATCATTGACAACTTCTCCAGCCATCTGTTCCACCTCAACATTTCTAAAACGTTCCGTGAAATCATAGAAGTCCATCCATTCCATATCACCTCTTGTTGACACAAGTCTGGATGTATCCTTTGAAGCTGGGAGGAAGTGACCTAAGCAATACTCCTATTGCAAAGGATTTCGTCATCCAATAGTCCACCAAGTGAACCAGTCACATGTCGCATAGTATGCGGTCCAAGTGACTATTCAAACAAGTGTTTTCCTCCATCTTTATGGATAGGAAGTTCTCGACAAGCTCGTACTTCCACATATGCACATGGGATATGAAATCTGCCCTCAGGTGTTCTATCATCACATCTGGTTCAAGATCACCCATGAGCTCATGCATTTCATCTACCATGTCTTTGCACATTAACTCTTGTATGAATGCAGATCTCTCCTGACAAAAAATGCGGCCTTCCTATATTTGTGGGGTTTCTTGTCCTTCATATTCTGGCTCACTCAAATCCATTACGTGGCGCATGTAAAATACCACATTATTCTTAATGAGGAGGTCATTGAGACGTGTTAGCCAATATGGTAAGTTGGATCCATCTAACTTGAGTTTCTCGGCGGCTAACCAATCAGTGATGTCGAAGATGGCATCACGACGTGCCATGATCTACATTTAAATTTTGCAACGGTTTTTAGACCAAGTTTATGAAAATATGAGTTCAAATAACTCAACTAAAACATTATCCCTAACTTACACAATCCTTATTCACTACATCACCCCCGATCGTCACGGCCAGCAATATAGTTGCAAAGGTGGACGCTATACGTCGATCACATCATTCATGCGACTCGTGCTCGATCTTTTGATCATCCGTGTTTCGAGGCCATGTCAGCGCATGCTAGGCTCACCAACTCTAACTTGTGTGTATTGAAGTGTAACCTTTCTTACACCCACTGTATGCGAACGTAGGTATGTCTGACACCCGATCATCACAATCTGCCTTATACCAAAACTTTCTTGGTGGTGTACACACAAGGGGAACACAATCATTGGAATTCAATTGTTTAGGGATCATCTTATTAATGCTACCGTCGAATATCTAATCCTAAGCACATAATAAGATACACATAACAATCATACATCAAATGTAAGTGTTGTTAGATATATATTTATATATTGTATGTCCCCACTTGTTAGGGGGTTTTCCTGCTAATTTCCACCTATACATGTACTATATACTGTGGCCTTTGGCCCCTGAGGAATAAAAGTTGCTTATTCCTAACATGGTATTAGAGTCTAGGTTAGGATTTTGTCCGGACTGGCAACTTGTCCGCTAATTTCCACGCCGTCGCCGCAATTTTTTCTGTCACCACGATTTCCTCTGCCCGCTACACGTCGCCGTGGTGAACTCTGATTCTCCGCCCGCCCGGCTGCCGTCCGCAGCGCGTCGTCCTCTCTAGCTGCCGCTCCTCTGGCCGCTAGCCCGTCTGCCCGCCGTCCGTTCCCCGCCGGCCACCGCATCTCTCCGGCCTGGTCGCATGCTGCTTCTGCCTGGTTGCGTGCTGCTACACCGCTTCGCGTGCGTGCGCTTGCTTCTGCCCGGTCGACCAGATCAGATCTGATAGCTAGCTAGCTGATACCTTCTGATCCAGATCGATCGGATCAGCTGCGTGTGTGCGTGCGCTTGCTTAGCTAGCTAGCTAACCGATTGCTTCTGATCGGATTGATTTGATCGGCTGTTGATAAAAAAAATAAGCTCAGACAACACCTCAAAGAGCGGAACACGACCGCAAGCATTCAACTGAGCACGGCGGGGCTCGAACTCCTTGCGGAGCCGAGACAGAAACTCATAGATGCGGTGGAACTCCAAATACGAGCGCATAATCTGGTTTTCTCTGACAGTACATGTGTTATTAGTATTGCACGTGATCCGGTTAAGCATGAGCTTACCAAGCATATTGGTGTTGATGCTTTCTATACACGTGCTCAGGTGCAGGCTTAGGTTGTTGCGCTTTAATATGTGTCTTCAGAGTTACAGTTGGCAGATTTCTTTACGAAGGCACAGACCATTGCGCAGTATACTTTCTTTATCTCCAAACTTAGTGTTGTGAAGCCACCATGAGTTTGAGGGGGGAGGTGTTAGATATATATTTGTATATTGTATGTCCCCACTTGTTAGGGGGTTTCCTGCATATTTCCACCTGTACATGTACTATATATTGTGGCCTTTGGCCTCTGAGGAATACAAGTTCCTTATTCCTAACAAGTGTAATGCGATATGGTCTTCGCGCCGTGATCTCCATCTTGGTGCCTCAGATCTGGTGCCAGGGGAACGACACTCCGGGGTCCGGCGCCTGGGTGCCAGCGCCTCTAGGTCTTGCGCCATGGCCCTAGTGCCTCCGACTTCATAGTCCACCACCACGATGATGACCGTTACTACTTCTTAGCAACAGATAATAAACTACTTTACCTTGACTATCACCATAACGCCCCCTGCAAAAGAAAGTTAGACGCCTCTACTTTATCTTTTGCAAGTTTTACGTGGTTGTATGGGCTTTCACATAAGAACAATTTCTTACCTACGAACTTCAACCACAACGCTGATTAAATGATTGTCTCTACTAACCCCCTCTTGGGGTCCTCCTTTGTAAATGTTATATCAACTATTAAAAGAGAGACAGACACCCGCTAGCCACTTATACAAAACAAGCCGTATGTTGAGCATGGAACCAGTCTCGCGTAAGAGTACATAAATTCCACTCATCAATAAGCAATTAATTCTCACATCCATCCACAGAGACGATAATAAGGTTTAAATAGCATGATATTCAATTAGAACATAGTCTCAAACAATATGAAATAAATAAACAAGTTTCACATGCCCATAAGAACGAAAGAAAGAGAGAGGCATGCAACTTTTAACCCCTTTAAGGCCCCGTGAGCAACCTAGTATACTACTTCTCCCTCTTTAAACAAGGACTAAAAAGAGGAAAGAGACTAGCGGCCATCACAAGGATCATTCGGAGTCGCCATCATCTTGAGAGTCTTCAAATTCTTCATCACTAAGGGGGAGCGAAGTACTCCTCAAATCCTCGATAGGGTAATTCATAACCATGAAATATTCCTAGGGAGTGTATTTCTTCATCTTTACTAACTTCTACATGTCTTCCATGCTATGTCCATTCGACCAAGGTATGATACTCATGCTGATGAGTACAACAACACTTGAAAAGTATCAAAAGCCTAGCTTAGCTTCCAGGCCAACACTTGTAAGATATCAATCTTTCCGATCTTACTTTGCACTTGTTCATACACATATCTTCTACCTCTGGACCATAATATAAGACATTTTGGGTAGACTAACTAGATACACATCTCTAGTTTCTTCCATGTGATTAGATTTGTTAGTGCACATATGTGACGTTGTTTAAGCCCATCGGAAAATTGCTTAATACTCCAACAACACACTATAGTGTGAATCCATGATTTTTCTAAAATATTCCATGGAAAAGACTTGAAGATTCACCTTCTTTTTTGACACAAACGGAGAATCCACTTATCCTCATTTTTTTTTTTTTGAGAATCACTTATCCTCATTCATGTCATGCCCCGGAGATTCCGCTTATCTCCGTGTTCCTGTGTAGGTCACTCCTCAACCCGCAAGCTGGTCACACCTATCCCTCGCTTATCTCCATCCCTGTCACCTACAGCTGATGCTGTCCTACCACGAGACGGACAGCTCCCGTCATCGGTTCACGAAGCCCACCCGGGACGCGCCTCATCCAACGGTGCTCACCCCCCCGCTTCCGCGGCTTCACGAGCCACAGCCGTCGGATCTCCAGCATCGTCTCCGTCCCAAGCGTGTGGTTTCCCGAAAACATACTCAGCGACGCAGAGGGAGAAAAAGTCCCCCCCGAACCAGCCATGTGTCTCAGGCGGCCTCTACGTGGCTCAACCCCCGCCTCGCATTCCGGCGCTCCACCGCCGCATGCAGCGCACACACGGGCACAAACAAAAGCATCTCCCTCCCCCTCCCCACCGCGGCGATGCTGCCCTCCTAGACCGCTCCCAAATTCTCCTCTACGCCCACCTAGCCAGCCCACCGGCGCAGCTGACCAGGTGCCCTGGCCTCCCGCCGCCGCCTGCCGCTAAATCCCTCCCCGTCATCCTCCTCCTGCGCGTGGTGGTGCGCCGGCGCGCGCTGTTGTCCGAGGACCGACCGTGGCCGCGGGGAACAATGCTGTGAGATGAGATGGTAGTGGCTCGCTGCCCCCAGAGGTCGGCTGTTGCATCAGCGATCGCTATTCTGTACTTGTTTTATTTCTGTGCTCGCCTTTTCTTGCTGATGCTGCTGTCCTTTATGTTGTTTATTATTTTGCTTCCGCGTTTAGTTTTTGATTTTATATTAACGACAAATCGCGCGACTTCGGTGTAGATGTGTACTTTTTTTTTTCTAATTCGGGTAAGTAGTTCTTATTGCCTCGATCCATATATATATATATATAGGAATGAATCAATTTGTTTGGGTTCCTAGGCTCGCTAGACCCCAAGTTTGGTGGAATGGTCAACGGGAAAAATAGGGGAATATTTGCAAAAAAAATTATTTATTTGAAAACAGCAGCAACATAATAATATTATAAATTAATCTGTGCATCTGGTTCACTGGCTATGGTTTGGTTTTAGTTCGTTCACTAGCTATATATAATAGTCTGTTTCTGCATCTACAGTAGCTCTATTTCTTGCAAACATCCTCTCATCTTATAGTCTGCTGAAAGGCATATGGTGGACATTCAGGTGCAGGTGTAAATGCAATCGAAATTTCCGGGCATGAGCCCTCTGTCCGAGCTGGTCTGGTCTCCGGATGATGGTCTGAGCATTAAAATTGCGGCCTCCAGCCTAAGCACAAGAAAAGCCTCTCTTCGCTGGAATGCAGATACTTTGAACATAGTGATATCTTCGCCTCAACCAAGTGGCGGCGGTGGTGGAAAGAGTGGTGATAACGTAGATGCCACCACCCTAAGGGATGCAGGAGAAATGCCATCACAACTACGAACTCGCAGTGACACTTCAGTGAGAGTATCCATGGCTAGTCCAAATAGAACACGAAACTTTGCTGCGCAACAATCCACTTCTATAACATCACAGGAACAAGATTCAAGTAAGTTTAGAAGACACAAAATCCAATTCACTGAGTTCGAGTAGTCCAGACACGATTGATGCTTGAATTTTAGATTAGAGATCTGCATGCAGCAACAATTGTTAGTCTAGATAACTGCTTAGCTTGCCAGTAGAGTCCAAACTGTGTATGAACATAACTGGCACAAATTTAAAATCTGTCAAACATAGAAAATGTCTTTTCCCTAATGTGTGTTAGTTACTGCATAACTTTTCATAGTCCAAATAGAATAGATAACCTAATGCAATTGATATTTTATCATCTGGTTGTCGGTGTGTTGATGATTAATTTATCTTCTTTAATGATTAATGCTTGTAGAATGCTGTGGAGGGATCAATTTGATGAACGAAGGGAAAGAATTGTCTGTCAACCGCTGTGCAGATAAGCCGGATAAAGAGGAAGTGCGTAGTTCTCCCACAAGATGCTGCAAGGACGCTTCTCAAAGTAATATACCATCTTTAGGGCGATTATTAAAACTACCCTTATCTTTTTTTGTTCTCAACAATAAAAAATAGCATGGCATTTTGCAGGTGTGGCTTCCAAAAATAGTGCCCTGCATAGTATTTCAGAAAAACAGGTCACTGTCCATAATGGAAGATCATGGGCAGATAATACCTGGCGTGCTCGATTAGTAAAAGCAATTAGTCAGAGGGACTATGTTTTGCCGAACAATGCATTGAATGCACAGTCACCTATTGGTAATACTAGAAAGGTCCCAGGAAAGTTGTCAGGTTTTATAGATAACAAAAGTGATAATCACCAAGATCAGGTTATGCAGGGGAACCATAATAATGATCACCAAGATCAGGTTATGCAGGAAAACCATGGTGATAATTCCCAAGATCAGGTTAAGCTGGAGCATCATAAGGATGAGCCTATTCTTGCCAGATGTGAGTCAACATCTGGTGTTAATGCTGTTTCAAAATGTGACTCAGCATCTGGTGTTAATCCTGTGACAAGATATGAGTCAACAACGGATGTTAATCCGACAAAGCTTGAGAAGGGCAAAGAAAAGGTAATGCATGACTGGAGCAATTGTGTTAGCAACACAAAACAGGGTGATGATAGCAATGAGAGTATGGAGAGCTGCCCAAGTATGAAAGCTCCAAAGCGAGAGCATGCAGAATACTCCACATGCGAGATGTCTTCTCGAAATAAAAGATGTAGAAGGGAATACAATGAGAGTTCTTGTTCAGGATTGTTGCCCAGAAATGGTAGCTCTTTCTTTAATTGGATGTCATCTCTTACTAATGGATCAACCGTGCTTGACAGAAGCACCACTGTTGTTTCACTTGATCAGAAGTGTTCAGAGGCTACAGGACATGAACTAGCAGAACATTCAGTGGAGTTACAAAAAAACATCAGAATTCCTCTGCAGTCTGTTGGCTTCAATTCTCTTTTTCAATCTCTTTATTGTCGTAACGTTATGACAGCTTCAAGAGATACCTGTCATCAGTCAGAAATGGATTGCACTGAGCGCGAAGCTGACATACCAGTGCTGGATTTAAATGGTAGTGATTCTATGCTCGGCAAAAAGATTGGTATGGGCAAAGGAACTCTTGATGTGGCTATTCAGGATTTAGCTGCTGACAGTCTTCAAGAGGATTCAGGTAGCGGTAAAGGAAATTTTAGAGATCAAATTGGAGTTTTCCCTTTGGGAGCCGGAAGAAACTTCAAGATGCCCAGCTCCAGTAAGTCGTGTTCTAGAACTCTCGTAGAAAAGAAAAATGAGTGCTATGCCAGCTCTTTGAATGCTGCAACGGGAAATAAAGGTGGATTCACAGAAAGCTTGTGGGTAAGTCGGCTTTTGCCAAAAACATCAATGAAATTGATGGATGCAACACCCTGCAATGTAAACGGTGATTTTTGTACTGTCAGTCCAAAGGGTGCAGGTGATAGGTTGCATCCTTCATCTCAGCAGAAGTTTAATGTGGAGAAGGAATTCCAGAATTCACAATACTTTACTAGCACAGGAAGTGACAATGGGACAACAAGTAACAAATGTCCAGTGATTCCTCAAGAAGAACATAAGCAGTCAGAAACTATGGCTTCCATTCTTGCAAAGAGATTGGATGCGCTTAGACATGCAAAGACCTCAGCAGTAAGGTTGGCTATCTCATGTGATCACGAAATATCTGAAGAGCATAATCAGAGAAAGAGTCCTTTTGTTATTAATTACAGCAGCCATGACGGACTAGAGGCAGGACAAGAAACTCAAAAATCTTCTAGTGGACACGGACGGCTAGTTTTATGGCTAGGTGACAAAGGTAAGGAGCAATTATGTCCTGGCAGTGATGAGGAATCAAGAGGAAACATGTTATCTAGAGGTGAAGATCTGAATTGTGGAGGGAGCATCGCTGGAAAGGCTGTAGCTCATGATAATTTAGAAGCAAACACATCTTCTGAATATATTGGTAGAAGAGGATTAAAAATTAAGGAAGTGGGTTCAGATTCCATGGATAGTCTGCGACACAACAAGCAAATTGTACCCTATGGTATCATCCCCAGTGATGTATGTGATCAATCAAGTATTGTTTTTGGATCCTTGCAGAGGCTTCGTTTGTCTCGATCAGATATCATAAGGTACTTACTTGAGTTTGGAACATTTCTCTTTGTACCTGCTATCCATGGCATGCATGATTGCATTAACATGTCTAAGAAGATTTTATTGGACAAATTATATGGCTTTATAGCTTCCTATGGGTTGTGTGCTCTTTTTAGCTTCCTCAGAGGTGGGAGTTTACATATGACTGTCTTAGCTAAAGAATAGATAAAAAATGTTTCCTTGTATTACAAGCTGAACCTATGTTACGGGAGGGGATGTACAACCCAGCCACCTGGGTTCAAGTCTTCATGGATGCAAATTTGGTTCTTATTACTAAAAATGAAACGTCTTAGCTAAGGAATACATAGGGGATGTACAACCGAGCCACCCGGGTTCAAAGTCCTCACGGATGCGGATTTGGTTCTTACTATTAAAAAACTCAGCGTAGGCCCCCACTGATTTATTTTTATGAAAGAAAACTATGCTATCCATCTCTTGTATGCCAAAATGTGCTTACTTTGATATACTAAAGATATCACAAATATTATTCATCATTTTTCTGCTTATAGTTTACTGTAGTGTTGACATTATTGGTTTCTACACTATGTGTGGACCCTAGAGCTCTATTCGGTGATCATATTGTTGCACCCAAGGATATCTCTCAGTGTTGTTGAATTGGAAAGTTGTGTTTAGATTAGAGAAGACACTGAGAACTGAAGAGCTGATGTTTATTTATATTGGTGATCCTTGACAGATGGTTAATGTCACCAATAATGCACACTACCTTAGATGGATTTTTCTTGCGTCTACGATTTGGTAAATTGGAGGAAGCATTGGGTGGCACAGGATACCATGTCGCGCGTATAAATGGTAAGTGGCTATACAACTATGTCTAATTTGGTGACTGGCTACATAAAATGCTCAGGTTGCTGAGTGACTTGTTTTTTCTTTAAGTTTATTTAAGAAGCTAAAGAAAGGACGGGAATTAATATGGACTTCTCTTACAGGAGCACTTGATAGGAATCGCCTTTCTGTAACAATCAGGAACTCAACTTGCCAAGTAGATTCTCGCTTCGTATCCAATCATGAATTCCATGAGGTAACATATGAAAAGGCAGTTCTCTTAGCAACTTTGTTAAGTAGAATAAGTCATGCTTTGACTTCTCTTGCTACCCAAAGTTTAAGTTGTATGGCTATTGGAGAACACTGTACAGGCAACCCATTAAAAATTTAAGCCAGCTTATTGTTAGTTGAGCAAGTTCGTGGCGATGAACAGACTAAGAGAAATATTTAATGCTGTCTTGTCTATGTGACTGCAAAGGGAGATACGGAGTCTGGTTTCCACTAGTTCATCCTTGGGCCTATACTCTTTATCTGGAGTAAGCATCACAATCAGATGACATGTAGAGTTTCTTCATTTTTTACCAAATTATATTGTCCAAAATTATGTTGATTTGATTGAATCTGGATATTGAACTGCATACCCCCCCCCCCCCCCCCCCCCGGTCCAGTTTATTAGACACGCACATAGTTTAAGAAAATCTTTAACCATCAATTTTGACCAATAAAATATGCAATATATGTCCCAAAAAATATACCATTGAAAACTACTTTTGAAGATGAATCCAATGATATAATTTTTGTGACATATTATGTAAAATTTGTTGACCAAAATTATTGGTCAAAGTTGTTCTTAAACTAGGTACGTGCCTAATAAACCGGACCGGAGGGAATATAAGCATTGTATTTGTATTCATATTTCATAGGATTCAGATGTGTTCTGCTACTATTTAAAATTCAGATGCCAATATGTGCTTCTGTCTGCAGAGGGCCTTATGCTACTTGTTCATTCTAGATTATTAACCACAACAAAATTTTCTTACCTTGTGATGAAGGAAAGTGTCATGCTGAATGAAATCTGAATGATCTATCTCTTAAATAATATGCCAATATCTTATTTTCTTTGTTTTCATTTTGCCCGTATAAAAGAGTGTTCTACCTGGCTTTTCCTACGGTTCTTACTTACTAATCTCCACTGATACCTAA
The DNA here is from genome assembly GCA_910589765.1 of Avena atlantica. Classification (NCBI taxonomy): domain Eukaryota; kingdom Viridiplantae; phylum Streptophyta; class Magnoliopsida; order Poales; family Poaceae; genus Avena; species Avena atlantica. Next base: position 475,419,372 of record OU342735.1, read on the forward strand.
TGATTTTGGTCTAATCATTCAGCAGTAGCAATTTATGTAGGTTACTTACTAATCTCCACTGATACCTAATGATTTTGGTCTCTGTCATTGAGAAGTAGCAATTTATGTAGGTGACTGATTTTGTTATGTTCTCCAGGATGAGCTGAAGGCATGGTGGTCTGCTGCCACGAAGGGTGGCTGGAAACTACCATCAAAAGAAGAACTTAGCAAGAAGTTAAGAGAAAGAGAACTACTTCGTTTCCAAAATGCAATGAATCAGCACGACAACACTTGATGGAAGTACCATAATCTGGAAATTTCTGTCTCGCCAGCCATTTTATCCGAAACTGCCAGTGCACCAAAGCATTACTGTTGGTCAGGCTACATTGCTATTTTCACCATCCTTGCAGAACTAGGCAATAGCCCCAGTGGGTCGGAGTGGCATTTGGTATCTCACCCGTATGGGCTGTAATTTAATGAAGTTCACAGGATCCTCTCACACTGGTACTAGGTTTTCAATTTTTGACCATCCTTTGGTGTAGTGATAGATTCACCGTGGTATATTGAGAGAGTGATCAGTTTGTACTAAACACTAGTACATGATGCTATTTTACGATGGGATAGGCTATTATGTAGAAATCCTATTTGTAAATAGGAAGTTACTACCAGAATAGTACAGAATTGTACAACTCATATTGTTAACTATAATTTCATAGAATAAAATGAATGTTCAGTGCTTGTGGCTCAGTTCAAATAAAGATAAAATCCACCTGAAAAGGGCACATCATTATTGGGTACTCCCTCCGTTCCATAATATAAGATGTTTTAGCTTTTGTGAAATGAGATGTTTTAGCTTTTGTGAAACAAGTGTATCTAGATGTGTTAGCAGTACTACTTCACCTGATTCAGTATTCCTGATGGTACAACGTCAGGTCTATTTGCCAAAATCTGAAACTACTACACTACAATAGCAGTACTACTTCACTGAATAAGAAAAGTAAGGTTTGCCAAAATCTGAAACTACTACACTACAGTAGCAGTACTACTTCACTGAATAAGAAAAGTAAGCTAAATTTTTTTAAATAATATATTTTTTTATTCAATTTCACAAATAATACACAAAACGGGCAAATTGCAAATCTGTTGATCGGTCGGCCGTTCAACGGACGAAACACTGTCTTCGTCCGTTCAACGGACGACACACCCTGCAAACCCCTCCTTCACCAAACAGTCGACAGCAAGGTGTGTCGTCCGTTGAACGGACGAAGGCAGCGTGTCGTCCGTTGAACGGACGAAGGCAGAAACGAGTCTGCCGTCTGTCGAACGGCCGACCGACCAACAGATTTGCAATTTGTCCGTTTTATGTATTATTTGTGCAATTCAATAAAAAATGTATTATTTAAAAAAAATTAGCGAAGTAAGGTGTGAGGAACAGATGTTGGGCTTTATAATAAGTAAAAATTCAGTTTAGTTAGTTTTTATACAACCAGAACAACCTTCAGTTCAAATAAGCAGACAAGCAAAGGAAAGTGTCTTTGGCTCCCGAGCACCAATACTCCCTTCATCATTTAAAAAATAAATAAAAATCATATTTATAATTTTCAAAATAAAATAAAATTTAGACATATCCGACAAACATACAAAATCGCAACACCAAACTCTTAGTATTGTGGGCTATAGAAAAATGACAAAATTTGATAAAGTTTGGGGATTTGAAAATGCACGTATAGATCCACACTTTTGTCGTTTTTGTGTAGCCCAAAATATAAATTATTTGAAATTGATACACGTTCGTGAGAAAAATCATTGGCTACATCTGGATGTTTTTTTAAAGAATTTTTAGAACTTACAAACATGATTTTCGATTTTTCAAAATAGCAGGAGCACTGGTACTCGGGAGCCAAAAATCTCCGCTCCAAGCAAGGCATACTTACTTGTTGCAGGCTATCAAGAATAAGAAATACTCAACATGTTACTTAGTTCAAATATGTACACAGATAAATTCAGTTAGCAAGCACATATGTACTGCAGATTATGTACCTAACCATGCACTCCTACATAACCTGGCTTTGCATAAATAGTTGTCATGCATCTGCTAGTACTGCGTTTGCTAAGATAATCTGAAACTGAAATTAGACTAAAAGCTGAATCAGTATGTGTGCAAGTGTATATATCTAGCTGAATCAGTATGTGTGCAAGTAAATCTGGTAGTATTGAACTTGCTAAGATAACCTAAAACTGAAAATAGTCTATCATTCTTGTCTTGCCTCCTTACTATTGGATGTTTACCAAGTGACTTGTGAGTTTGATTTCTAAGTTAAATACAATATATAAATTGATAAAATATGTACACATCTCTGTAGTGTCAGATTATGATATTGATAACGAAATGTCTTTTCTCCATAATTCCATTTCTATGCAATGAGCTCATGTGCAGGTTCTTGTTTGACTAATTGCATACATCAACTTTGGTTGACCTGAAAACAGTAACTAGCCTGCTCGTTGCCCAAAAAATGTACTAGTTAATTAGACACGATGGTCTATTTTGCGCCTTCTGGCATGTTTGTATGACCGGTGCGATATTCATAGTATTATAATAGCTTGCAATCATTCTGCACAATATTATAGTCGAAGATGAATAAGATGACATGGGCAATATTCTTATGGATGAGGAAGCCAGCACATCTATTGTTTTTCCCATTGGTATTAATCCACCGTGACATGCTTGTATTTGCCGAGGTGCTTGAAAGAGATTTTAGAATCAGGGAATGTCCAACGCATAGAGCTCTAAAAAATTATTTGATTGAGCATATTTGGAAAAAGTTTAGCTTGGATTATTTCCGTGTTTTGATCCATGTAATGCTAAATATATTTTGATAATATTATATTGGCATTTTATTATTTACAATGGATTTATTCAATTGTGTGTTCATGTATTCATCCTTGTATATCAACAAGCAAAATTCATATTTGGTACATGCCACAAATACTAGATCACAAGGTTAAATTAGTACTACCTCCATTTCGGTTTACAAGGCAAATATATAATTCAAAAAAATAGTTTGACCATAAATTCAATCAACAATATATGAATCATATGTCACAAAAATTATACCATTGAAAGCGTATTTTGAATATAAATCTAATGGTATAATTTTTGTTAAATATAGTTTGTATTTTATTGACTAAATTTATGGTCAAACTATTCTCTCAAAGTACGTAATTGCCTTATAAACGGAATGGAGATAGTACTATAGATCCTACACAGTAATAAATGCAAGTCTCTACTCCATCCGTCCCGGTTTAAAGGACACAATTTGCAATTCTCTGGACCCTAGGTGTCATCTAATTGGTCCATTTAATAGTATGGAGTAGAACATGCATGAGGAGAAAAAGAGTTAGGAAAGGGTTCACATTTGTTCACGCATGTGCATGCAAGCATTTTGTTCTTTTCACACAGGAGTAATTACAGAGATTAAATGCTTTTGTGCCTAAGTATTTTGGGATTGCATGGTTTACAAATTGTGTACTTTAAAGGAGGAAGTATGTTGTCAGACTTACTTAATGAGGCTCCCTCCGATTCCAATGAATAAGGTTTATATTTTTTGAAAGTCAAGTTAAGTAAACTTTGATCAAACTTCTAGAAAAAGCTATTAATAACTATAATGGAGTATTATATAGATATCATATGAAAATTTATTTCATTGATGTATCTATCGGTATTGATTTTGTATTGTACTGTACATGTTAATAATTTATTCTAAAAACTTGATCAAATTTTATATAGTTTGACTTGTCGGAAAAAATATAAGACTTATTCATTGAAACGGAGGTAGGAAGCAGGAAGTACCACTGCCAACTATGATTAATCTGATTATTATTAATGAAAAAAATACGGTACGTATCGACCTGGGCAGATCCTGGAATTAAACACTACACACATGGTGCCAATCTAAAGATGTAATTGGTGCCACCCCAGGGAGCTCTCACAGACGTTTGGACTTGCTGGCCGTCGGATTGGATTTCCGATCAAATCTAGACCGTTTACATGCGCTGAACAAAGATATGGAAAATCGGTGATGTACCCGGCTGAGGCTGCAGGTGGCCCCCTTCAATTTGTAGCCCCATATGTCAGTGACTTTGGGATGGTCTGCTATGGGTCCGGTTTACACACATGCGCTGAACAAAGATTTCGGTTGTTGCCGTACGTACACACACATGCGCTGAACAAAGGCATAAAAACATGCATGCGTTGAACGGGGGACCCCCCGCTGCAATCGTTTCTCCCTCTGGCTTTCCCCCGCCTGCCCGGCGCATGCATGCGTTCCTAATTTCCACCACCGCGCACCTTGGATCTTCCCCCTCCATCAACAAGCCCGGCCCGATGCCGCGCAGTTCTTGGTGATATGATGCGCACGGGCAGGTGATCTCGATACCTGCTCAGGCGTTGCTATTGTTCTCTTCGATCCCTACCGGCAGGACGGACGGTAGGTAGAAGATGAAGGATGGTGGCGTCGCGACGGTGGTGCCACGGCTCCTGGCGCCGCGCGGCAGCCGCGGCCACGAGATCGAGATGTTCTCGCACTACGTCGGTACGTACCAAGAAACTTGTTTCCACATCCGATTGAGATTGAGAATAAACCTAGGCCTTCCTTTGAGCAGGCGATTCTGCAGAACCAATTGCATTAGTCCCGCCCGTGCGCATTCTGATCTCTCATGCATAGGGATCAGGTCGATCATGGTACTCAGGCCTGCATTTACGATCGAGACATACCCAGATTTTTTTATACCTGAAAAAAAGGAATAGTAGGAAAAATGAGTCTACCTAGCTAGGCACATCATGTCAGAACTGATATATCTCGAAATTGATGCAAGAATAATCTTGTAAGAGCATATTTAGAACGCGGATGCGATATACCGTAAAACGTTTTTATCGTTTTTCGGTCAGCAAAAACAAAACCATTTATTATTTGCATATAACGTATGCAGATTTAAATCATCAAATTGATCAATGTTATAGAATTACAAAACAGCAATATTTTATAGTTTACAACAACATTTCAAAAATGAAGAATTCAAGAGCACAAATAAATGAGAGTTTTGTATAGAATACAAATGGACACAAAAAACTCAAATGAAAACTCCTCCCAAGCAATGACCAGCGGTGGACAATAAGATCTTCACGAAGATTGGAATGCTGAGTTCCATTTTCAATCTGCCGATAGGTTTTAAAAAATGCTTCTATCTTGTCAGGGTTTCTTCTAGGCTTGACTGGGCAACCAACATTGTCATACTCCAAGGGCAACCTCTTGTCTCTCTCATCCTCAACAATCATGTTGTGAAGAATCACACATGCTGTCATGATGTTGTTCAGGTGTTTCTTTTGCCAGTAACGAGCAGGCCCTCAGACAATTGCAAACCTAGCTTGAAGCACACCAAAAGCTCTCTCAATGTCCTTGCGGGTTGCTTCTTGACAAGTGGCAAAATGAGCTTCTTGGGGGTTTTGGGGTTTACTAATTGTTTTCACAAATTTGTCCATTATGGATAAATGCCATCTATGAGATAATACCCCATGGTGTACTCACGGCCATTGATCTTGTAGTTGTAGGCCGGCTGTTCTCCATTTGCTAGCTTTGAAAACAAATGAGATCTATGCAAAACATTGATGTCATTCAGAGAACCCGGTAGACCAAAGAAACAATGCTATATACACAAGTCCTGCGAGGCCACTGCTTTGAGCACGATTGTTGCATCTCGATGATGGCCAATATACTGCCCATGCCATGCTTTTAGACAGTTCTTCCACCTCCAATGTATGCAATTGAGGCTTCCGAGCATCCCCAGCCAACCTCTTTTCTCATTCTCTGCCATGAGTCTCTTTGTGTCCTTCTCGTTTGGTGCTCGCAGGTACGTTGGACCAAAGACTTTGATAAATGTCTTGGCGAATTTGCGCACGCATGTCATGGTCGTATATTCACCAATCTGAAGATATTCATTAGTGTAGTCAGCTGACGCTCCGTAGGCGATCACCCTCATGGCAACAGAGATCTTCTGGTACAAACTGAAACCAAGCAACCTAGCACAATTTTTTACGTTGCGTGAAGTACCGGCAGTTGGCCTCACAAGATTTTACAATCTTCTCGAACAGGGGCCATCTCATCTGGTATCGGCGGTGAAACAGACGAGCAGGGTAGATGGGTTTCTCGGCAAAATAATCTCGCATGAGCATCTCGTGCCCTAGAACGCGGTTGCGTGGGATGCACAATCGCCCGACAATTGATCCCCTCCTCCTCTTTTGGGTATTCTCCTCCGCCTCCAGTTCGTCGACGACAGCGAGTAGAAAGAGGTCCTTCGCGTCGTCATCGTCCAGGTCTTCCCAGTCGGATTCGTCAGACGACGAGTCCTCCATAAAAAACGAACAGAAGAACTCGACGCGGAACACCAAGACTCACTCCACGACGAACTCATCTACAAAATCGCCGCCGCATGGATTCTAAATCTGAGAAATTTTGAATTTGTAGCCTAAACGATATAGGAGAAAGAGGGTTTACCGGCTCGGACGGCGGCGGCGGACGGACGGTGTAGCAGATCCGGTGCACTGGCGGTTGATTGTCAGGGGGAGAGGTAGGCTGCGCAGCAATTCCACCGTAGATCAAGCGACGATGGCGTCCGCGGTGGCGCCGTGGTTGGGTAGCGCGATGACGGCGACGGACGACGTGTTAAGCAGTTCAGTGCGCTCGCGGCACGGCCACGCAGTGACCGGGAACCGGTCAATTGGTACGGGCCGATGGCGGTGGGGAAAGCGACGAAGGCAGATTCCCATACGGGAGTCGTGAATCTTCAGCGCGCCTCCGCTCGCGAGCGTTTGCCGGGAGCGGCAAAAGGAGCAGGCGAAACCGAAAATATGCGAGATGCGGAGGTCGATATGCGAAGAGCCGTAAAAAAATCGTATGCGATACGATATGCGGTATCTAGAAAATCCAGTATTTCCGCAAATTGGCGATTATTTTGTCATATGGGACAGTATGCGATATTTTATCTTCTAGAGATGCTCTAATGCAGCATTTTCTGTGTAGCCTGCGCTACAGTGATCTAGAGATAGAAAACAACATTATGCATTTGAATAGTACTCTGATACTATTAAGGTTTTAGTTAACACATTTATTCTACATGCATCACCAATGTTCTTTGCTATTCATCTCGAGTAACATAATTAAGTAATGCAGAGGAACAGTATGTCAGTTCATCATTTGTCTAAAATGTTATTCATATTATATTGTTTAATTTCAGCCAAGCAAATCGGGTTCGATGATCCGAACGAGTGCCCCCACCTTTGTACGATGGCCTACGATTATCTAAAGAAGACCCAGGGCTATGATCAGAATCTACTGGCATTCTTCCAAAACAACATGAACCCGGACGCCATGATCGTCAAGCTGATCGAGGAGCTGGACAGATGCATACTCAGCTACTTCTCCTTCCATTGGAAATCTGCAACTCAGGTGATCACGCAGGTACGTATATGTATCAAAAGAGGGGGAGAAGTGCACAATGAAGAACTGTGATCTTTTTCTTAGTAACAAAAATAATTACAGCTTCGTCCTTGACTTGTTCGTATACAATTCTCTCTCTGTATAACTTGCTTAATTAGGTTCTAACGGCAGAGCATCCTAGAAGAAAGCTCAAGAGCATGGTATTGGAGGCCACAAGGTAAGTTACTACTCGTAGGGTTCATAAATAATGGTGCAATTCTACTACTAACTGAAGAAATGACTTGGCAAATAATGCAGGAAGATGAGGTTCGAGAGGGTGACGAGAGAGCTGAAGGTGACTCGTCTCTTCTCGACTCTGATGGATGAGCTGAAGGTGATCGGGATAAGCCCCCCCGATTACCAGCCACGTTGCCCGACCACGGAGGTGATGGTCCCGGCGGCGCACAGCACCCGCAGCCCTGTGCTGCTCCTGATGGGCGGTGGCATGGGCGCCGGAAAGAGCACCGCGCTCAAGCAGATCATGAAGGAGTGAGTCTCGTCGATCGAGTCGCCGGGAATTAAAGAACAAACACGTACCACGTGCTCAAAATCAAGCGTGGAACTGACGCTGATTAATGTGCAGGGTGTTCTGGTCCGGCGTGGCTGCGCACGCGGTGGTGGTGGAGGCTGACGCTTTCAAGGAGTCGGACGTCATCTACCAGGCCATCACCGCCCGCGGCCACCACGACGACATGCTGCAGACCGCCGAGCTGGTAAGTACTTATTACACAGAAGATCGATCGAGTACACGACACGGACGGGTTCCAGAGCGATCGACCTGAATGCGCGGGCGCGCGCGCGTGCAGGTGCACCAGTCGTCGACGGACGCGGCGGCGTCGGTGCTGGTGACGGCGCTGAACGAGGGGCGCGACGTGATCATGGACGGCACGCTCTCGTGGGAGCCGTTCGTGGTGCAGACGATCGCCATGGCGCGGTCCGTGCACCTGCAGCGGTATCGCATGGGGATCGGGTACAGGGTCGCCGACGACGGGACGACCATCGAGCAGTACTGGGAGCCCGTCGAGGACCAGAGCGTCGGGCCCTGCTGCAGGATGAAGCCCTACCGCATCGAGCTCGTGGGCGTCATCTGCGACGCCTACCTCGCCGTCATCAGGGGCATCAGGTAACTAAGCTAAGCTAAGCACGCGTGGCGTGGCCGCGTGGGTACAATACAAACGATCTGCGACTGCATGCGACCAAAATCGTCGTCCGTCGGTGATATGCTTGCTTGCTTGCAGGCGAGCTATCATAACCGGGAGAGCCGTGCGGGTGGACTCGCAGCTCAAGTCACACAAGCGGTTCGCCGGCAACTTCAGGATGTACTGCGACCTCGTCGACAACGCCAGGCTCTACAGCACCAACACCATCGGCGGCGCAAAGGTACGAAACACGCGCGCGCGTTACGTCGTTTTTCTTCTTCTTCTCCAATAATGATCATCAGGCTCGCTCGGCGACAGATGATCGACAAATTTACTTGTGCAGCTCATAGGTTGGAAGGACGGGGACAGCAGGCTGCTGGTGGACTTGGAGGAGATCGGGCTGCTGGACCGGGTGACCAGCATCAACGAGAAGGCCGACTGCGTCTACGAGCTCTACCCGGACGGGCACCCCACAGGCGGCGCGGGGTCGGTGTGGGAGGATCTGGTGGCGTCGCCGGTGCGGGCGTCCGTACAGCGGGAGCTCAAGGCGGCCATCCTCAACAGCGAGGCTTGCTTCCCGTCCCCGTAGCCTGCCCCGTACGTTATGTTTGATCATCAACTTTTCTCAAGTTTCTTTTTTCTTCTGTAAATTTGGTGAACTAACTGTAAACTTGTAATTAAGTCCGTCAATATCGTTGTATGAAAAGTTATGGAATATAAGAGATCGATCGATCCAACATTCTTCCTATCATTACCGCAAAATTTCTCATTGTTGTGTATTGTATGTTTGCCGTGTGCCAAGTGGCCCCGGAACACGGCAAAGGAGGTCCTTGCCCGTGTAGGTAAACACAAACGCATGACAAAGAAAGACACGACGATAAAGAGAACTAAGGAACACGGTAAAGAAATACTACATGGTAAAGCAGTACCAGAACACACACGCAAAAAGACTTTGACGGCAAAGAGGTTGGACCGTGGCCCTCCCGTCGCACTTAACGGTGGCCTCTTTGCCATGTCTGGTTTATCTAGGACACATAGCAAAGTCCAGAAAACACATGGCAAAGACAAAAATACCTGGGAAAGACTGAATTTTTTCTTAGCTCAAAAGGCGTGGTGTGCTACGGTCAGCCCAGTGGCAAAATTTGCACGCTTTCTCTACCCCGCTTCGTTATCTACTTTACTATGCCGAGAACCATGGAAAACACATGGCAAAGAACCTTTGCCGTTATATTGTGCAAAACACATGGCAAAGAATCTTTCGTGTCTTATGTGTTGTCGTGTAGTCTTTGCTGTGTGCTCCCACAAGGCAAAGCCTTTGCCATGTTTATATCGGCATGTGTCGTGTCTTTTGGACACACGGCAAAGATGCTAATCCCGTTATTGTATAGGAAGTTGAACATGATAGGTTGATTTGGAATTGCGTGTAGGGACTTTTTTTCCCGAGAGTATGCCAATGGCATACCTTAATTTTATATACAAGAACGACTACCTCCCGTTGCTCAAACTCCACAACAGGGTTAGTCCGAAGATAGCCACCATGGACAACACAACAATCTATTGTTTTATTGTGTGACAAATCGATCGATTGTTGAATGGTCACTTGAGTAGCAATAGAGAATTGGGCATAACCTTTGCTAATTTTAGACAATTTCGAACATAATTCAATATATAAACAATATAGATATAGCAATGGATGTACATGTCCACAATAACCAAAATTAAACCTTTGGAAGCTTCCAAAGAAACGGTCATATATACACTAAAAAGATCTTACAAAACACTTATGAAAGAATATTACAAGTTGTTGGAGATATGCCCGAGAGGCAATAATAAAGTGGTTATTATCATATCTTCATACTTATGATAAATGTTTACATACCATGCTATAATTGTATTAGCCGGAAACATTAATACTTGTGTGATTTGTAAACATAAAAGAGTCCCTAGTAAAGCCTCTTGTTAAACTAGCTTGTTGGTCAATATATGATCATGGTTTCCTGATCATGAACATAGAGATGTTATTAACAACAGGGTCATATCATTAGGATAATGATGTGATGGACATACTCCTATAGTTAAGCGTAGCATAAAGATCAAGTCATTTAATATAGTTCATTTGCTATAAGCTTTCTGATACATAGTAACCTAATTCCTTCGACCATGAGATCATGCATATGACCTTTACCGGAAGGATGCTTTGATGACATCAAACACCACACCGTAACAGGGTGGCTATAAAGGTGGCATTGAGTGTTCGGAAAGTATTGGTTGAGACACATGGATCAAGAGTGGGATTTGTCCATCCATATGACGGATAGATATACTCTGGACCCTCTCGGTGGAATGTCATCCAATTAGCTTGCAAGCATGTGACTGGCTCACAAGGGATCACATACCACGGGAACGAGAAAAGAGTACTTATTAGTAACGAGGTTGAACTAGGTATGCAGAGATACCGACGATCATAACCTCGGATAAGTAAAATATCGTGAGACAAAGGGAAATTGGTATCGTATGTAAGTGGTTCATTCGATCGCAAAGTAATCGTAGAAATATGTGGGAGCCATATGAATTTCCAGATTCCTCTATTGGTTATTGATCGGAGAAGTGTCTCGATCATGTCCGCATAATTCACGAACCGTAGGGAGACACACTTAAGGATTCAATGTTGTTGAGTAGTTATGGAATGATGAGTAAGAGACCGAATGTTGTTCGGAGTCTCGGATGGGATCCGGGATATCACGAGGAGATCCAGAATGGTCCGGAGAATAAGATTCATATAAGGAAAGTCCTGTTTCGGGGTTGGAGAATGGTTCCGGTGTTTTCAGCAGGAATGTTCTAGAAGGTTCCGGAATGTCCGGCACTCCGGAGGGGAAGGGTACATGAATGTGTCATTGCAAGTTGGAATGATTGCATCATGTACTAGGTGTCATCGCTGTACAAAATAAAGGGTTTAATCAAATCCTAGTTTGAAAAGTCAAACGCCAATTTGAAAAGTCAAACGGCTATTTTGGAAAGTGGAGAAGAAGTGGGAAACCGAGTTGGGGAGGAGTTCCTCCTCCACCGCCGGCCCACTAGGGATCCGAGTTGGGGAGGGACTCCCTCCCCTTGGCCGAAGCCTCCCTCCACCTATATATGGAGGGGCAGGGTTCCCCTCCTAGACACACAAGTTGCCTCCCTCTAAACCTAAACCCTAGCCACAGCCTAGGGATTTCTCCCAAGCCGCCGAGTTAGAGCTTCTAATTGCCCTAGCCGCTGGTTTAGCCCCTTCTAATTGGTTTGTCTAAACCCTAGATCACCAAGGCTCTCTCATAGTCCACCATACTCGCTCCGGCTTAAGGCGAAGCCCTGCGAGATCTCCCCTCTACTTCCGGTACCACGCCGTCGTGCTGCCGGAATCGCGAGGAGAGTGCTACAACCTCCGCTGCCTGCTGGAACAAGGGAGAGGAAGGTCTTCATCGAGTACCGAACGTGTGACCGACTACGGAAGCGCTGCCGGAACGCAGCGCCGGAAGGATCGTCTACGCGATCTTGAGATCGGCAAGAGTACGACTACATCACCCACGAGAATCTGCTCTCGTTAACCGCTTTGGAATCTTCGAGGGTGAGTTCCTCTATCGACTCGTTGCTACAATCTAGTAGATAGATCTTGGCTTGTTTGTTTGCATGCGGTAGAAATTTTTTGTTTTCCATGCTACGAACCCCTACAGTGGTATCAGAGCCGTGTCTATATGTAGATCTGTTGCACGAGTAGAACACAATGGTCATTGTGGGCGTTGATGCTTTTGTTGTCGATTGCTTCTTGTGTACTTTGCATCTTGCGGGATGGTGGGATGAAGCGGCCCGGGCTAACCTTACATGACATCGTTCATGAGACTTGCTCCACGCTTGACATGCAACTTGTATTGCATAAGTGGCTTTGCGGGTGTCTGTTTCTCCCAACATAGTTAAGATTCAATTTACAACGGGTGATTGACAATACTAGTATCAATGTTGTGGTTCTTGTTCGTAAGTTAGAACGACACTTATTGAAAGCCCCAAACCACGTAAAACATGCAAAGAAAATTAGAGGCGTCTAACTTTGTTTTGCAGGGGTGTGCTGTGATGTGATATGGCCATGATTGTGATTATATATGATGTATGCAATGTTCCTTATTGTAAGTTGGCAACCGGCAGGAGCCATATGGTTGTCTTTAAATTCTGTTAAGACCCGCTTGTCTGTTCAAAGTAGTTGTAATAGTTGAAACTGGTGGACGACAACCATGGACCGGCGTCATTGACCTTGATGCAATGCCGGTGATGATGGAGATCATGTTCGTGCTTGAAGATGGAGATCGGAAGCACAAGAAGAAAGGCCATATCATATCACATATTATGAATTGCATGTGATGTTAATCCTTTTATGCATCTTGTATTGCTTAGTTAACGACGGTAGCATTATAAGATGATCCCTCAAGCACACAATTTCAAGTTTTAAAGTGTTCATCCTTAGTAAGCACCGTTGCTAAAGCTCGTTGTTTCGAAGCACCACGTGATGATCGGGTGTGTTAGATTCTGCGAGTGTATACAACGTGAGCAAGCCAGATTTGCTCATGCAGAAGCTAAGGTTGATCTTGACGAGCATAGCATGTACAGACATGGTCTCGGAACACGGATCACCGAAAGGTAAAGCATGAGTCATATAGCAGATATGATGAACATGTTGATTGTTCGCCATTGAAGCTACATCAACTCTCGTGATGATTGGTTTTGATGTGGTGGATTTGGTTCGTGTGATCACTAAAACAATGTGAGGGATATTGTTTTGAGTGGGAGTTCAACGGCAATATGATTAAAAGTTGAACACTATTTATCATAAATTAAATCAAAGTGAATTTGCATAGTTGTTGTAGTCATTCGCATCCGTTTACCACCTTGCGCTTAGTTTAATTGAGATGATAGAACTATAGAATTCTGGTTAGTTACTTTACGAACTGGTATCGTATTGTTTTGAAGTGTTAATCTAAAGTTTAAAAGTCCTATTGCAAACTTTCAGTAAGTTCCGGTTACTCCATGAAGTTTAATATTTAGTATTAAATCAAGAGTGACAATTCCAAGTGTTAGTGTATGAGTATCATGTTTGTCTCCATGATTATTGATATTCAAAGGATTGTCTTAATATCAAGGTTATCTAGGATCTGAAAGAGTTGTTTCAGAAACCATGATGTGTGGAAGATATTGTGATATCTGAAACAAAGTTTTGGTTGCAACATGATAGAGTATAATATGGCAAAAGTCATGTTCTCGTATTTGATGAGAATTTGCAAAAGGTTGAAGACACTAGTTGTCCTAATCCTCCAAAATGTTTTGGAGAGCAACATTATACTCGCAGTTCACCGTTATAAGCTAAAAGTAGCTTGATCATGGATAATTCCATGATAAGGGTGAATATTTGATGTAGGTAAAGTGTTTACTACACCAATAGATTACTAAAGAAAGGAATTTGAAAAAAACACCAAACATTTGATGATGGTGATCTACTTCAAAGTGCAAGTCCAAAGACATTGGTATTTAATTATACACGCTTTGGACTATGTGTCATATGTATGACTCCACTGTTGATGTTGATAGATTCTTTCAAACAGAAAAGGAAATACTGAAAGAGAATCTCATAAATATATGGCAGAAAAGAAAAGACTAGAATTGTTCAGTTTAAGTATATAGATGATATACATGTTATGGCTATATTCTTTGCTTATTAAACAATGTGGTTTTTAAGTATTTGATACTGAATTTGTTGGTGTGAATCGTCATACGAAACAACACAATTCATGAACTACAATGGCCTAAGTAACTAGCAAAAGAATATGTGATGATGTTCATCGAGAACAAATAAAGGGTTATTGTGTTGCTCGTTAAACATCAAAGCTTGCCTTCAAGATTTGTTTTATCAGGTATTATGAGAACAAAAGGGTTGTTCAAATAATTGCCGTAATCCATAAAAGATGGATGATTCACAAATCTCGTTGGAGAAATCACATCCATAAAACTAGTGCTAAAAATGTCGAAAGACAAATTGATTGAAAGATCACTTAGGAAGTGACATCGCCGTTTAAATTATATTGGAAAGAAAACATGAAGAAACTCCATGTGGATGGAATTTTGGAGTCTTTTGATTTTTGATCACATGACGCTTGTGAAACTTTCCTAGAGATAATTAAAACTTCGTTCATAAGCAAAAAAAAGGGAACGAATGACTAGCTTATTGGAACTTGTACATATTGTTGTACGAAATCCATTATGTGTATTCAAGAGCGATGGATTTCAACTTCATATGCTTTCTCTGAAAATTTGAGTGAATATATGAATATTTACTTAATAAGGATGAAGTATGAAACATTTGAAAAGTTCAAAGACTTTCAAGATGAAGTGCAAAATCATTGTAACAAGAATATAAATAGTTTATGATAAGATCATAAAGGAAGATATTTGAGTTACAAGTTTAGCATAATACCTAAGATTTAAGGAATCGTTCCGTGAATTTGAATGTCCCGAAACACCATGGAGCGTTCGAGATATGTAATTAAACCTTGTTTGACATGGTAAGATCGAAGGTGTAATACACAAAACTGCCATTATATTTTAAAGATTAAAAGCTTTAGAGACTACAGTTTTCCACTAAAAAGAGCTCCATCATAATCCGCTGAAATGACACCATATAAAGTTATGGTTTGGGATAAAACCCAAGTTGTCCTTTCTTAAACATTGGTATGCTATGCATAAGAAAGATGTTTGCAACCAAAGTCGGATAAACCTGTCTTTGTATTACTGTTAAGTATTCCTCCATAAACACCGGAGACAAAAGTGTTTGTCGCTTAGAACGTCAAGTTTCTTTGAGAAGGATTTTTTCGTGAAAAGATAAGTGGGAGGACAATAGAACTTTGATAAGGTTAAAGGAACCTTAGTTATATGTGCAGAGTTGCGCAGCGCCGAAAAGTGTTCCGGAGGCAACAATAATGCTCATGGCTCACGTGCCTCAAAGGTTGTGGTCATGGAGATCTAAGTTCCTATTAAAACAAGTAGGTCGGGTAAACAATCAAATACCAAGATTTGAGAGTTAAATCATTATTTGACAATAATGATCTGACTACATGCAAAGAAGCGACGATGGGCCCTAACTCCGTCAAATGGCTTGAAGCCATAAAATCCGTGATAGTTCCATACACGAGAAATCAAGTTTTGAACTTGAAGGACCCTCGAGAAAGGTGTAAGACCTTACAGTTGTGTTTGGATCTATAAAGAAGTAGACATGGATGTTTCACATCTATGAAATAGTCGACATGTTGGGAAAGAGTTCACAAAAATTTTCAAAGGTTGAATATGACAAGATTTGATCTTTCATAACGATATTTAGTCTAGAAGGATTAATGTAGCAACCACTACATATAATTTTTGTTATGTGGTAGTTGAATAAACAAAACAAGTTCTTCTAATAGAAGGGTTACCTAGGACGTGTGCATGACACGGTCCAAAGGGTTTTGTTAAAACAAAGGATGCTAAATGCATATGCAAACTTCAATGGTTGAAGTAAGCATAGCGGAGTTGGAATCTTCACTATGATGAAACTGTTAAAAGAGTTTAATTTCATCGGAGACAATGAAGATGCTTGCATTTGCAAGAAATTAAGTGGGAGCGCTAAGACATATTTCTAATACATTATGTGGAGGACATATTGTTGATTAGAAATGATGTATCTTTTATTAACACATATTAAGAATTTCATCCTGATGAAAGACTTAGGAAAAACCCAAATATTTGGCATCAATAGACGCTAATATGGTTGTGCCGAAAGTACATAGATGATGTATTGAATGAGTTCAATATAGAAACTACAAGAAAGGTTCTTGTCACACAGAAAGGATTGAATGAGTTCAATATTGATGATATATTCAAGTGTATTGACACTTGGTAAGTGAAACAAAGATTCAAGTATAGATTGATACTTGATGTATGAAATCACAAAGAGTATTTATATCAATCATACTGTGATATGTACAAATCCAGATATGTCCTATGCTCTAAATGTTATGAGCATATACCAGAATGATTCATAAGATGATCATTGGACGATAGTAAGGATATTCTTATGATCTTTTGGAAGAACTAAGAGTATATTATTTTGTAGAAGTGGCAAATAGATGGTTAGTTCATTGTAAAAGTATTACATTGATACTAGTTTTGTCACGAAGTACAAATTAAGTTTATCTCAATCTAAACTAAGGGTGGCAAAATATGATGGAAAGTAAGTTCCATAATGAATTTGGATGAATTCCAAAGTTAAGACATTGTGACAGATACTACAACAAAAGGCTAAGTATATAACTGCTGTTATAGCAGCTAAAGAGGGCATTTGTGTCAAGTAGTTTGTTATCAAACTAGGTGTAGTTCACAGTGGGATAATACTATGAAGATATATTGTACGACAATATTATCAACATGTTTTAACCCCAAAGAACTAAAGGTCTCACCGAAGGACCAAATTTATACAAAGCCATCTCATTAAAGAATGAGTGATGCGTAGAGACGCAAAGACATGCAAATACACACGGACCTGGAAGTGTCAGATCCAGAGATCAGTTGACCACTTGCAAACGTGTACATACAACACCGTAAAGCCATAGGTGTTGAATACACAAAGGTTTGAAACTAGATTATTGACTCTAGTACAAGTGGGAGACTGTTGGAGATATGCCCGAGAGGCAATAATAAAGTGGTTATTATCATATCTTCATACTTATGATAAATGTTTACATACCATGCTATAATTGTATTAACCGGAAACATTAATACTTGTGTGATTTGTAAACATAAAAGAGTCCCTAGTAAAGCCTCTTGTTAAACTAGCTTATTGGTTAATATATGATCATGGTTTCCTGATCATGAACATAGAGATGTTATTAACAACAGGGTCATATCATTAGGATAATGATGTGATGGACATACTCCTATAGTTAAGAGTAGCATAAAGATCAAGTCATTTAATATAGTTCATTTGCTATAAGGTATCTGATACATAGTAACCTAATTCCTTCGACCATGAGATCATGCATATCACCTTTACCGGAAGGATGCTTTGATGACATCAAACACCACACCGTAACAGGGTGGCTATAAAGGTGGCATTGAGTGTTCGGAAAGTATTGGTTGAGACACATGGATCAAGAGTGGGATTTGTCCATCCATATGACGGATAGATATACTCTGGGCCCTCTCGGTGGAATGTCATCCAATTAGCTTGCAAGCATGTGACTGGCTCACAAGGGATCACATACCACGGGAACGAGAAAAGAGTACTTATTAGTAACGAGGTTGAACTAGGTATGCAGATATACCGACGATCATAACCTCGGATAAGTAAAATATCGTGAGACAAAGGGAAATTGGTACAGTATGTAAGTGGTTCATTCGATCGCAAAGTAATCGTAGAAATATGTGGGAGCCATATGAATTTCCAGATTCCTCTATTGGTTATTGATCGGAGAAGTGTCTCGATCATGTCCGCATAATTCACGAACCGTAGGGAGACACACTTAAGGATTCGATGTTGTTGAGTAGTTATGGAATGATGAGTAAGAGACCGAATGTTGTTCGGAGTCTCGGATGGGATCCGGGATATCACGAGGAGATCCGGAATGGTCCGGAGAATAAGATTCATATAAGGAAAGTCCTGTTTCGGGGTTGGAGAATGGTTCCGGTGTTTTCAGTAGGAATGTTCTAGAAGGTTCCGGAATGTCCGGCACTCCGGAGGGGAAGGGTACATGAATGTGTCATTGCAATTTGGAATGATTGCATCATGTACTAGGTGTCATCGCTGTACAAAATAAAGGGTTATATCAAATCCTAGTTTGAAAAGTCAAACGCCAATTTGAAAAGTCAAACGGCTATTTTGGAAAGTGGAGAAGAAGTGGGAAACCGAGTTGGGGAGGAGTTCCTCCTCCACCACCGGCCCACTAGGGATCCGAGTTGGGGAGGGACTCCCTCCCCTTGGCCGAAGCCTCCCTCCACCTATATATGGAGGGGCAGGGTTCCCCTCCTAGACACACAAGTTGCCTCCCTCTAAACCTAAACCCTAGCCACAGCCTAGGGATTTCTCCCAAGCCGCCGAGTTAGAGCTTCTAATTGCCCTAGCCGCTGGTTTAGCCCCTTCTAATTGGTTTGTCTAAACCCTAGATCACCAAGGCTCTCTCATAGTCCACCATACTCGCTCCGGCTTAAGGCGAAGCCCTGCGAGATCTCCCCTCTACTTCCGGTAGCACGCCGTCGTGCTGCCGGAATCGCGAGGAGAGTGCTACAACCTCCGCTGCCTGCTGGAACAAGGGAGAGGAAGGTCTTCATCGAGTACCGAACGTGTGACCGACTGCGGAAGCGCTGCCGGAACGCAGCGCCGGAAGGATCGTCTACGCGATCTTGAGATCGGCAAGAGTACGACTACATCACCCACGAGAATCTGCTCTCGGTAACCGCTTTGGAATCTTTGAGGGTGAGTTCCTCTATCGACTCGTTGCTACAATCTAGTAGATAGATCTTGGCTTGTTTGTTTGCATGCGGTAGAAATTTTTTGTTTTCCATGCTACGAACCCCTACATAAGTCCCATACATAAATTACAAATTCACCAAAAGAATATTACAAGTCATAAAAGAATATTACAATCTTACAAATAAGCAAATGAAAATTACAAGAAACTTTAATAACTTGAATACATCCAGATCATAAATTCATAAATGAAATAGTATCAAATTACAAATCAAGAAAATGGAAAGAAAATACTAAACTAAATCTTGGAAGAATATGACTTATCTTGATCATCATCTTCCAATAATCTTCCATCTTGTCATCTTCATCTATCTTCTTATCTTATTTTCTTTGTTAACCTGCCAACATACAACCAAATAGTCAGTCGAGAGAAATATGATCATATATTAGGAAACCTTAGTAGTACAGATGCAACCAGCAAATATAACCAGGAACCCAAGTTTAGTTCCCAGATTCTGACCATAGAAACAAGGAAAGAGGCTAAGCATTGGATTGTACATAAAGGATCAGTAGTTAGAACCCACACAACCAATATCACATATTATCCTCTATGATACAACCATAGATGCTAGCAACTAAAATCTGAGCAATAGTAAGAAAGTACACCTACAGATCATACCTTCCTACTCATAAAATTGAGACGAGCAAGAGATTGCAGCCACACAACTAGTAGTATGAATCAATAGTACTTGGAATTCTAGGAAAATCTCAAATAAGAAGATGTAATAAAAAGTAACATAAGCAAATATCTTAAATAAGAACTCAATATATCTTAAATAAGAACTTAGTAACAAATCATTTGAACTAATTGGATTCTTTGAAAAGGAATCAAACAATAATAAACTAATATTAGTGCTTATTGGCACTGCCCAAATTGAGCATTGGGACAATAATATAAAATAGAAATTACCACTTGGCAATATCCAAGCTAAGCTACAAGACAAAATAAAATCCACTTGTCACTTTCCAAATTAAACTAGAGACAGAACTCAACCGTCATGCCATATTTGGCATATGGAGATGCATTGCATCTGCATATAAGACAACACAATATGGGATTGACCACGTAAAGTAAAAGTGTAACCTTCACATAAACCAAAAAAATATGAAAGAGTGTCTAGAAGGAACTAGACACTACTCATATATAGGAGAACGTGAGATTTGAACTTGGGCTGTCTAGCACACCACCTCTTGTGCTAGCTAGAAGACCCCCAAGAAGAACGGTTTCACACATAACCAAGAAGCTAACTCATCAAATGCATGTGTGAGGTGTCAATCCCACAAGGCTTGGGAACACTACAAATAGCCAGCCATCCCAGACCCCAAGCCTCAGAGCTCATTTGGTCATCTCAGACCAAAAACTCACACACTCTATAGAGAGAGAGAGAGAGAGAGAGAGAGAGAGAGAGAAGTGGAGCAAGAACAAGGAAGAAGGAGAAAGCAGACTACAGATCTTCATCAAGCCTACTTAGATGTCTACAAAGGTTTATAGCAAAATCTCCAGGAGTATAAATAGGAAGAGAGGATAGTGGAGGGTAATAGTTTACTGTCAAGAAACACACCTTTAGCACATATAGACATAATACATTTATCTAAAATTAATTCCTAGATCATATATTTGATATAATAATTATCCTAGACCATCAGATGATCATGTGATCATCAAGAGCATCTCAGAACATCAAGAATATATCAAGAAACCCTCAATAACACCAAGTACATATCTAAGAACATCAAGAAAATAAAATTAGATCCTCAAAAATCTATCATGGCAAGGAAACATGTGAGAGTGCAACGGACGTCGCCTAGAGGGGGTGAATAGGATTTTAAAAATATTATGGTTTAGGATATAATAAATGTGGAATAAAACTAATGTTTAATTTATAGATAAGAAAACTTAGAACCACTAGGTTCAACTAAGTGCATCAATAACCTATGCTAAGCAAGACAAGAAACAAGGTGATAGCAAGATAAAATACTTCAAGCACAATGGATATCACAATGTAAATGCATAAGTAAAGGGCTTGTTTGAGAGATAACCGATGGACGCGGAGACGATGATTTTTTTCCAAAGAAGCTACGTCTCCTTGGGAGAGGTGCGATGGAAAAAATGCTCTTCAAACGCTACAAATGGCTTACCTAAGGGTGTGGTGGCTCGATTCTCACCCAACTCCACACAAGGCCTCACCCTAAGATGCAAAGACAGACAACACACCGACGCCACAACAGGCTCACCCTATTCTCCCGAGTATACACCACGAAAGGCGGGCACTCGATCCACTATGGGACACTTGAGGGCGGTCACCGAACCTATACAAGCTTGGGGCTAGCTCCACAACTCAATTGGAGGCTCCCAAGAATAAAACCAAAAAAGGCTACAAAGCCACAAAAGTCCACAAGCTTGAGGCCACTCCACAACTCAATTGGAGGCCTCAAGAAGACAACACACTAACCACACAACTGTCTAGGGCTCCAAGAACCCAAGAGTAACAAGCCCACAAGATTGTACTCGCCGAATCTCCATGGAGAACTCAAACCTGTGCACCAAATGCAAGAGGCAAGTCCTTCATTCTCAAATTCTACCAAAGCTACAATATCTATTAGGGGAATACGAGAGGAAGAACACAAAAATCTCCAAGATCTAGATACTAAGGATTCCTTCACAATGAAGGGATTTAGTTTGGTGGGGTTGTAGATCTAGATTTGCTCTCTCAAATCCCACAAATAGATGCAAGAATCATAGGAGGGGAAAGGGAGAGGACAAGATCTTCAAGGTCAGCAGTGGAGAAGAGAGAGAGAGAGAGAGAGAGAGAGAGAGAGAGAGAGAGAGAGAGAGAGAGAGAGAGAGAGAAAGAGAGAGAGCAAAAGACCAGCCAAAAGCCTTTTTACGAAGGGGAAGAGGATCCCTTTTAAAGGGATCACAAATCTAACCGTTTGGATCAAAACACACCTGGCCGGTAGTACCTGTGATCCACCAGAAGTTCCAGTCAGCCCCGACTCCAATGGCTCGAAAGCATTTGAAATGACCTAGTTGTACAGACTGGAAGTTACGCCTAACTTGGGCTAGAACTTTCGGCTGGTACTACCGGTCTACTACCGTCCCAAGTAACGACAAATCAACGCGACCAAACATAGAGATTACTGAAGCGGGACAAAGGCTGAGCGGAGGTGAAACCGAAATTTCACCTGGTACTACCAGCGGCAGTTATGCTTGAGCTATACTTACGGTGCTTGGCCGGTACTTCCGCCCCCTGCTCCAATGGCTTCTGCCACGGGTACTACCGCCTTAACTTCCGATCAAAGTTTCTCCAAATAGCACATACCAAAGAGAGAGGTTACTAAATCGAAACCAGGATGAGTAGAAGTGGCACCAGTACTTCCCTCGGTACTACCGGCTGCAAAAATTCCCTAGAGGTACTACCGGTGGCGTGCCGGAACTATCGCCCATGGAAACTTCAGAACCAAAACTGTCATAACTTTCGCATCCGAACTCCAAACGAGATGAAACCAATTTTGTTGGAAAGATAACAACGTGTAGAATCCAACAAAATATTGAGTATCACCAAGAGAGAAAATACCATGAATATATATATGTGAGATACCTCCCCCGGTGTGGAGCCAAAAAACCCGCAAGATCAAAAATGCAATAAGATATGCAAGGTAAATCCATTTCTGATGAACTAGAGCTTGTTATGAAGATATCCATAAGCTCTAGATCGTCTAATGGAAAAGAACCAAACAAAAACCAAGAAAGTTGATGCTATGTATGTAAAGGTTTGAGATCTCTCCGAAATATGCGATCGAATAACCCACTCGAGAGCCCCTCTTGATAGTAGGGCTATCTATCCTAAACCCGGTCTCCCAACTAACATGAGACTGGCAAAAGACAAACCCTATCAAGATCATACCTTTGCCTTGAGCATTCCACTTGAGCTTTATGTAGACCGTATTGTCCTCCTCAAGATGGAACACCTTTCTTAATTGCTCTTGCTTGATGAGGACTTGCGAATTTCTTCCCCATACACCATAGGGAGACTTCTTCCTTGAACTTGTCTTCATCAAACCATGATCACCGAGGATGGCAAGCTTCAAGCATGAGATCTACTAGAGATGGAAAATCTTGATCTTGTTGTTCTTCAATCCTTCTTGAGTGTTTATCCATCTTGATTCAACTCTTTGCACTTGTCTTGATCAACCTCCATTCTTTTTATTTCTTCAACAAGATTCCAATGGGAACCAAGGCCTTGGACATTTCTTCATATTCAACCTTGAGTCCAACACATGACCCATATGATGACAATGGACAAACCTACAAGTGAAACTCAATTTGCACATTAGTCCATAGCGATTATCATTAATTATCAAAATCATACACGGGGGCATACATGTGCTTTCAACATGTTTCTACTTTAGTAGACAGTAAGTATATCCTAAGAAATCTATAAACAATCATCTAAGAACAGCAGGAATGCAATCAGGAATTAAATCACAATAATCAAAAATCAACCAAGAAACATCGAGGAATTGCTTTACCATGTGGATAAATAAGAAAAGCATTTGTTTATGCAGTTATAATTTTAACACAACAATAGACTCAAATTATTGATGCTTGGGGTGAGAAACTTATCCAAACAGGAGCATCACACACTTAATCAAGCCCTAGCAATTGATCTAATAAGGTTAACTGAACCAAATTTCATCTATGATAAACTATAACCAAATAATAGCAAAGTGGGTGAATTAGATCACCAAGGAGTAGCACATATAAGCACCAGGTCAATCAAATGGACCATATTTAAGAAATTATCTAGCTAACAACCATCACATCCTATACCAATTCATCACAATATATATATCTAGAAGGTCACAACATAGCTTATAATTCTATCATATCCTAGCACACCCATATGAGCACCAAACCATTACATATATTTAACATCCTACTCATAAAACATGATTAGTAGGGGGAAAAACTAGTGGTACTAACTCATACAACACACACACATGTACATACCTAGATAGACATGAAATCACAACCACACCATATATCCAGGAAATTACTACCTTAATCCTAGAACTAATCTAACATAAGAGTAGGGAGACCTAACCATATAGCTAGTTAACACTAGATTCAAAACCAAATCAACTTAACCTAAGAACCCTATGAATCTCAAGCTTAGCACATGCCCAAGAAATCAATGCACCCATAGACCAAAACCTAGAAGTAATCATCAACTAGAAGGATAATCACGGAAGGGGATCATACCTTAGTTAGCAATAGCCGTAGAAATAGACGAATTAGAGGAGGGGCCTAGCCGCAACCTACCACCATGCCATGATAAGGGAGGCCACGACAGCAGTAGCATCTCACATGGAGCCCAAGCTAGGGCTCGTGGTTGTCATAGAGGAGGCACAGATCGATAACAGAGGGCAGCCGCGGCGCTGGGGCACGGGAACCTTGCTGGTGGTCAAAGCCTAGGGTAGGGTAGGATTAGCAGCAACTAGGGTTAGTCCTAGGGAGCGAGAATGAGAAATACGACGTCGTAGATGATGGGGAACTGGGGGAGGAGATAGAGGAAAAGCTTTGCTGGCAAAAGTGGCCAGAGGCGAGCAAGGCAGCAAACCTGGACAACGGGCCGGGCAGGCACGGCCTCAACATGCATGGCCCAACACAGCCTGTAGCGGCCCACCTAGCTCACGTGTCGTGCCGGGCCGGCACGCCTTCCCTGCTGCACGGACTGAGCACGGCACCGGTGCATGGTGGGCTGGCCCGTGGCACATTTGGACCGTGAAGCACGCGGGCATGCTAGGTATTTTCTGCTGGCGCGTCTAGTTTATCCTATAAAAAGGGTCGAATACATACTAATTCACAAATGTTCGCTTGGTCTATTGGTTAAGCAGAGGGAATCAGAGTTGCCGGTCACGAGTTCAACCCCCGCGGCTCTCCTTTTTGCGCATATACATTATAGTTTTCGATTGTTGGAGGCCTGACGGGCCAGGCCGGCACGCGTGCCTAAGACCGTGACCCCTGCGTATCATAGACTAGCACGGGCCCGACACGCCACGGGCTGAGCCGCGCCGGTGCCGGGATATTTCCACGTGCCACGGGCCGGCCCGCCCCAGGAACGACCCATTGGCCAGGTTTGCAAGCCAGGCGACGGTGCTGACTCGAGAAATACGGCGTTGCAGACGACAAAGAGGGGAGTCGCATTGGGTGGGGAACGAGATCGGGGTTGACTCGGGGGGTGTGAGTGAGAAGAGGGGTCGAGCCACGGAGGGGCCATGACCCGGTCTGGCTATACCAATGGGTCGGCATATTAGGCCATTTGGGTCCGGCCAAGAATACCAATAGGATTCTTTTAGACTTTAAAACTTAAAAAATTCAATTCAAATTTGAAACACCCCAAAATCAAACGAAAATAATAAAACACAACTAAAATTGAGATGATATGTTATAAAAGTAACATAAAACAATAATTAAGTCACTTATTATTTTAAACTTTAAAGAAAACACCTTATCATATGAAAATCTTAAAGATTAAATTCAATTATATTCACTTTTAAAATCCCTAGAAAATATTTAATAATCATGAAAACATCAAACTTAGAATTATAAAAGTTAACAGAATATTTCAACCTTAATAAATAGTAAAGAAATAAAATTATAACTGAAACATGCTTTAATAAGAAAAGGAAGAATTTAATCATATTACAAATATTATAAAATATGACATAATAAGAGTTTAGTATTTAATTTTAAATCATAAAAAATATAAACTCCTATAATTATTATAAAACCATTCAAACTCATTTTACACTTAACATTATGAATTCTAAGGAATATTCCATTTGACTTTTGTCGACTTAATAAAATAAAGTCTTATCTACTTAATAATAAGAAAATTTCATAAAACCCTAAAATACATTTCTTGAAGCAAATTAAATAATAAATTATTTTAGACTGAACAAATTCTTTTGAAAGTAATTTTATAGGAACACATTCACTTGCAAAGGCCAACAAATAAAACAACACGTTGAAACAAATACTTTAAACAACACAAACCAAATCAAATTGTTTGAGTTTATATGCTTGACCATATTGCACTAGTAAAAAAGGACTTTAGCCTTGGTTGGGAACGGGCTTTAGTCCAGGTTGCTCCAACCGAGACTACGGAATCAGGACTAGAGGTCTCGTCCTTTTGTCTTGATTGGCCACAAACTGGAACTAAAGGCCCTCCATGTGGTTGTCGTCGCGTGATGTGGCTGTAGGACCCTTTAGTTCTGGTTGGTAATACCAACTGGGACTAAAGGTTCGGTTGGAGTTTTTAAATTTTTTGAAAATAGTTTCAAATTTTATTAAATTTCAAAGTTTCAGAATTTTGAATTGTTTGACAGTTTGAACTCTAACCACCCCTATTCCCATGTTAAAGTGCATACTCGTGGCAAACTTCCTTGTTGATCACCCATTCTCTCCACCCTTAGCAAGCTTAACTTTTAAGTTCCTTACAAATTAGCTTCTAAGACTGCGCTCGTAACTTCATGATAATAGTATGCTATCAATTCTATTAATAGTTAGACTTTGATAACACATGATTTTATTTTTTGAATTCCAAATAATTTTAAAAATAAGCAACAATGATTAAGTAATAATAAGAAACAATGAATTCCAAATAATCTTTATGCCTAATTTAATTATTAATTTAAAACTAAAAAAAATCAAAAAAAATTCAAAAATTCAAAAATTACAAAATAATTTTAAACTTCAAAATAATTAAAAACTAAAATAAACAACAAAATAAAATAAATATTTTCAAAAATATGATTTTTTCTCATTTTTCGTGGCAAAACCTAAAATCTTCCTGCCTTCATATTTCCTTTTGGAATTTTGAAAATCTATCATTTGTTCGAACAACCAAAGGCGTTGAAATCGGATGTAACTTTTCGTGTAGATACTTTTTCGTATATTGCACAATTTTTTCTGAGTTTACACACAAAAGTTATAGTCGTTTTAATTCGGAATAACCTTTCTTTGAAAAAAACAAAATTCAAATTTTAAAATGTTCCCTAAAAGTTGATTGTGTGAGGTACAGGCATGTCAAAGGATTTTGAAATTTGAAGTTTTATCATATTTATTTATTTTTAGACTTTTTTTGCAAGAGAGGTAGGCATGAGACAGGAAAAATATACGTTTACCTTTTAGTCCGGGTTAGTGTCTCCAAACAGGACTAAAGGTCTATCTTTAGTCCCGGTTGGAGACACCGACTGGGACTAAATGTTACTACCTCTTTAGACTTGGTTGGTATTCCAACCGGGACTAAAGGTCCCGTTTGATCCGGGACTAAAGTTGGCTGCCCCCATAGCCGTTGAAACCGGGACTTATGCTAACATTAGTCCCGGGACCAAACACGACCGGGACTAAAGCTCACGTTAGCTCCGTACGAAAGGCCTATTTTCTATTAGTGTTGGCGTTTGTTTGTAAAATCTTTAAGAATGGACATTAAATAAAAGAACACAAATATAACTATATATTGATTTTCTTGATTGAAGCATCTTGTCTTTATTTGAATTGAATGTGTGTGAGTATCACTTAAATGCACTCATTACACAATTCACCTCAACTCATCACTAAATCATAAAACTTGATCATACCGTGTTGATAAACTTATCCAATAAGGCATCATTAAAAAATGATACCGAAGCAAGACATCATTATCCATCATATTTACTTCAACTTAATTAAGCTGCTACCACTTACTAAAATTGTCCTCTTAAAGTATGAGTTCCATATATTTGACACCAAAGTACATGTATATTATGCCTAAGGTATATATAACTTTATACCATCAATAAACTTCACTTCTTGATTATTAACCAAGTGTATCACTATAGTTGTATATTTCCTTTCAAAACAATAAGCATTCCTTTATCACCATAATACCAAATACTATATCACTAAGTGATACCAACCAACACATATCACTTTAAACAACCTCATCCTTCTTGTTTTCAAGTGTGTTATCCGAATATCTATTAAACATAAGACTAGATTTTGATAGACATTGCAAGAATAGCAAACAGGGGAGGGAAATGATAGTTTATTTAACAACCATATCATATGGACAATCTTTAAACATTAGTCCTTACCGGACCGATGGTGATATTCTTCCATCTTGATCTTATGATGACTTGAAGAATATGATTTATAGTCTGCAATCAGGAGGCAAGTTCATTCTTGCATAAAAATTACAAGACCAAGCTTGCATTCCATTTGCAAGTGCAATCTTGCATGTCCTTTGAATTATTTTACAAAAACCCTTTTCAAAAACTATATCACCCACATTAAAAGAAAATTATTGTTTTATGAATGAAATGTGGAATGGTGGACGGTGAAACCATGATTGGAATACATGGAAGGTAAGCCATGTGGTGGAGGTTCTATTGTATTGGGAAAGACCATCTAGGATTGACAACAAAGGTATTCAGTGCTTCAAAAAGGCGTATAAACCATGCTAATCATAGATCTTGGAATGGGACGGGCAAGTCAGCTTGACCTTCCTTTTGTGTTTCTTCATATCCTAAGATGGGTTATGATTCAAAGTGGAGATCAGTGGATATGAGTCTATAACGTCCCTATCATGTGATGCAACATAACAACTTAGAATATTATAAGGGAGGGCAACTGAGTGTAGGTCTTGAACCGAAGCTCATTGCAATGGGACGACAGAGGGGTCATGGAGAAGCTAGTGATTGGGTAGTTTTTAGACTAGGCCTCAACTCATGGAATTTTGAACGGGAAATACCGGTCATATGTTCAACAAGGCAAAATGCGTTTATGGGTACACTAGCACACCTATCACATAGTATAAAAATATGACATGTTACTCCATATCCTAAGAAATATTGCGAACACAACATAAAAGGGACTCCATGAAGTCCTATACAGGCCGTGAAGGCTGACTGTCATAGTTTTTATAAATAAAACTTACCTTTTATAAAAACCCAATTTCGAAAACTTGTATAAGCTCAGGATCTATTATCCACGGCTTTAGCTGGTGCATCATATAACCACATATTTAGAACTTACTAAGTATGTTGTATTCAAACTATATTTTTTATCCCTTGCTAGATTATGATAAGTTAATAGTAACATCCAAACCCAATAAGACGACAAAGGAGGACCAATACGAGGAGATGATACCAATCTACAGGATCAATGAGTCAACAACAATATTAGAGATAGTGGAACCAATACTAAACATTGACGATAACCAATTTCTAATAGAAGCCAAAACTATAGATTATGATAAGTTAATAGTAACATCCAAACCCAATAAGACGACAAAGGAGGACCAATACGAGGAGATGATACCAATCTACAGGATCAATGAGTCAACAACAATATTAGAGATAGTGGAACCAATACTAAACATTGACGATAACCAATTTCTAATAGAAGCCAAAACTATAGATTCTAGCTAGTGAAGCAATAGACGTCCATTATTTAGTGAGATAGGTCTAGTGGTAGATCTAGTGGCATACTAGTCTACAAGCTGCTTCTTTTGGATTTTGTTTTGAATAGAAACTTACCTCACGAGTTCATTGTGTCATGAAAGTTCCGAGGATCTTCTATAAAGATCTATGGTATGAATAATATAATTATACCTTGGACTTGTGATGTTTCTGTTGTACTACTCTATTGGATGTAATATTCGTGGAAAGGTGTTCCGTGAGTATTATGCCAACAATTTGCGCACTACAACGTCTAGTTGTGTGCTAGGTCACTATAACGGCACCGCTTTCCCGACCATGTATCCCACCTTCGCTCTGTGTAAGGCATGACGTCGCCAGCGGGAGCTGTGGGACCTTAGGGATACACAGTTTGTGGCTATGAAATCCCTAATCGGATGGTCGGTTGTCTGGGTGTGTCTATGACGACAATTGGGTAGCACGATGAGGCTACAAGGGTCGGGTTAGAGAGATCATCGGTGGCGGCTGAGTGGCAAAAATATGCTAAAATTTTGGTTCTCCGACCATCTAGACTATGTTGAGGGAGCAGGGTATCCGAGCCACCATCTTGGCTATATCTAGGTTTCGTGGGGAATTTCCCGCTCCCCCTCCCAAAATTCTGGACCGGTTGATTTTCCGGTATCTGCACGACACATTCTTCTGCGCAGAAACCGTAAAATAGCGGTTACTATGTGCGTTAGACCATTTTCTAGGATCTGCCTTGGTACCCTATAATGCCTAATGCATGTTGAATCCTACTCCAGATCTTCCAAATGGGCAAAGAAACCTTAGGGAAACTCCAACAGTGGCTCGCAAACTGATCAAGGCCATTTGAATTTGTCTTTGTGGACATAGTCCATGGACAAACAGGGCACCGCATATGGACCGCTCCCGCAGATGTGTCCATCTGGCCCCTAGTACCAGCCCAAATTTGGGCTAGATTTTTGGTGGACGCGGACCGCCCACGCATCCGCGACTAGGGAAAGGGAAAGTCACTGGTCACCGACACCTACACGTCCCCTTCTTTCTTAAATGGGTAACCTTCTTCCCCATCGCTATCCACTCCCCGGTCACCGCTCCTAACTCCCTCATACGAAACCCTATCCTAGAAGATTCCACCAGCTAGAATGGTGAAGGACGACAAGGGATGATTCTGGCTAGGACGCAACAACTATGAGGCAGCATCCTCTGTCGGCCGGAGGAAGTAGTTGCTATTTCTTCCGCACACCTCCCCACGTGGCAGCAAGGCCTGCACATGCACCACCCACACCCCGCTCTGAGCTGCACGTCTATGTGAAGTTGGAGCTCACGTGCTAGTTCACGGTAGTGGGAGAGTGTGCCACTTCCATGGCCATATGTTCACCTACCCCACAGGTGGCATCTAAACCAGGCGCGCGTGCATGTGTTGGCCATCCTAGGAAGGGGACCGACATGCTGTTAGGAGATCCTCTGGTGCGGGGCCTTCCTTCCTCCGGATCTACAGCGGGAATCGGTTGTAAGGGTAATTGCCCCTACATGTGGTTTTGGTGATTAATAACAATATATATGGTCTAATATTTTTATTGAGTTTTATATGTAGGAATATTCCATAGGTAAAATCCATGTGTTGGATTCGAGTATGGATACCTTGAACATAAACATATACCAAGAATACTGGGATCAAGATCAACGAGTTGAAGAGAAGAATATGATATGATCAAGATCTTGAGAGTTTTATTTCAAGAGAAAAATTCAAGATATGGCTCTAAGTCAGCGTCATGATTGTCTCATGTTGAGATATGGTTGACTAAGATTTAGAGAACACAATCAAATGAAGAGTTCTATATGTACCTCAAGATATTGATATAGAGCATTTGAAGATATTCAAGTTAGTCAACACATGAAGCATCAAGAATGTACCACGTGGGATATAGTGATATGGTAAGCTTGTAAATTATGCTTCATGAACTAACCCATTATATATGTGCCTTGTGTTCTCTATGCGGGTTAGGTATCTTTTCGTGGGCATGCATCAAAAGTAAATATTTCATATAGCCCATGAGAGGATAACATCAAGTGGTGATGGTCAAGAAGTGCAAGTTCAATATAAGCATCTCAAGAAGATGATATACTTGAATCTTTTCGTCCATTTGGTGATAATGGACATGTGAAGATCTACCTTAATGAAGTTATCCCATAGTGTTGTATGGGGAGCAAATTGTGAAGCTACAATGATCAACTGATGCATTCCGTCTTGAATGGAGATTTAAGAGTCATCATCAAGATCAAGCCGGAAGCACAAGGCAAAGGTATGGCCTTTCTGAAGGTGGTTGTTGGGAGACTGGGTTATAGGATAGATAGCCGCACTATTAACAGGGGCCTTTGGTTGGGTAACTTTATCATATCATATATTAAGGATCTCAATCCCTTTCATACTTTGCATCCCCTATTTTGTTGCTTCTTGGTTCTTCTTTGTCTGAGGTTCTTGAGCTTGTTGCTAGCTCTTCAACAAGCCCAATTTCATCAAAAACAGAATTTGTATGCATGTTCTATTGTATTTTCGAATTTTTAGGTTTTACCGGTCCTTCAATTAGAGAGGTTTCATACCTCTCCTTATTTGGTATTTTACCTCTTGCTCTTTCTTAATATAAGATAGATCTTGTTCTTAGCTTTTCAAAAATCCCAAGTTTGGTAAAATCAGAGTTTGGACGCAAAAGTTATCACCGTTTTCATAATCATTGTTTTCTGTCTGGAAAACCGGCGGGCATTCTGGCGCCGTCCGAAAATGCCGCCATAATGCTTCGGCTACCGCTATAAATTCTCGGCATCCAATGAAACCTGTTACTGACTAGAGTTCCAGTGGGCAGCTAGAATTCTTGGTTGGGGCAAGAAATTTTTCGGCCTGTCTTCTGGCCCGCTGGGACTAGCGCCGGAACGTTCTGGTCCATAATACGGCCAAGCCAAACTTACCACTGGTTGAGCCTGGACTGCATGATTTTGGCCCAATGGTCAGATTTGCTTTTCCTATAAATCGAGCTGCTTCATTGTTAGGTAAGGGTTCTTGATCATGAAATTGACTTCCATCGTTTACCAATTTAAGCTTGCTCTCTCTCCCATCCTTCCTATGAGTCTTGCATCATTTTGAGGGTTTGGAAGAGGATATCTAGATCTACAATCCCCGCCAATCAATTTCTCCTCTAAGTGAGGGAAACCCATTGGATCTAGATCTTGGAGTCATTAGTTGTTTTCCACCTTTGTTCTTCCTCTCTAATTCCTCCCTAACACTTGTTGCTTTGGTGGGATTTGAGTGTGAAGGATTTGAACACCTTTGGTGTGCTTGCTTTGCATTCTTTCATAATTGTTGAGCTCTCCATTATGATTTATTTGAGTGAGAGACTGTGAGTTTGTTACTCTTAGAGGGTAACCTCCTAGTTGGCTTGGAAGTGGGTGCTATAGTGTCCTCTTCATGTAAGATTGTGAAGAGGACCGGGCTTCTCCTTTTGAGGAGATTGTGAAGTGGTTGTGGAGCTTGCCATTTCCGGAGTGGAGGAAAATCTATCCATAAGGAAAGTGGTTATTCCTTTATTGGGATAGCCTCGGAGAATAAGGTGCCCTTCGTGGCATGGAGAAATCCATAATGTGATTTCACACCTCTCCAACGTGACGTACCTTACCTCTTAGGGAACATGGGAATACATCTTCATCTCCACGTGTATCGGTTATCCCTATACCCGACTTTACTTTCTTTATGATATCCATCGAGTTTGAAGTACTTATATCTTGCTTATCAGTTGTGTTATATATATATATATCTTGTGCTATCTTTCTTAGCTTAACTTGTTGTTGGTGCACTTAGTCGAGCCTAGTGTATTTAGGTTTTGTGCTTGTAAAATAAACGTTATTTTAATTCCGTATTCTTTCAATCCAAAGCCATAATAGTTTTTAAATTTCCTATTCACCCCTCTATAGCAGGCATCTCTATCCTTTCACCGGCCTATGTCCTGGACTCGTTGATGTGGAACCGGTAATTTGAGACCGAGCACAATGCTCGGAGGAAGGCCATCGGGGCCCACCTTGAGGGCGTTGATGATGACGACATGGACTACGAGGAGGAGCAGGCGCAAGACTTGGTGTTTCCTCCGCCACAACCTGCCATGGGGGACTGGTCACTGGTCCTAGTACTGTGGTACGTATAGTGCGTATGTGGACCTGCAGCCACCGACGCCACCCCAGATGCTGCTGCTCATCGTCAAGGATGATCATATGGAGGAGTGTCCAATGACCGAGGAGAAGGAGCTCCAGGCCGCCAATGATGCCTCCTTTCTAGAGGAGGATGCGAAGTGGGAGGGTACATGCATGGCACTACACTAGTAGGCGATGCTGGTGGGGTCAATGTTGGAGATATGCCCTAGAGACAATAATAAATGTAGTTATTATTATATCTTTGTGTTTATGATAAATGTTTACATTCATGCTATAATAGTATTAACAAGGAAACATTAATACTTGTGTGATTTGTAAACTAAATAAGAGTCCCTAGTAAAGCCTCTTCATAATACTAGCTTGTTGGTTAATAGATGATTGTGGTTTCCCTATCATGAACATTGAGATGTTATTAACAACAAGATCATATCATTAGGAGAATGGTATGAAGGACATACTCCTATAGATAAGCGTAGCATAAAGATCAAGTCATTTTAATAGTTTAATTGCTATATGCTTTCTGATACATAGTAACCTAATTCCCTCGACCATGAGATCATGTTTATCACCATCACCGGAAGGATGCTTTGATGACATCAAACACCACACTATAACTGGGTGGCTATAAAGGTGGCATTGAGTGTTCGGAAAGTATGGGTTGAGACACATGGATCAAGAATGGGATTTGTCCATCCATATGACGGATAGATATACTCTGGGCCCTCTCGGTGGAATGTCATCCAATTAGCTTGCAAGCATGTGACTGGCTCACAAGGGATCACATATCACGGGAATGAGAAAAGAGTACTTATCAGTAACGAGGTTGAACTAGGTATGCAGAGATACCGACGATCAAAACTTCGGATAAGTAAACTATCGCGAGACAAAGGGAAATTGGTATCGTATGTAAGTGGTTCATTCGATCACAAAGTAATCGTAGAAATATGTGGGAGCCATATGAATTTCTAGATTCCTCTATTGGTTATTGTTCGGAGAAGTGTCTCGATCATGTCCGCATAATTCACGAACCGTAGGGAGACACACTTAAGGATTCGATGTTGTTGAGTAGTTATGGAATGATGAGTAAGAGACCGAATGTTGTTCGAAGTCTCGAATGGGATCCGGGATATCACGATGAGATCCGGAATGGTCCGGAGAATAAGATTCATATAAGGAAAGTCCTGTTTCGGAGTTGGAGAATGATTCCGGTGTTTTCATCGGGAATGTTCTAGAAGGGTCCGGAAGGTCCGGCACTCCGGAGGGGAAGGGTACATGAATGTGTCATAACAAGTTGGAATGGTTGCATCATGTACTAGGTGTCATCCCTGAGCAAAATAAAGGGATAAATCAAATCCTAGTTTGAAAAGTCAAACGCCAATTTGAAAAGTCAAACGGCAAGTTTGCTTGGTGGAGGGAGAGTAGGAAACCTACTTGGGGAGGAGTTCCTCTCCCTCCAACCCGCTGGCCAAGGAGGCCGAGTTGGGGGAGGACTCTCCTCCCCTGGCCGGTGCCCTCCCACCTATATAAGGAGGGGCAGGGGTGCCCCTCTAGACCTACACCTTTCTCCTCTAAACCCTAACCCTAGCCGCCGGCCTCCACCAAGTCGCCGCCGCCCCTAGGGTTTGCCTAGCTGCCGAGTTGGGGTCCTCCCCTTGCCCTAGCCGCCGGCCTAGACCTCTCTCCTTGGTGCCTCTAAACCCTAGATCACCAAGGCCTCTCTCATAGTCCACCATACTCGCTCCGGCTTAAGGCGAAGCCCTGCGAGATCTCCCCTCTACTTTCGGTACCACGCCGTCGTGTTGCCGGAATCGCGAGGAGAGTGCTACAACCTCCGCTGCCTGCTGGAACAAGGGAGAGGAAGGTCTTCATCGAGTACCGAACGTGTGACCGACTGCGGGAGCGCTGCCGGAACGCAGCGCCGGAAGGATCGTCTACACGATCTTGAGATCGGCAAGAGTACGACTACATCACCCACGAGAATCCGCTCTCGTTAAACACTTTGGAATCTTCGAGGGTGAGTTATTCTATCGACTCGTTGCTACAATCTAGTAGATAGATCTTGGCTTGTTTGTTTGTATGCGGTAGAATTTTTTTGTTTTCCATGCTACGAACCCCTACAGTGGTATCAGAGTCGCGTCTATATGTAGATCTGTTGCACGAGTAGAACACAATGGTCATTGTGGACGGTGGTGCTTTTGTTATCAATTGTTTCTTGTGTACTTTGCATCTTGCGGTATGATGGGTTGAAGCGGCCCGGGCTAACCTTACATGACATCGTTCATGAGACTTGCTCCAGGCTCAACATGCAACTTGTATTGCATAAGTGGCTTTGCGGGTGTCTGTCTCTCCCATTATAGTATAGATCCAATTTATAATGGGCACTTGATAGTTCAAACATCAACGTTGTGGTTTTTGTTCGTAAGTTAGATCGACACTTATTGAAAGCCCCAAACCACGTAAAATATGCAAAGAAATTAGACGCGTCTAACTTTGTTTTGCAGGGGTGTGCTGTGATGTGATATGGCCATGATTGTGATTATATTTGATGTATGCAATGTTCCTTATTATAAGTTGGCAACCGGTAGGAGCCATATGGTTGTCTTTGATTTTTGTTAATACCCGTGTGTCTATTCAAAGTAGTTGTAATAGTTGAAGCTGGTGGACAACAATCATGAAGCAGCGTCATTGACCTTGATGCAATGCCGGTGATGATGGAGATCATGTGCGTGCTTGAAGCTGGAGATCGGAAGCACAAATAAGAAAGGCCATATCATATCACATATTATGAATTGCATGTGATGTTAATCCTTTATGCATCTTGTATTGCTTAGTTAACGACGGTAGCATTATAAGGTGATCCCTCATGCACCTAAATTTCAAGTTCTAAAGTGTTCATCCTTAGTAAGCACCGTTGCTAAAGCTTGTTGTTTCGAAGCACCACGTGATGATCGGGTGTGTTAGATTCTGCAAGTGTATACAACGTGAGCAAGCCAGATTTGCTCATGCGGAAGCTAAGGTTTGATCTTGACGAGCCTAGCATGTACAAACATGGTCTCGGAACACGGATCACCGAAAGGTAAAGCATGAATCATATAGTAGATATGATGAACATGTCGATTGTTCGCCATTGAAGATACATAAACTCTCGTGATGATCGGTTTTGATGTGGTGGATTTGGTTCGTGTGATCACTAAAACAATGTGAGGGATATTGTTTTGAGTGGGAGTTCACCTAGATTAATTTAACTATTAATTAGAACTCAATTTGTCATAAACTTAGTCTAAATTATTGCAAATATGTTGTAGATCAATGGCGGCCCCTACCATCAATTTTAATGCGTTCCTTGAGAAAGAAAAGTTGAAAAACAATGGAAGCAACTTCGTAGATTGGTTCCGCAAATTGAGGATTGTCCTCAATGCTGGTAATTTGACCTATGTGCTGGATGCACCGCTGGGTGACCCGCCTGCAGCTGATGCTACCGATGAAGTAAAGAATGTTAACCTCGCTCGGAAGAATCGGTACTCCACAGTTCAGTGTGCTATCTTGTATGGTTTGGAATCGGAGCTTCAGAAAATGTTTGAGAACCATGACCCACATGATATTTTCCGTGAACTCAAATTGATATTTGAGACTCACGCGGCAGTTGAGAGTTATGAGGCTTCTGAAAAGTTCTTTAACTACAAGATGGAAGAGGGCAACTCCGTCAGTGAGCATGTGCTTAAGATGTCTGGGCACGCAAACAAACTCCAAAGCTTGGGTATAGTGATTCCTAATGCTTTGGGGATTTACCGTGTCCTCCAATCACTACCACCAAGTTACAAGAACTTTGTGATGAACTACAATATGCAAAGCATGAACAAGCAGTTGCCAGAACTCTTCTCCATATTAAAATCTGCAGAAGTGGAGATCAAGAAAGAGCACTAAGTGTTGATGGTCAATAAGACCACCAAATTCAAGAAAGGCAAGTCTAAGCAAAAGGGACACTTCAAGAAGGGTGGTAAGAAAGTTGCCGCACCGATGAAGAAGACCAAGTCTGGACCTAAGCCTGATACTGAGTGCTTTTACTGCAAGGGAGAAGGTCACTGGAAGCGGAATTGCCCAAAATAGTTGGCGGATTTGAAGAACAGCAACATCAAGAAGAAAGGTATATCCGATATACATGTTATTGATGTGTATCTCACTAGTACTCGTAGTAGTGCCTGGGTATTTGATACTGGTTCGGTTGCTCATATTTGTAACTCGAAACAGGTGCTGCAGAATAAACGGAAGCTAGCGAAGAACGAGGTGACGATGCGCGTAGAAAATGGATCAAAGGTTGATGTGATCGCGGTCGGCACGCTACCTCTTCATCTACCATCAGGATTAGTTTTATACTTAAATAATTGTTATTTGGTGCCTGCGTTAAGCATGAACATTATATCGGGATCTTGTTTATTGCGAGACGGTTACTTGTTTAAATCCGAGAATAATGGTTGTTCGATTTATATGAGTAATATGTTTTATGCACATGCACCTTTGATAGATGGTCTATTCTTATTGAATCTCGATAGTGGAAATACACATATTAATAACATTGAAGCTAAACGTTTGAAATTAAGCGATAACTCGACCTATATGTGGCACGGTCGTCTTGGTCACATTGGAGTGAAGCGTATGAAGAAACTCCATTCCGATGGACTTCTTGAATCACTTGATTTCGAATCACTTGAAAGATGCGAAGCATGTCTGATGGGTAAAATGACTAAGACTCCATTTTCTGGTATGATGGAGCGAGCTACGGACTTATTGGAAATCATACATACCGATGTGTGTGGTCTGATGAGTGTAGCATCGCGCGATGGTTATCGTTATGTTCTTACCTTCACGGATGACTTGAGTAGATATGGGTATATCTATTTCATGAAACATAAGTCCGAAACTTTCGAGAAGTTTAAGGAATTTCAAAGTGAGGTGGAGAATCAACGTAACAAGAAGATTAAATTTCTATGTTCTGATCGTGGAGGTGAATATCTAAGTTACGAGTTTGGCGAGCATTTGAAGAAATGCGGAATACTTTCACAATTGACACCGCCGGGAACACCACAGCGTAATGGTGTGTCCGAACGTCATAATCGAACACTCTTAGATATGGTTTGTTCTATGATGTCACTTGCAGATTTACCGCTATTATTTTGGGGTTATGCATTAGAAACAGCCGCATTCACTTTAAATAGGGCACCATCTAAATCCGTTGAAATGACACCATATGAATTATGGTTTGGGAAGAAACCTAAATTGTCGTTCCTTAAAGTTTGGGGTTGCGAAGCCTATGTAAAGAAGTTACAGCCTGTGGCGCCCCGCAAAGCCACTACTAGAAAATCGCGTTGTTTTTGTGCATTGCATCATCATGACCCCATGCTCAGGTCATCATGCCACATTGCATTTGAGCATCGTCATCATCTTGCATGGTTTGTTTAAAAACTATTCTTGAAAAGTCTGTTTTTGTTTTCTAAACGCTCCATCTTTATTCAAACACAAAACCCGGGTCTCCGGAATATTTTGCTTTGTCTACCAACGGTTTTCAAAAAGCCCCGTTTTAAATATTAAAATATTTATTTTATTTTAGGGGCAGCCGTACCGGGCCGATCCGACCCAGTCGGCCACCCCAGTACAAAACCAGCCTAACCAAAATCTTTTCCTACCCAGACCTAATCTACCCAGCCCCCCTCCACCTCACCCCAACCTATCCCTTTGCGCCACATCAGCCTGGCCCTCTCTCCACCCAATCACCAACCTCCACCTCACCACTCCCTCTCCCCATTCCAGCCGCCACCTCAGACCCCTGGCCCCACCCTGACCCCGCGTCTCTCCCCGTACCCGATTCCCCACCCCACGCACCCTCGACCTCCTCCCTGCAACCCGCGCCTCCCTCCTCTCTGACCAACCGCCCCGCCTCCCCCAGGCGTCGCCTCTCCTCTGTCTCCGGCCGTGCCCCGCGAGCCCGCGCTCGCCTCCTGTTCCGAGCTCTGCGCCGCCGGGTCCGCCCCCTCCTCTCCGTCCGCCGGCCTTCCTCAACCTCGGCCAGGCCCTCGCCGGCCTTCCTCGCTGCATCCGGCCCCGCCTCCTCCGCCTCGTTTCCCTGCGCCGCCGCCGCGGCCGCTCGAGCTAAGCTCCTCTCCGGTTGTCGCCCTGCTTCGCCACGGCCACCGCGGGCTCCCTCTGCTCGCCGCCGAGCTCGCCTCCCCCGACCAGCGCGTGGGCCCCGCCTCCATCATCGTCTGCGTCGCCTCCAACCCGCCGGCGCTCGTCCCTTTCCTCCTGCGTAGTGCCACACCGTCCCTAGCTCGCCAGGTCGTTCTGCCTCAGGAACCAAAGCAGTCGTCAATTCACCCAGGCACAACGGTTAACCGAAGCACTGACAAGGCGCATCAAGATCTCCTTCACAAACGTCGATACCTTCGACCACGAACCCGATGAACCACCGGCGCCCATTCAAGGTCGTCACCGACAAGAACTTCCTCGCGGGTTATCGAGCGCTCCTACACAAGCCCTCCAACACGGACTCCAAGACCCGAACCCAAAACCGCTCCGAGACCACCAAGTACTCCTTCCCGGACGCCAAGCTCGCCGAGAACCCGGATGCCAAGGTCACCGACACGGAACGACAAGACCGATGACATGGCCCGACGACCGCGGATTCGACAAGATCTTCGCGACGACAAGATCGACACCGACCAGGGCGAATCTGATGCGCCCCTGACGCCGAACCAAGTCCTTCTTCCGGGATGCGACAAGATCTACTTCCGTTGTCCGAGACCGATCTCGTCGAGCCGTTCTCCCGTCGAACCCTGAGACCCGACCCCAAACCCCTCGGAGCCCAAGTTCGCCGAACCCTAATGTGATTCCCTATCCGAGACCCCATTATTTTATAATATGACATTATTAACTAATGCATATTAAATTGTTCATGCATGCATACATGTGTGTGGTTTGGGGGCCTTATGCCGATTCATCTCATAATTAAATATGGAGTCTATATGCGGGCAATCTTTGTCTTATTCCGGACTCCATTTAAATTGGCATAGCGAACCGAAGCCATGTTTTGTCTTGCTAATCCAACATTTAATTTGTGGGGTTCTAAATAACTTGAACCGTCCAATTAAATGTCGGGACCCTGGTTCCTCTTAATACTGCTTATTTGCATCGCATACTTGCCATGTCATGCATCATACATGCATCATGCCAGATCTTCTGCCGTGGTATTAAATAGTGCATCCGATGTTTCTTCTAGTGCTTTGCTTCTTCACGGATTAGGCCGATGAGTTGATGTGAGCTTCGCACCGACCTTTGGATGAACCTTCGGCAATGTTTTCAGGCGAGCATCTTCCCCTTTCTACCTATCTTACTTTTATAGTATTTATTCCCTCCTGTCGATCTATTGCTATCTGTGTTGCGATGCTCTAGTTTTCGTACCTGTGATATCCCTTGCAGCCTTATATTGCCTTGGACACATCCTATTACCTGTTGTTTGGTAGATAGTTGGACTTGCGCGTCGTAGTCGCTTGCTCTAGTGCTGTTGCGTCTCGTCCAGAACCACAGTTGTTGGAGTATTGCCGTGTGTTTAATGTTGGAGATGATCATGGCTATAATTACCGTTTAATAACTAAAATTGAAGTAGGTAAATAATGCAGAGGCACAGGTGGGCAATAGATGTTATTTGGTTGTTAACCGTCCACTTGTGTCCCGTAGGACCCCGAGTTCTTGACACCTGTTCCGAGATCGAGCGCGCTAACCACAGGTGGGGTGTATGGGCACCCCCATCGATTAGTACCTGATTTCAAAGTATTGTACCGGGGGCCACAAGTAGTTTGGGGCTTTATTACTATTCTGTACTTATGCCATGCTTTACTGCTTTATTTACGATTGTGCGAGGAGCACCTGTACTGTTTAGGACCGTGACACGTTTTCGCTGTATCGACAAGCCCAGTCACACTTTCGGGTTCCCAGTCGTTTGCAGCCGTCTACACAAACCCTGAGTCCGTCTCGGAGACCGGCCGACTTCGTTGCGGGTAGCTTAGTGTGGTGGCCCCCATGTACTTGCTTTGGGTCTGGGAAACGTCATGACTTAGGCCCCGCCGACATACCGATGGGTGTATGTTAACTGATATGGCACAAAGGGTCAAAGTGCGTGTGGATACTTTGGTGCACCCCTGCAGGGTTAAATCTTTTCGAAAAGCCGTGTCCGCGGTTATGGACGACTTGGAGCACAGTTCTCGATCATAGACAACTATAAATAAATTTTATTGTTATAATTTGACTTGTATCCGATGTGACTAGTAATCAGCTCAACTACAACGGAATGGCTAAATAAAAGTACCAACAACTGCTGGGTTTGGGATATCTCATGCTAATTGTATCTGACTAGTAAGTGTTGCAACTACAACGGAATGGTTAAATAAAACTGCCCACTGCTTTTCATATCAGGATGACTATCTATACCTGACTAGTAATTGCTGCAACGATAACTGAATAAATAAAACTGCCAACTGTGTGAGTTCCTCGGTTGACTTCCTCGTTTGTTCTCGAGGGGGAAATACCAGGATGGGTATGTTTGGTGGTAGCATCAGGTTGGTTCCGAATAGGTCTTTCTTATCCCTCTCTGATAGCCGACAGTTATATCGAGTTTCTATAGGTTGTTTAGTGCATGCTGCGCTGCCGCTTCAGTCCACCATACCTATGTAGGCGAGGACCGCCGAATTCTAGCCTCGCCGTGTACTGGCCTCAGTACTGACCGCTCTCTTTTTCCTTTGCCCTTTGTCGGCACCCCTTTGTTTAAGCAGGTTTTGAGATCGACGTCGTTAGCAGGGTTACCCTTCCGGCTTGGCCTGGGCAGGGTTATGGACGTCATTGGTTATTCTTCAGGGCTCTTAGCCCAATTTGCATCTTGTCCGTACTCGGACGCTATATCATTTTTAAAGGTGATTTGGATCTTTGTATTGTATATCTGTATTCTTGACTCTTTGAGTCGTTGTTGTATATATATGTTCTGTGGGTTCCATCGTGGACTATTGTGTAATGGTATTACTTCGTTTTCCACCCGCACGATAGTGCCTGGTGGGCACCTTTGAATCGTTTCTATGCGGGTTTGGCAGGAATCGCTGAACCTTGCATAGGGCCGATTCTGAGGGTGTTACAGAGTGGTATCAGAGCTCAGTAGTTGCGATACCCCACAAGTCCAGCCTGTAGGATAACCTAGCTAACGGCCGAAGTAGAGCGTCAAAACTATTTTTGCAAAATCGGTTGGATAGTTCTGATTAGGTCTGATTTTACTCCTTACCCCTCTGCTGCTCTCCTCTCACCTCTGCGTGTTTTGAATCTGCTCTCTTCTCTCTCTTCGAGTCCAGGATTTCTCGTGGTTGGGTTCCCTCGTACCTTCAGGGTTTCGCTTCCTCCTTTGGTAACGGTGTTGCTACATCTGTTCTTCATGCTATCCGAGGAATCCTTCGTCTGGTGGACTTCTCTTTGTTCCTTCTCGTGCCTTCCGGTGTTTTTCCGATGCGACGACATCATCTACGCCAGATCCGATGTAGAGTCTGCATCCCTCCTTTGTTTCTGAACCTCGATTGTCGAGATCTCCAGTCTGATTCCGAGACTGGTTGCACGCTTTTCTACTGATTGTGCAGAGTAATAGTTTGGGTGCGTGATGGATTGGCCCCCATGCCGACTACCCCTTCTATTCGCTTTTGTACATTGAAGTGGATGAGAATGCATCGGTTCCCTCTTTCTATCGAAGCTAGAGGTGGCTTTATTTGTTGATACCTCTACCTTCGACCTTTTGTTCCCGAAGTGTTCTCTTGTCGATCGCGGACAACGACCTCTTGTTAGTGGTGTCGCGAGGATCTACACGAAGCGGGAAGACACAGATCGCCGACCTTCCTTCCGGTACCATGAGGCGGATCTCGAGGGCGAGATCCTTTGTAGTGGGGTCGAATTGTGGCGCCCCGCAAAACCACTACTAGAAAATCGCGTTGTTTTTGTGCATTGCATCATCATGACCCCATGCTCAGGTCATCATGCCACATTGCATTTGAGCATCGTCATCATCTTGCATGGTTTGTTTAAAAACTATTCTCGAAAAGTCTGTTTTTGTTTTCTAAACGCTCCGTCTTTATTCAAACACAAAACCCGGGTCTCCGGAATATTTTGCTTTGTCTACCAACGGTTTTCAAAAAGCCCCGTTTTAAATATTAAAATATTTATTTTATTTTAGGGGCAGCCGTACCGGGCCGATCCGACCCAGTCGGCCACTCCAGTACAAAACCAGCCTAACCAAAATCTTTTCCTACCCAGACCTAATCTACCCAGCCCCCGTCCACCTCACCCCAACCTATCCCTTTGCGCCACATCAGCCTGGCCCTCTCTCCACCCAATCACCAACCTCCACCTCACCACTCTCTCTCCCCATTCCAGCCGCCACCTCAGACCCCTGGCCCCACCCTGACCCCGCGTCTCTCCCCGTACCCGATTCCCCACCCCACGCACCCTCGACCTCCTCCCTGCAACCCGCGCCTCCCTCCTCTCTGACCAACCGCCCCGCCTCCCCCAGGCGCCGCCTCTCCTCTGTCTTCGGCCGTGCCCCGCGAGCCCGCGCTCGCCTCCTGTTCCGAGCTCTGCGCCGCCGGGTTCGCCCCCTCCTCTCCGTCCGCCGGCCTTCCTCAACCTCGGCCAGGCCCTCGCCGGCCTTCCTCGCTGCATCCGGCCTCGCCTCCTCCGCCTCGTTTCCCTGCGCCGCCGCCGCGGCCGCTCGAGCTGAGATCCTCTCCGGTCGTCGCCCTGCTTCGCCACGGCCGCCTCGGGCTCCCTCTTCTCGCCGCCGAGCTCGCCTCCCCCGACCAGCGCGTGGGC
Source organism: Avena atlantica (assembly GCA_910589765.1). NCBI lineage: Eukaryota > Viridiplantae > Streptophyta > Magnoliopsida > Poales > Poaceae > Avena > Avena atlantica. The sequence continues at coordinate 475,464,167 of OU342735.1, forward strand.
CCCGCCTCCATCATCGTCTGCGTCGCCTCCAACCCGCCGGCGCTCGTCCCTTTCCTCCTGCGTAGTGCCACACCGTCCCTAGCTCGCCAGGTCGTTCTGCCTCAGGAACCGAAGCAGTCGTCAATTCACCCAGGCACAACGGTTAACCGAAGCACTGACAAGGCGCATCAAGATCTCCTTCACAGACGTCGATACCTTCGACCACGAACCCGATGAACCACCGGCTCCCATTCAAGGTCGTCACCGACAAGAACTTCCTCGCGGGTTATCGAGCGCTCCTACACAAGCCCTCCAACACGGACTCCAAGACCCGAACCCAAAACCGCTCCGAGACCACCAAGTACTCCTTCCCGGACGCCAAGTTCGCCGAGAACCCGGATGCCAAGGTCACCGACACGGAACGACAAGACCGATGACATGGCCCGACGACCGCGGATTCGACAAGATCTTCGCGACGACAAGATCGACACCGACCAGGGCGAATCTGATGCACCCCTGACGCTGAACCAAGTCCTTCTTCCGGGATGCGACAAGATCTACTTCCTGTAACACCCTCAGAATCGGACCTATGCAAGTTTTAGCGAAACCCGCCAAATCCGCATAGAAACGATTCAAAGGTGCCCACCAGGCACTTTCGTGCGGGTGGAAAACGAAGTAATACCATTACACAACAGTCCTCGATGGGACCCACAGAACAGATATATATATAACAGCGACCCAATGAGCCAAGAATACAGATATACAGAACAAAGATTCAAATCACCTTGAAAATGATAGAGCGTCCGACTACGGACAAGATGCAAATGGGGCTAAGAGCCCTGAAGAATAACCAATGGCGTCCATAACCCTGCCCAGGCCAAGCCGGAAGGGTAACCCTGCTAACGACGTCGATCTCAAAACCTGCTTACACACAAGGGGTGCCGACAAAGGGCAAAGGAAAAAGAAGAGCGTCAGTACTGAGGCCAGTACATGGCGAGACTAGAATTCGGCGGTCCTCGCCTACATAGGTATGGTGGACTGAAGCGGCAGCGGCAGCATGCACTAAACAACCTATAGAGACTCGATACAACTGGCGGTTATCAGAGAGGGATAAGAATGACCTATTCGGATCCAACCTGAATCTTACACCAAACAATCCCATCCTGGTATTTCCCCCTCGAGTCCAAACGAGGAAGTCAACCGAGGAACTCACACCGTTGGCAGTTTTATTTATTCCTTTGTAGTTGCGGCAATTACTAGTCAAATATAGATAGCCATCCTGATAAAATAAGCAGTGGGCACTTTTATTTAACCATTCCATTGTAGTTGCAACACTTACTAGTCAGATACAATTAGCATAAGATAAACCCAAAACCCAGCAGTTGTTGGCACTTTTACTTAGCCATTCCGTTATAGTTGCAATACTTACTAGTCAGATACAATGGTCGCAAGCGACAACCCAAACAAGCAATTGTTAGCAGTTTTATTTAGCCATTCAATTATAGTGAAGCTGATTACTAGTCATTATAAAGTCAAATTTATAGCACTACTTTAGTTATAGTTGTCTATGATCGAGATACTGTGCTCCAAGTCGTCCATAACCGCGGACACGGCTTTCAGAAAGTTTTAACCCGGCCGGGGTGCACAAATAGCAACACACACTCGATCAACCTCAGAAAAACCAAATCAAAACCCAACGAGGCTTTCACGACAAAGCAATCACAGGATTCAGAAATATTTCAGGGGGCCACCCCATTGAGTAGACCCGCAACGAAGTTAGCTGACTCCGAGGCGGACTCAAGGTTTGCGACAATGGCTGTGAACGACTGGGAACCCAAAATTGGGCTTGTCGACACCGCGAAAACACTCCGCTTTCCTAAACAGTACAGTGTGCTATCTGTCGCACAATTTAAATAAAGCAGTAAAGCATGGCATAAGTACAGGATAGTAAATAAAACCTCAAACTATTTTGTGGCCCCAAGAAATAAGAATGAATCAAGCTCTGGCTCAGGGGGGTCCCATATACCTCCCGGATGTGGATAGCGCGAATATTCAAGGAACAGGTATCAAGTACTCGGGGTCCTACGGGACACAAGTGGACGGTTAACAACCAAATAACATCTATTGCCCACATGTGCCTCTGCTTACCTACTTCAATTTTAGTTATTAAACAGTAATTAAAGTTAACGATAAATAAAGCCAAGATCATCTCCAACATCGAACAGGCGGCAATACTCCAACAACTGTGGTACTTGACGACACGCAACAGCACTTGAGTAAGCGACTACGACGCGCAGGTCCAACTATCTACCAAACAACAGGTAATAGGAGGTGTCCAAGGCGATATAGGGCTGCAAGGGATATCACGGGTACGAAAAACTAGAGCATCGCAACACAAATAGCAATAGATCAACAGGAGGGAATAAAGACTATAAAAGTAAGATAGGTAGAAAGGGGGGGAGATGCTCGCCTGAAAACATTGCCGAAGATTCAACCGAAGATCGGGTCGACACTCGCATCAACTCAACAGCCTTATCCGCGAAGAAGCAAAACACTAGAATAAACACCGGATGCAATATTTAATACTACGGCAGAAGATCGGCATGATGCATGTATGATGTATGGCATGGCAAAGGATGCGATGCAATTAAGTCATATTAAGTGGAACCGGGGTCCCGACAATTAACTAAACGGTTCAAGTTATTTAGATACCCCGCAATTTAAATGTTGTTTTAACATGGCGGAAAATATCTCCGGTTCGCTACACAAATTTAAATGGGATCAATATACGACTAGTTTTGTCCGCATATGGGCCCCATATTTAATTATAAGATGAATCGGCATAGGGCCCCCAAACCACCGACAAGTATGCATGCATGGCAATTAAATGTGCAACAGGTATATATTACATTTTATAAAATAGGGGCTCGGGAAAAGGTTCACACACTAGGGTTCGGCAGATCTTGGGGTTCCGAGGGTTTCGGGTCTGGTCTCAGGGTTTGGCGGGGGAAACGGTTCGACGGAGTGGTTCTCGGATAACGGAGGAAGATCTTGTTGAATCCGCGGTCGTCGGGCCATGTCATCGGTCGTGTCGTTCGGGATGAAGATCTTGGCGTCCTCGAGGAAATACTTGGCGTATCCGTGTCGACGTCCTTGGCATCCGGGTTCTCGGGCATCGCATCCGGAAAGGAGAACTTGTCGCAACCGGGGAGATCTTGATTCGGCTTCGGTCGAAGTGTTCGGAAGCAGATCTTGGTGTAGGGACGGTCCTTGTCGGCGATTCCTCGGGTTCGACACCGGGGTCTTCCGGGTTCCATGTCGGAGTACTAGCCGTCCATATTTTGTGAGTGGCGAGATTCTTGTACAACTTGGTGTTCCTGTTTGCCGAAGGCACGACCACCACATAGCACACCTGGGAAGGAATCAGCCAGAATAGCTACTCGACAAGAGCAACTTCGACAGAGATGGATGGACAAAAGCGGAGGCTTGCATCAGGGATTGGAGGGAGCGTGCACCACATGCGCGAGGACTACGAGGGCGCCAGGACGACAACGGCCAGGGACGAGGAGCACCAGGGCCAAAGGCGGCCGGCGCTAGGCGGGCTCGACGTGGGGCTCGCGGAGGACACGCTCTGCAGCAGGAAGGGGGGTGCTCGAAAAAGGCAAGGGGCAGAGGAGGCGGTGCTCGGTATGGGAGGAAGGCCGCCGGTGAGAGACACCGGTGGTGGCAGACAAGGTGGAGAGGCGACGGGGCTGATTCGACAAGGTGCTACAGAAGCGGCCAAGGCCGATGCTGCGGGCGGTGGGGCGAGCTTCACGGGGGATCGAGGACGGGAGGCAGACGCGGGAAGGTCGAGGGCAAGGCATGGGCTCCAAAGGCAGGGAGGGTTCACGAGGCCTAGCGGCGAGGTCGAGGAATGGCAAACGCGGCAGGAGGGCCGCGGCTAAAGGGGAGCTTGGCGGCGTGGCAAACTTGCAGGGCGACGGAGGGGCCTACAGGAGGAGAAGGCGGCACCGGGGGGGAGAGGCTTGGGGTCGACGGGGGCGAGCCGGCGGACGAGGGCGACGGGGAGCGGAGGGCGTCCGCGGGCGAGGCCGACGGGGAGGACACGCGGAGCGGGCGATGGCGAGGCAGAGGGTCACGGCAAGGGGGGACGCGCGCGCGGGCGCCAGAGATGGCGATGGGCAAGCTCGTGGGGCGGTGCTGGCGGTGCCGGGGTCGAGGCGACCGGCGGCGGTGGCTCGGGAGGGGCGGCTTTGCGAGGGTAGGTGGGGGTCGCGTCGGTGGGGGGAGGCGTGTCGGCCACGCGTGGGGGGCGGGGCACAGGGATCGCGGGAAGAAGGTGGGGTTCGGCCGCTGGTTCACGGGGTGGGGCCAGGGTCTGGGGCCAGGCTGGGGGTTAGAGGTAGGTGGGGTCGGGGGGACAGGCGGTCAGGGGGGTGGGTGGCGTGTGGTGTTGTGTGGGTTGGTGCGTGTGTGACTGTGAGGGCAGGTGGGGAGAGGGAGGGAGGTGAGGTGGCGGGTGGCTATTGGTGGGGATTAGGGGAGAGGTGAGGTGGCGACATAGGATAGGTTGAGGTGAGGTGGCTGGAGGGGGGTAGATAGGATTGGGTAGAAAAAGGGTCTAGGTTGGACCGTTTTATTCTGGGGGTGGTTGTCTGGGTCGTATCGGCCCGTTCGACTGCCCCCCTAAAAATAATTAAACAATTTATTTATTAAAACCGGGCCTTTGCAACCCGCGGGTAGACAAAACAAATATTCCGAAGGCCCGGGTTTTGGGTTTTGAATTAAAGACGGGGCGTTTAGAAAACAAAATTAGGTTTTCCCGAAAAAATAATTTTATGCAAGCAAATGCAAGATAATGACGATGCTCAAATGCAATGTGGCATGATGACATGAGCATGCGGTCATGATGATGCAATGCACAAAAACAACGCGATTTTCTAGTAGTGGTTTTGCGGGATGCCACACTTTCGTTGTCCGAGACCGATCTCGTCGAGCCGTTCTCCCGTCGAACCCTGAGACCCGACCCCAAACCCCTCGGAGCCCAAGTTCGCCGAACCCTAATGTGATTCCCTATCCGAGACCCCATTATTTTATAATATGACATTATTAACTGATGCATATTAAATTGTTCATGCATGCATACATGTGTGTGGTTTGGGGGCCTTATGCCGATTCATCTCATAATTAAATATGGAGTCTATATGCGGGCAATCTTTGTCTTATTCCAGACTCCATTTAAATTGGCATAGCGAACCGAAGCCATGTTTTGTCTTGCTAATCCAACATTTAATTTGTGGGGTTCTAAATAACTTGAACCGTCCAATTAAATGCCGGGACCCTGGTTCCTCTTAATACTGCTTATTTGCATCGCATACTTGCCATGTCATGCATCATACATGCATCATGCCCGATCTTCTGCCGTGGTATTAAATAGTGCATCCGATGTTTCTTCTAGTGCTTTGCTTCTTCACGGATTAGGCCGATGAGTTGATGTGAGCTTCGCACCGACCTTTGGATGAACCTTCGGCAATGTTTTCAGGCGAGCATCTTCCCCTTTCTACCTATCTTACTTTTATAGTATTTATTCCCTCCTGTTGATCTATTGCTATCGATGCTTTAGTTTTCGTACCCGTGATATCCCTTGCAGCCTTATATTGCCTTGGACACATCCTATTACCTGTTGTTTGGTAGATAGTTGGACTTGCGCGTCGTAGTCGCTTGCTCTAGTGCTGTTGCGTCTCGTCCAGAACCACAGTTGTTGGAGTATTGCCGTGTGTTTAATGTTGGAGATGATCATGGCTATAATTACCGTTTAATAACTAAAATTGAAGTAGGTAAATAATGCAGAGGCACAGGTGGGCAATAGATGTTATTTGGTTGTTAACCGTCCACTTGTGTCCCGTAGGACCCCGAGTTCTTGACACCTGTTCCGAGATCGAGCGCGCTAACCACATGTGGGGTGTATGGGCACCCCCATCGATTAGTACCTGATTTCAAAGTATTGTACCGGGGGCCACAAGTAGTTTGGAGCTTTATTACTATTCTGTACTTATGCCATGCTTTACTGCTTTATTTACGATTGTGCGAGGAGCACCTGTACTATTTAGGACCATGACACGTTTTCGCTGTATCGACAAGCCCAGTCACACTTTCGGGTTCCCAGTCGTTTACAGCTGTCTACACAAACCCTGAGTCCGTCTCGGAGACCGGCCGACTTCGTTGCGGGTAGCTTAGTGGGGTGGCCCCCATGTACTTGCTTTGGGTCTGGGAAACGTCATGACTTAGGCCCCGCCGACATACCGATGGGTGTATGTTAACTGATATGGCACAAAGGGTCGAAGTGCGTGTGGATACTTTGGTGCACCCCTGCAGGGTTAAATCTTTTCGAAAAGCCGTGTCCGCGGTTATGGACGACTTGGAGCACAGTTCTCGATCATAGACAACTATAACTAAAGTTTATTGTTATAATTTGACTTGTATCCGATGTGACTAGTAATCAGCTCAACTACAACGGAATGGCTAAATAAAAGTACCAACAACTGCTGGGTTTGGGATATCTCATGCTAATTGTATCTGACTAGTAAGTGTTGCAACTACAACGGAATGGTTAAATAAAACTACCCACTGCTTTTCATATCAGGATGACTATCTATACCTGACTAGTAATTGCTGCAACGATAACTGAATAAATAAAACTGCCAACTGTGTGAGTTCCTCGGTTGACTTCCTTGTTTGTTCTCGAGGGGGAAATACCAGGATGGGTATGTTTGGTGGTAGCATCAGGTTGGTTCCGAATAGGTCTTTCTTATCCCTCTCCGATAGCCGACAGTTATATCGAGTCTCTATAGGTTGTTTAGTGCATGCTGCGCTGCCGCTTCAGTCCACCATACCTATGTAGGCGAGGACCGCCGAATTCTAGCCTCGCCGTGTACTGGCCTCAGTACTGACCGCTCTCTTTTTTCTTTGCCCTTTGTCGGCACCCCTTTGTTTAAGCAGGTTTTGAGATCGACGTCGTTAGCAGGGTTACCCTTCCGGCTTGGCCTGGGCAGGGTTATGGACGCCATTGGTTATTCTTCAGGGCTCTTAGCCCAATTTGCATCTTGTCCGTACTCGGACGCTATATCGTTTTAAAGGTGATTTGGATCTTTGTATTGTATATCTGTATTCTTGACTCTTTGAGTCGTTGTTGTATATATCTGTTCTGTGGGTTCCATCGTGGACTATTGTGTAATGGTATTACTTCGTTTTCCACCCGCACGAAAGTGCCTGGTGGGCACCTTTGAATCGTTTCTATGCGGGTTTGGCGGGAATCGCTGAACCTTGCATAGGGCCGATTCTGAGGGTGTTACACAGCCGGACAAGCTTGAACCCAAAGCGGAAAAATGCGTCTTCATAGGATACCCAAAGGAAACTATTGGGTATACCTTCTATCATAGATCCGAAGGCAAAATATTTGTTGCCAAGAATGGATCCTTTCTAGAGAAGGAATTTCTCTCGAAAGAAGTGACTGGAAGGAAAGTAGAACTCGACGAGGTTGTCGAACCTTCTCTCAAACTTGCGTGTAGCGCAGCACCGGAAGTTCCTGTGGTGCATGCACCAATAAGAGAGGAAGCTAATGATGATGATCATGAAACTTCGGTCGAAGTTGCTACAAAACCTCGCAGGTAAACGAGAACTCGTACCACTCCTGATTGGTATGATCCCGTTATGAGTGTCATGTTGGTGGACAACACCGATGACCCTGCGACATATGAGGAAGCGATGATGAGCCCAGATTCCAATAAATGGCAAGAAGCCATGAAATCCGAGATTGGATCCATGTACGAAAACCAAGTATGTACTTTGGTGGACTTACCGGATGGCCGGAAGGCTGTCGAGAATAAATGGATTTTCAAGAAGAAAACAGATGTTGATGGTAATGTTACTGTCTATAAAGCTCGACTTGTCGCAAAAGAGTTTCGAAAAATTCAAGGAGTTGACTACGATGAGACTTTCTCACCAGTAGCGAAGCTAAAGTCTGTGAGGATTTTGTTAGCAATTGCTGCATATTATGATTATGAGATATGGCAGATGGATGTCAAAACAGTGTTCCTCAATGGAGACATTGATGAAGAGTTGTATATGATGCAACCCAAAGGTTTTGTCGATCCTAAAGATGCTAACAAGGTATGCAAACTTCAACGGTCCATATATGGATTGAAGCAAGCATCCCGAAGTTGGAATCAACGTTTTGATAAGTTAATCGAAAGTTTTGGTTTTATACAAACTTATGGAGAAGCTTGTATTTACAAGAAAGTGAGTGGGAGCTCTGTAGCATTCTTAATACTATATGTAGATGACATATTGTTGATTGGGAATGATGTAGACCTTCTTAATAGTGTCAAGGAATATTTGAATAATAGTTTTTCAATGAAAGATCTTGGCGAAGCAGCTTACATATTAGGCATAAAGATTTATAGAGATAGATCGAGACGCCTAATATCATTGTCACAAAGTACATATTTGGAATGGAAGATAGGAAGAAAGGGTTCTTTCCCATGTTGCCCAATACGACCTTGAGTAAAACTCAAAGTCCAGCAACGGCGGAAGATAGAGAAAGGATGAGTAAGTCTCCCTATGCCTCAGCCATAGGATCTCTAATGTATGCCATGCTATGTACTATACCCGACATTGCATATGCTGTTAGTTTAACTAGCAGATATCAAAGTGATCCAGGAGTGGATCATTGGACAGCGGTCAAAAACATCCTTAAGTACTTGAGAAGAACTAAGGATATGGTTCTTTCTTATGGAGGTGATGAACAGATCGTTGTTAATGGTTACACCGATGCTAGTTGGAACACCGATCCGGATGATTCTAAATCTCAATCTGGATACGTATTTACTTTGAATGGTGCAGCAGTTAGCTAGAGGAGTGCAAAGCAAAGCGTTGTGGCGAGATCTTCAACTCAATCGGAATACATAGCTGCTTCGGAGGCTTCACAAGAAGCGATATGGATGAAGGAGTTCATTACAAAGCTCGGTGTGGTTCCAAGTGCGCTGGACCCAATGTCTATCTACTGTGATAACATGGGCGCCATAACCAATGCGCAAGAACCAAGGTCACGCAAGAAGTTGAAGCACATCAAGCTACGTTTTCACGCTATTCGAGAACATGTCCAAGATGGTGACATAAAGATTTGCAAAGTACACACATATCTGAATGTGGCGGATCCGTTGACTAAACCTCTCCCGAGGGCAAAACATGACCAACACCAAACTGCCATGGGTGTTCGGTATATTACCATGTAATCTAGATTAGTTGACTCTAGTGCAAGTGGGAGAGTGTTGGAGATATGCCCTAGAGGCAATAATAAATGTAGTTATTATTATATCTTTGTGTTTATGATAAATGTTTACATTCATGCTATAATAGTATTAACAAGGAAACATTAATACTTGTGTGATTTGTAAACTAAATTAGAGTCCCTAGTAAATCCTCTTCATAATACTAGCTTGTTGGTTAATAAATGATTGTGGTTTCCCTATCATGAACATTGAGATGTTATTAACAACAAGATCATATTGTTAGGAGAATGGTATGATGGACATACTCCTATAGTGAAGCATAGCATAAAGATCAAGTCATTTTAATAGTTCAAATGCTATATGCTTTCTGATACATAGTAACCTAATTCCTTTGACCATGAGATCATGCTTATCACCATCACCGGAAGGATGCTTTGATGACATCAAACACCACACCGTAACTTGGTGGCTATAAAGGTGGCATTGAGTGTTCGAAAAGTATGGGTTGAGACACATGGATCAAGAATGGGATTTGTCCATCCATATGACGGATAGATATACTCTGGGCCCTCTCGGTGAAATGTCATCCAATTAGCTTGCAAGCATGTGACTGGCTCACAAGGGATCACGTATCACGGGAACGAGAAAAGAGTACTTATCAGTAACGAGGTTGAACTAGGTATGCAGAGATACCGACGATCAAAACTTCGGATAAGTAAACCATCGTGAGACAAAGGGAAATTGGTATCGTATGTAAGTGGTTCATTCGATCGCAAAGTAATCATAGAAATATGTGGGAGCCATATGAATTTCCAGATTCCTCTATTGGTAATTATTTGGAGAAGTGTCTCGATCATGTCCGCATAATTCACGAACCGTAGGGAGACACACTTAAGGATTCGATGTTGTTGAGTAGTTATGGAATGATGAGTAAGAGACCGAATGTTGTTCGGAGTCTCGGATGGGATCCGGGATATCACGAGGAGATCCGGAATGGTCCGGAGAATAAGATTCATATAAGGAAAGTCCTGTTTCGGAGTTGGAGAATGATTTCGGTATTTTCATCGGGAATGTTCTAGAAGGGTCCAGAAGGTCCGGCACTCCGGAGGGGAAGGGTACATGAATGTGTCATAACAAGTTGGAATGGTTGCATCATGTACTAGGTGTCATCTCTGAGCAAAATAAAGGGATAAATCAAATCCTAGTTTGAAAAGTCAAACGCCAATTTGAAAAGTCAAACGGCAAGTTTGCTTGGTGGAGGGAGAGTAGGAAACCTACTTGGGGAGGAGTTCCTCTCCCTCCACCCGCCGGCCAAGGAGGCCGAGTTGGGGGAGGACTCTCCTCCCCTAGCCGGCGCCCTCCCACCTATATAAGGAGGGGCAGGGGTGCCCCTCTAGACCTACACCTTTCTCCTCTAAACCCTAACCCTAGCCGCCGGCCTCCACCAAGTCGCCTCCGCCCCTAGGGTTTGCCTAGCCGTAGAGTTGGGGTCCTCCCCTTGCCCTAGCCGCCGGCTTAGCCCTCTCTCCTTGGTGCCTCTAAACGCTAGATCACCAAGGCCTCTCTCATAGTCCACCATACTCGCTCCGGCTTAAGGCGAAGCCCTGCGATATCTCCCCTCTACTTCCGGTACCACGCCGTCGTGCTACCGGAATCGCGAGGAGAGTGCTACAACCTCCGCTGCCTGCTGGAACAAGGGAGAGGAAGGTCTTCATCGAGTACCGAACGTGTGACCGACTGCGGGAGCGCTGCCGGAACGCAGCGCCGGAAGGATCGTCTACACGATCTTGAGATCGGCAAGAGTACGACTACATCACCCACGAGAATCCGCTCTCGTTAAACACTTTGGAATCTTCGAGGGTGAGTTATTCTATCGACTCGTTGCTACAATCTAGTAGATAGATCTTGGCTTGTTTGTTTGTATGCGGTAGAAAATTTTTGTTTTCCATGCTACGAACTCCTACAGTCACAAGCTTCTCCCCGCAAGCTCCTGCTCCACTGCAAACAATAACACCTCTGGTTGTCGTCTGCATGCAACATGGGACGTTGGGTGGGGCTATCAATTGTGGCGCCTCCTCGGGTTAAGTGATGACATAGGGTATCACCTCTCCTGGTTGGGGCCCCTTGTTAGGGTGGGTTGGCTACTTCATCATCTCCTTCGATGGACGGTGCGAGAAGTCGGTGGCTCGAGAGGTCGGCAAGGTGGGAGATAACTGCAATGGTGTAGTGAGAGGGTGGTAGTGGCGTCAGCGGAAAACAAGGATGGGGATACACAAGAAGTGATAAGGTTTAATTAGTTTGATAGGGGCTGAGAGGGGATAGGTTTCACTAGGTTCGGTGAGGGGATAGGTTTCACTAGGTTTGGTGAGAGCTCGGCTTATACAAAACAAACAAACTACAATATTTTTTGCGGTCGGTTCCTCAAAACAAATACAACCCAATACCTAAAGTATCCCGCCCATTCAGTTTAATTTACAAACAGGTTGATCCATTTCTTGTAATTAGTTTCCTTCTTATAAATGTTGCATGTAACGATTATCTAATTCGGTTTCAGATTTCTCCGGAAACCAACTCCAATAATAGGTTTTATACTAGTGTCATGGAAGGTTGAAACACCTTGAATTCTATTGTGCAACCAAGGTGACTTGACAATTTGGCCAGTCAATAGAACCCAATGTTTCAGGATTTCTGCTAAAAATCGACACTCTTAAACAAGTTTTTAGGCACTTTTAAATGAGTTTAGTTAATAAGAATATACAGTTTAGGAGTTTGGCTGAAGTCGCTACAAGTTTAGTGGCCTATATATGTAGTTTAAGTCCATGTGTAAAACACAAGAACTCAAAAGGTAAGAATAGGAAAAAAATGCACAAGCGGGTATCAAACATTCCCAGAGAAATCAAAACAAAGAAAAAACTGCAAAATTGCATTTGGATGTCAGCTATTATTTTAAAATAATATATTTTTATACAAATTCGAAAAATAATATACTATTTGAGGAATTTCGAAAACTAGGGCTGCCTTGGCCAAGGAAAAACCGACTGAGTCATGTCGGCCTAGCCCAAGCCGATAGCTTCCTTTCGGTCTGGCCGAAGCCGACTGGGTCATTGGCCTGCATTGCCCGAGACGTCAGACACAAATCGGCTTTCAATTTCGTCGAGACTGATATCTCTTGTCAGCTTCACCGAGGTCGACTGTATTATGGTCATCTTTAGCCATGTTGAAGGATGCATGATCACCGTTACATGCATGATCATTGTTAACCTATCGTTTTGAGCACACTTAATTCTCCCGCCAGTTCTCACTCTATTTTTTCCCACCAATGTCTCCTGCCAATTTCTCCCGCCACCGTTTTCTGCTAATTTCTCTCATGTGCTTCTATAAATTCAGGCATCAATATGTTGTGATGTACCCAACGAGATTCTATCACGAATGTGCCTTGCTCGAACCCTGACTATAGGCTGAGGAAGATGAAAGATGCAAGGTTGCCACCAGGTGTGAGAGCAGAGCAGTGTTGGTGTAGCCCTCTTGCCAAGGTGAAGGAGAGCGAGGATTTGTCTGATAAGTTGGGCATGAAGTTTTTCATGTGTGCCAACTATGACCATGATCCACCCCGACAAGCAAGCTCGTCATTTGAGAGGCCTTCAGTATGTTCTAAAAGCATCGGGAATGGAGTTTAAATATCATTATTGTTCTTTTACTAATATTCTTATTTTCGCTGTAGTCTTCTCCTCCCCTCTGCAAGTGGTACCACTGGATCGACACTAAGCAGCCGGCTTGGGCGCTACAGGAGATCAAGGATAGGAGTGCCCTGCATGGGAACACTTTTATGTTGTGGAGCGTGCCGAAATGGATACTGCTCGGGATAAAGAGGAGCAAGAGATTGCATTGAATAAATTAAGGGCACAAAAGCTCAAAACCGTGAGATCAATCGAAGGAGGATGGAGACCCTTGAGGCAGAAGAAGAGATGCGCAAGGTAGCCCGTGAGGCGGAAAGGCAGAGACTAAGAGAAAGGGATGCCGAGGCACATGTAGTAGAAGAACGTGGTGACAAGACTGAAAAGTACCCACACTAGATTCAGGACAAGTAGACTTATGCCTCAGTTGCGATGTATCTTAATTTTAGCAGTAGTGTAGAGATGTATCTTAATTTTGTTTTAGTATAGAGATGTATCTTAATTTTAGTTTTAGTGTAGAGATGTATTTTAATTTCAGATGTAATGTATCTTAAGTTATTGTCATAATAAAGATTGTTGTTGCCAAAGTCTTCTCGCCAAATTAATCCTGCAAACTTTTTACCGCCAAATTAATCCCGCTAACTTCTTGCCACGAATTTATTCATGTCAACTTCTTCCCACAAAATTCTTCCTGGTAGATTCTTGCCGCCAAATTCTCTCCATCAACTTCTTCCCTCTAAAGAGTTCCCGCCAATTAGTTCCTGCCAGAATCTTCCCACCATTTCTTCTCTTCTCATTCTATAAAACCCTCTTCTCACTGAGGTGTGTAAGCAGACAAGTGTTTTCTCTTGAAGATGACGGGTTTTCCTTCCGATCATAGTTTTCTAAAATGGATGTCTGAATTCCTTTTGCATTTTGCCAGAGAGTTTAGGATAGACAATAGTCTAGTTACATGGGAGAAACTCATTAGTAGTGATATTCTCCTTAATGATTTGGGTAAGAATTACATAGGATAGGGTGCCCACGGAGGAACACCGAGAAAATATGATAAAAACTTCTCAGGATGAATTCAAGGTGGACAAAGCTAAAATTTAAGAATGGATCTTCGAAGGAGTTTATGACAAATAACCCTTGGTTGTGGATAGATGAGAATGAAACGAAGATGATATCTTCTTATCATCAAGCAGCAAGAGCAAGAGATCTGCTTGGGAGAAGGCCAAAAGTGCTTCATCCTGCCTGGGAGAAGGCCAAGAGTGCTTCATCGTTGACGGGTAAGAGTGTGGCGTCGTCGAAGGGCAAGAGCAAGGCATCATCACAGGACGACGATGATGACTTCATGTAATTAGGTTATCTTAGTTTAATGCAGGTCATGTTTGTATCTTAATTCCCTGTTGCAATTTATTTTGAAATGTTTGTCGAATAACAATACGAAATAATAGTAATGTGTCTCTTGCATATATAGATAGATAGATAGATGTCTCATACAACGGATAGTCTAGCCATGTGGCATCCCGGAAATCCTCAATTAGAAATTTTCTCGTTATTTTACTGTGTGCATTGTATCATCATGCATCATATCATGACACCTTGTTTTATAAAATCTCCCATCAACTTTGCCTCTTGTTATTTCTCTCCCATTCCCCTCCCTCCCTCTCTTTTTGTCTTAATTATTTCTATTCTCTTTTGGTTTCTCTCTATCTTCTTAGTTTTTTTGTTTTCTCTCTATCTTCTTAGTTGTGTTGTGGTTTTGATCTCTATCTCTAAACCTTAATATCTTTCTCCCTCCTCTCTAAATGGAAAACCCTAACTTCAAATGATATTTTGACTCTATAAGCGGGCTATGTGAAAACCCAAATCTCTCTCCTTATTTTTCTAATACAAATTATTTTCTTCTTCTAACTTTAACATCTGGGAGTTTGTTTTTTTCTTAAAAAACTGCAGGTTCAAATATTTTTATAGCTCTTCCTTTCTCTGAAGTTTCAAATAGTTGAAAACAGACAAAGCTAAAAAGAAAAAAAATCAGTCTACTCCTAGCAACGGAGAGAGGCTTTGCCTCTGTTCTTGCTTACAACACACGCACTCTGCTCGTGACCCTTCTCCCCTCCGTGCCAAGAGCTCTCACCTGCCCCTATCCTTGCCACATATTCCCCTCCAGATCGAGCCCCTCAAGCCCTATTCCCCTCTCGCGCCTTGTTTTTGATCAGGTTGTCAATTATGCTTTTAAGAGCCGGTGCACTGGCGCTGCACCTCTGATCAGCGAAGCATGACCTCCCTTCCTCGGCTGCCTTGCACAGCTGCGGATCCATCGGCACCTTACCGAGGAAAGGAACCCCCATTTCATGGCACATCTTCTCCGCGCCACCCCTGCTGCTGTCGAACACCTCACTGCACGCGACGACCGACAAAAGCTCAGGAGCGTTCTCCTTGATGTAGTTCATCGCCCATTCTGTGGCATCTGTCTCCCCTGCAGCACCTGGCTTCATGAATTTGAGATCTGAGAATGGCTGCCTCAAGCCACTCATATTCTCCACAACACCCAACACTGGCACGCCAACCTTCTTGCAGAAGTTGATTTCCTTCCTCACGTCAATCAGGGACACTTGCTGTGGAGTTGTGACAATTATCGCACCATCAACTTCAGTGGCTTGTAGATACTGGACAATTGAGATGTGCTCATCCGATGTTCCAGGAGGAGCATCCACTACAAGATAGTCAATCTCCCCCCAGTCAACATCCTTAAGAAACTGTTTGATCAATCCATTCTTGCGAGGACCCCTCCATATAACAGCATCATCAGGGTTAGGCAGCATGAAACCAATTGACATGACACCAAGGTTTGACTCAACATAGATTGGCGACCAGCCAAGGTTGCTCTGATGAATATCCTGACCTTCAAGGCCTAACATTTTTGGGATGCTAGGGCCACATATATCTATGTCAAGAAGGCCAACCTGATGGTCCTTTTCAGCTAAGGCAAATGAGAGCTGGGCTGAAAAAGTGCTCTTGCCGACACCTCCCTTTCCTGACAAAACCAGTATCTTGTGTTTCACAGTAGCCATCCGCTCAGCAATAGCAACCAAGTCTGAAAACCAAATACAGCCAACAGTTAGGCCACTTAAAGTTGAAGAAATAGAAGCACAGTTAAATATTATCTGAACATGCATTACCGCCAACGGTAACTATATGAACACAGTGAAACAAATGCCAAAATGGGTAAATCAAGAACAAAAACTAAGCCATGGCAATCTTAAGCAAGAGCATATATGATGTATTAGTTCCAAGCCTTTGGTCCAATGCACATGTATCCTGAATAAGGTATGTCTTGTATGTCATAAACATAATCATCTACTAGTTGACAATTACTGGTTGAGACACACTGCAAACCTAGTCTGAACATGTCGACTTTATACCCATTCGCTTGGGCTTGAGCTTACAAATGGATATTAAGATAGGCAAAGGAGAATGATTAGTGCTGGTGAGCTGCAGGACACACTTATGTAATCAGGGTCTACTAGCTCCATAACAATGCAACACATTAACACAAGATATATGCCATGCCAGCCAAAACATTGTTGTTCAGAGGAGGGGTAATTTGCACTGCTTTTGATATTGGGGTAGTGTAAAGTGGACGATTTGGAGTTATTAAGGATATTTCCTGGGCTACTCAAGGGTTAAAGGGGAGTGAACTTGATATCTCAGATTTTCTAGGGAATTAGGAGGTGAGATTAAAAGGGAGTAATATAACTTTCCAATTTGTAAACTGTGGCAGATTGCCATTTGGAACTTTTTTTTCTGAGAGATCTGCCAAGACCATTTTCATAATTATGATATATAAATTGCTAATGCTTCATGTGGGCACTATATCCACATGATTTTTGGCATTGTATTTCAGTACTCAGACATGATAATCTTTGATTAGTTTTATTTCTGTTACAATTTTTCTATTTTAGAAATGGCAGAAATTTTCTTTGTATGCTCTGCGGTTACTCTAACCTGTGCAGGATTTTCATTGACTTTGCAGATAAGAAATGGGTGAAGCGGTTAACTAGTCAGAAATGGTACTGTATTTATTTTGAGCAAATGATTGAAAAGAAAAATGCAGTCCTTTTCACTTTTGGATGTTACCGATTGGGGTAACTCCTTATTTTTGTGCCCCTTTTATTTCATACACCTTCCCTTATGGTAATATTGGTTATCTTTTTTATTATCTTATATTCTTATTAATGTGAATCAAACGCCACCGAATCATAATCACCTAAAAGTTCTCATAGTCTAAGAAGTTATCATACTTCAGTTTGCAGTGAAAGAAACTTAATTGTTCATTTCACATAGAGATGATTTTGGGTTTTCTAGGCAATTTCATCTAAATCCCCCTACTAAAAGCCAGTTAGCAGTATATAAATTCCATAACTGCCGAACTGTTGTTGCCTGTTTGGCGCTTGCTCCGCCATCAACTTCGCACTGTACTCCTCTGATAGCATAGTTTAGGTCAGGGTAGCATTACTCGTCTTCTAAATGGAGGGTAACAAATGAAAAGTCAAGATCAAGTGCTACAATTGTTTACCCAACAAAAAAAGTGCTACAATTGTTTATGAGAAGGTTGCTATAACTAATTCTTGTAATCTATAATTAATCATGACTGTTCCCCTTTAGTCTAAGGGGTGAAACAAGTGATGTCACTGTAACATTGCTACACATAACGTCACAGGATAAACATTGTCACTGTGATTGGATGAGTATGGTGGACCAGTGGACCAATTTCTGTGCCACACAATCAAAGAGAGAGAAAACAGGTCACACAGTAAACAATCAAATACCAACTGTTCAGTGTATATGAGCTAAAACGACAACCAATGAAAAACAGTGCTTGTACATTAAACTTCTACACTTCATGAATTGATGATGTACCATAATCAAGCAATAACCGTGACCGAGATAAGAATTGAGTTACAAGGAATTTGGAGTTATAAATTGTTTTACTACATTCTGCAATCTGGTACTGGAACAGATGCTGCTTGGTTTGTGTTGGTGGTATGCCCCTCGTTGCAAGAAAACCTGCCAGATGATTATCCGGGTATGTGGGAAAGATAGATACCGTTGAATACTTTCTGAGATTTGAGGTTTCACATCTTTTCAAACAATAATCTTAAACATTACTGCAAGCAATAATAATATCATAACTAGATAAGGATATCATTTCTAACCGGAAGAAATAAGCCTCCTTTCCTCGGTAAGGTGTCGATGGATCCGCAGCTGTGCAAGGCAGCCGAGGAAGGGAGGTCATGATTCGCTTAGTTTTACATTCTTTTACGTACTTGTGTAAGCTTCTGTAAGCCCATTACAGTATGATTTCTTCCGGCCTTCAGGAGTAAATACTTCCTGTGTTGGCAAATTTAACGGAGTGTATAGTAATACATCTTAATCTAGTCATCTATGGTCATCCAACCCTGAATATATCAAGATTGGCTCGCTCACTACGTCTGCCCCTACTGCAGCAGAAGTCAAAACCTACCTATACCATAGGAACAGAAATTACAAGGCAAGGGCAGAGATGATCTGATTACCAGGATCAGGGCCCTTGGGGGCGGTGGCACAAATCTGTTGGTTAGGACATCCGGCGCATGAATCCGCCTTCCCCGCTTCCTCCGACTGCGTTCCAGGGCAATCTGCACAGCACAATTAAGCTTACAAAATATCCCATCGCAAGACGACCTAGAAAATAGGAGAACGTGGCGGCCAAATCCAAAGAAAAGGGAAACAGGAGGTAGTAATTGAGGGCCACGGGAGGAAGCGGCTTCTTACGCGCGTTGGCATCCTCCGGGACGTCGCCTTTGCTGCCGCCGTTCTCCATCTCTTCCGCTCCCTGTTCACGGCCTCCTTCTCGAGGTTCCTCTTTTTTTTTCCTCGCTGAAGCCTTCTCGACTGCGTTAAAACCCTGGACAACAATGAAGGCTATCAGGCGTCCGATTGTGGTCGGACGGGTGGGACTTTTCCGCCGTCGTGTGTCCGGTTGTATTTTGAGATGGGTGCTGTCAAGGACAATTTTGTATCTTCTTTGCTTGTTCAATTTCGTCTCTGCCTCCTTTTTCTCTCTGAGAATAGCAGGAGATGGGTCCAGAGTGGAGACAGCGGTATGGAAGGAGATGAGGCGGTGGTGAAGACAAGGGGAAGGGTAGTCTGGCAAAACAGAGGCGGCAGCAACTGTGGATCTGGAATAAAATTATGAGGTTAGTTCCACAAAATACAACATGCATAAATTTAGCATCTCATTTTGGACAAAGTTAAGTAGGACGAATGGTACAAATAACAATATATCATCATCCCTGGCATGAACCAACTGCATCAGGAAATGAAGCTACCTCTTAGGCAAGAAGACATTTCAGTACTCTGAAAAGGACTAAGCGGGTAGCAGGATGGGTTCCAGATTCTAGCTAGTCAGGGTTAGGCAGACAACTAGACAGGAAAGTGGCACTGGCACCTAGCACCTAAGCAGGTAGTGTCCACCTAGGGCACTGGTGATCTTAGCTGATCGTACATATCTTGGATGAAACTGCTGTTGTTCTACTAGTAGATCAGTATCTTGGTATTCTCCCTCTCCAATACTGGGTAGTAGCAGTAGCTTGTGAACAACTCAACACAACTTTACAATTGAATAACTATCATAGAAATATAGATAGCGCTATCACTATGCAACAAAGATTTGCAATTGTTAGCTCAAATACATCGACACTGATCCATTGCACACGAACATAAATTCCTAAAGCATGCAGCGAGAATACTGGACCATGGCTAGGATCATTCAAGCATCAGGAAGTATGTTGAAAAATTAGCTGAACTCGATGAAACAGCATGCCTGAACCTCCAGGCCTACGTGGAGCAATATCTGGGAGTAGACGATGGGGAATCCAAAACCTAGGACGAAAATTACGGGCTAAACCCAATCCCATCAGCGCGTAAGCATCTGATTCATCCAGATCTAATAACAACCAACACGAATTCGACGTTGAATCAATCAATTTGCGCTACCGTCGCGTGATTTGGATATTGGGGGTACCATACCTCAGGTTGGAGCTGAGACCCACACCTAAGGCGAGGGATATGATGAAGGCCGGAGAGAGAAGTGAGGTCAGATTCCGTCCACGCCTACGGCCGTCCACCGGACTCGTCTCCGGAGAGTGGGAATGGGTCTGAAGAGAGGCGTCGCCCTGTGCGGTGTAGAGAGAGGGAGAAGGGGGAGAGGAAGGGCAAGGGAGGAGAGGAGTGAGGCGTCAGGGGGACGGAGTTTTAGCATAAAACCACCGATTTCTCGCCGAATATTGGATTTTCCACCACTTTTTACAAAATGTGATAACTTTTCAGCAAGTTTATTCAGTGTGCACTAAAACTAATTCTAAAATGACTCAGCGTTTCTGACATGTGGTACCCATTTGTAAGAGCCAATTTGATGATTGATGGACCCCTACTTGTCAGTCCAATTAAAATATCCTTGATATTTTAAAAGAATATAAAAATCAAAAAAATAAAATAAAAGGGGAGATCGTCTCCCCCTGCACGGCAGTGTTGACCCGAGCCTCTCCACAGCTAGCAGGGCACGGCGGCACTTGTCTGCGAGCAGGGGTGAGCAGCGTGCGGCGGCGAGCTCGGCCCCAAGCAGGAGGGGTGGCGGCGCTCGGCCCACGAGCAGGAGGCGTGATATAGCGACGCCTTCATGGCCATCCTCAAGCCGGGGCTTTCCTCGGGGTCCTTCAGCGCCTCCACCTTGAGTGCGTTCTGGAGGTACTCGCGGGGCAACGACCATTCCGGTGACGGCATCGGCCTCTTAGCCGACGAACCATCGACGTCTTTCTCCCTCTTCGGCCTGACAAGGCGATACTGCGGTAGGGAGATGGCACGCAACGCTCATTGATGACGATGCCGCCGGAGCGCACTCGCATGCAAGGCGGCGAGCGACGCGGTGGATCCTCTGGCTTGTCCTTCACGGGGTGAGCTGGACCGCAAAGCGTGACGATGGCGTCGCCGTCAGAGGCCCATACAACCTTGACGCCAATGACAAGGAGGAAGAAGATGGCGGAGCCATCCACTGTGGCATCCAGGAGCTTCCTCGGCGGCAGGTAGGCGAGGCACGACTGGTTGCCGACCTCGATGTGGGTGAGGATGGCCTCGAGCGTGCACCTAGGCGCCGCCCACCATAGAGTCTGGACGCAGCAGAGTTTCCCCTCGCCGACCGGGGGCCTTCTCCTTCGTAGGAGGCGAGGTCCTGGGCTCGCCGTTTGGTGAAGTACGTGATTGATGGCTATGAAAATAGTCATCTTTATTCGTATTTAAAACTTATATTAAATCAAGCAACTGATAAAAATATCTCTCCAATCTTGCCACTAATGACTAAGTATTGCAAAAATGTACAAATCCTTGTTTTAGATTGTAATATACGAGAAATGATTCTTTTATGGTGAAATCTGGAGCAATTAAGAGAGAATCACACATTGCAAACTCAACAAAGTCAACTGGAGTCGAATGCCAGCGTCCATAAGTGTTAATGAGCGCTGGCACGAGCGAGCTTGTCCGTGCCGCATGGAGGCGGCTTCGCCCGGTCAAACATAGCAACTTTCGCGAAGGGTCCTATATATTTAGAGACTCCTAGTCACGCAAAGAGAGCCGTCATTCGCAGATTGCATCTGAAAACACACTGAGAAAGATCCATCGCTTCACCACCACCATAGTTCATCATCTTCATCCCCATCTCCACCTCCATTCATAGCCATAGTCATAACTTGTATTCAATATCTTCTCGGGGTTGGTGACTTTGTAAGGATATTTGGTATTAATCTAAGTATTTTACAATGTTTTTCTATCCTTAAACTTATTGTGAGTGAGTAGTCCTCACGGGCTGCGAGTTGGGGAATAGCCTCGTAGCGATTATGTGCATCTAACTACAGGAGAGTATTGTGTGTGATTGCATAGCAGATTTGTATCTGTATCATTGTCTATTACCTTAATTCTAGGACTTGTCAGGTACCCAAGACCTTGAGGATTGATCAAGGTTTGAGGTGTGATGTGTGGTAAACGGCCCCTACGTTTGAAACCCAGTGACAATAAGGGGGGTATAATAGTCGTTTAGTAATCTATTAGGGAACAACATCAACATTATTAGATCTTAATGTTTTGGTCTGTATTTTACTTAATAGTCGTTTATAGCCTAGTGCTACGTGGTATAACGATTGGACCACGAGACTTTATCATATATATGTGTCTCACATGGGCTTTAGTATTTACGGATGTGCTACCCATAAATTATATCTATATTAGATCATTTACATATGAATGTGCTTATTATTTTCGTTATCCCATATGTATGCATAGCTGCAGGTAAAACCTCAACCCTGGCCTATCTCCATCCATTGGTACAACCCCGCTAACAAAAGCAAACTGGAAAGGTCCGGTAATCCAAGATTAAAGCAAACTAACAAGTCTTGCATATGCTTCACAACCTACCGCAATTGCTTCCCAAGATTTGATTAAACCTACATTTTCTAGGTAAAAAGCTATTATACTGCATCCGTAATCCGGTTCGAAGATATCAACCCTTTTTCTAACGCCGTTGCCGGAGAATTAATTCGCTATCCTGGTGAGGTTATTAGAGACCTTGTTAGTTAGTTTTAATTTTGTTTAGTTTATTTATTGTTATTAGTTTACTTTCTGTTATCAATTACAAATCCAAAAAATTAGTTACTTGTTTTATTGTTTATCTTATTCTAAAGACATTGAAAATTGACAGTACACTACCCAAAAAAAGCTTGGGGAATATGCTACCCCTAATGATGATTTTATGCGTGCACCTATCACTTAACCCGCCGTCACAATGGAGAATTGTGAAATAAAGTCTAACTTTTTAAATTTAGTTCAGCATAATCAATTTGTAGGCTCAGTTTCTAAGAATTCAGATTTGCACTTAAACACATTTACCGAGATATGCGATATGATGCGCATAAAAGATGTTGACCCCAATACGATCAAGCAAGGTTTATTTCCTTTCTCACTTAGAGGAAAGGCAAAATATTGATTGCTAGCTTTGCCTAAAGGCACTATTACTTCTTAGGAAGAATGCACTAATATTTTCATGACTAATATTTCCCTCCAGTTAAGTGATAACCTCCAAGTGTAGGGGATCACCGTAGTACAATTCGAAAAGTATGTGAGTGTCAAACCCACGAGGAGATGAAGGTAAACTATCTATTTTTTAAAGCCTTATAACCCATTTATATGGTTTTCTATGCAAAGCTAGGATCTAGAGAGTCTGTGTGTCTGGTTGTTTTTACTATTAACTATAAAACAGTAAATTATTGGAAGTAATTACTATGAATAAACTAGTGCAATAGTTGAGCCTCTATGAATAAACGTCCAGTCACACATGAACATGGGCGAAGTCACCCTCGATCGTTGAGTTGTTCATGTCCACTATCACGACCTCGCCGACGTTTGTTGCTAGGCCGGTGATGATTGGCCTATTCCAAAAGTGTTTAGGCATATCGTGGATCTGAACCTAGGCATGGATGTGATTCAATTCCATCTTTGAAGCTTTGCAGGTGCCATTGTACTTGTCAATCAACGGCCCATAGTCCCTGAAGATCCATGGACCTTGCTCGGTAATTTTCTACCAATCTCCTAGGCAGTTCGTCTGGACAACGAACCTCGCCTCCTCCAGATCCCTAAAGGTCACCTCTTGCGTAGGGGCCCACTCAAAGCGCATAGTTTTCTTCAGCAACGCCGCGCTAAAAGGCTTGGGAGACAAAAGAGGCATAATTGCCATCCATCTCGTCCCCTCCTTCAGGGATTCAACCTCCTCCTTTGGGACGAAGATCCCTCCGATGTCCTCTCCCTTGAGATTCAGGCTACTCAACAGTTCATCCAGCGTGGTTTTAGAGCTAGTCTTCTCCGACGCCTCGCCCGCATCAGCTTTCTCACTTGCCGCTACCATCACCGATCCGATCTAAAACCCTAGAGCCCAGCGCTACCAAGGCCAGGAAGTCGAACCAGGTCGACCCCGTAGTCAACCTGAGTGGCGCAATCGCTGGAGGGAGTCAGATGGATCGGAAGTGGGGAAAAATGGCCCTAGCACCGATGATCGCCGATCGCTGGAGCAGTAGTCAAAACCCTAGTCGCCTAGGTAGTTTTTTTCCTGCGTGTTTTACCTGACATAGGGACCCTAGAGATTCAACGAATGTAGACCATTAGTGTAATTTACTCTTTCTGTATTATTGCGTCAGGAGTATGACATGTGCTGTATATTTTAGTTTTAAGAGGGCCAAAGAAAACAGGCAGGGCCAAAATTTCCTAAAACCGAACACAAAAAATTACCGTCCCGTCGAAATATCGATGCTGTACATCAATATCTGCAGTTTATTCCTCTTGAAATACCAGCACCACTCAGCTAACTAAAGTCGCTGTGCAGACGTCCACATATTTTGATCGGAGAATCCACGGGTCCACGCGGCAAACGCCCATTGGCCACGAGGGGATAAACCATGGATGAAGCGTGACCAATCTCGTGCCTCACCCAATCCTAGCGGTGCCAGCCAGATGATTCGCGGCTTCCTCGATCCGAGATACTTTCCGAATATTGCCTTAAAAAGGAAACGCCAGCGGACCAGCACACGCTAGCCAAGACCTGAGCAAGGCACACACACTCTCCCGCTAGCAGCACCAGCAGCACAGCACAGCAACGATGGCCACCATCAGCGCCGCCGCGGCGACCACCGTCGTTGCCCGTGCCGTGGTCACCAGGCCGCAGGCTCTAGGTACGCAGCGCTGTACATGTCTTCGTGCTGCTCTAGGCACAAACAACACCGTGTTCCATTTGCACCTTCACAGCTCACTCTGAGCTGAGGAGCACGAAGGGCCTGACGATTAACTGTGCAGGTCTGCCCCAGCTGAGGACGAGGAGCCAGAGGGTGAGGTGCAGCTACTCCAAGGACGCCAAGGAGGCGACCCCGGCCGCCGCCGCCGTCCGTGGCGCAGGCGCTTCCCTGCTCGCCGCAGCGACCGCCGTGACCGTGTCCGCCGCCCCGGCCTTGGCGCTCGTCGACGAGCGGATGTCGACGGAGGGCACCGGGCTGAGCCTCGGCCTGAGCAACAACCTGCTGGGGTGGATCCTCCTGGGCGTCTTCGGGCTCATCTGGTCACTCTACACCGTCTACACCTCCGGCCTCGACGAGGACGAGGAGTCAGGCGGCCTCTCGCTCTAAGTCTCCTCTTTGACCCCGTGTAATCTGTGTAAGCACGGCGATGGACGGTGTAATGTAATTCCAGTTCCAGACATGGATATTTGTATCTAAGTGTTTCCATTCTGAGAGATGTTTAGCGGTCAGAAGAAATGCTTTGCCTCCCATGATATTGTGCGTCTAGCAGCTTGAATAAAAAAAATCGAGGAACATTTCAGACACAGATCTTCACAGATTTCAGTAGGGCTGCTGACGATCTGTAATGTGCACTGCACCTATTTGGCCATATAGTTCATTGTTTGCCTCTAGTGTATACAACTTTACATCTGCTATTTGATCAGAACTATATATAGTTCAAAAAACAAATCTAATCGGTACAACAGAATAAAATTAACAAATGTTGATTCCCAAGTTCATTTGCCATAGGAAATTCAGTTAGATTGTTTCTGGTGGTAAATACTGCTTCTGGGCCCAGCTCATAGCACGACTCAAAGAATGCCCCCATCTCAACCACTGATTCCAGCTCATTAACCACTGACTCAACACTGCTTGCTTCCTATGCTGACAGTTTTCGAGAGCAACACTGCCAGCTCTGACCATGGAGGTGCTCCAAGCATCATGTAGTAAAAAAATTGGTGCCTACTCTAAGGATCAGCTGGTACTATCTTCATTTTGGTCTAGAGACACAATTTCTTCATCAGCGTCCACGGCGAGTTCTTCGGACGAGCCGCCAGTAGTATCGGTCCTCATGGGCTCCGTCATGGACTCGGAGTCAGCAGTTACCACAATGTTTTCATGATGTTGAGTTCTTGGCCTGGTCATCAAAGACTCATCGGATTGGCTTGTGACTGGATGAGAAATCAATACAACAGAACTTGATTGAGCCTGGACACTGGATTCGACCACATAAGATTCATCGGGATTCTCATGACCTCTAGAATTCTGCTCTACGGAGCTATCCTCTCCGACGTGGTATGATATGCCAAGTTTCTGCGCCTGACTCAATCCTGGACAAACTCCCTAGCAGAAAGATACATTGCAGTTAGAAAAAAAAAGTAATTAAAAAGGAGGCACTTCAGACCAGTGTGTGCGCGTAAGATAACTGAAGTGGCACAAGATCATAGAGGGTCCTCTTGGTAAATGTGGTAGTCATGTAGAATGGCAGAAGTACTATAAACATAAAACAGAACCATTCATCTTTACATAATAATGAACACAACATCAGATTAACACAGAGAGCATGCATGACACTCCTAACTACTCAGATAAAGTTTACAATGCACCGTTGTCAATCTCATCTCTCCTGACCTTCAATGAAGGATCAGTAACAATGACAATGAGTAGGATGTTAATCACACCATTAAATATGTTCATGCAAACAGTGAATATATTGTTAAGGAGAAATCACTTCAAATGACATAATCCATTATCGTCCCCTTTTCTTTCTGTAGAGATGTGCATAAGGAAACTGTTAATCAGAAATGCAGTAGGGTATACCTTGATATAACCTCTTGTTCTAAACAAACCATTGGACATTGAATATTGACTGGAAGCTGTTTGTCTTTCATCAAACTGAGTGTAGTTAGAACTTCGCTGCTTACTAGAACTATCGTCGTTACCGTAGCCACGGGTTGTACTGCCATTACAGAATGCTCCAAAATAAAGGCAATGCTCATCTACCAAGGCTATTTCGGGAGTAGCAGGTAACAAATGACCTTCTGTACTAAATATGTATCTGCAGAGTCAACGATACACGGTAAGTTGGAATATTTACCTATGAATAAGAAACTGAACTTAATAACTCCAGAGTCGTACTTACTTATATGGCCCATTTTCAACAATGTTATCAGGGCCTACAGCTAAATCAAAGAGAAGCCACAGATATTTTACCTGCAATGTGCTAGTAGTTAGATTTAATTGGCAGATAATAACTTGGGAGGAAATATAGCATGCACATACAATTTAACAGACATGAAATGGCTGTTAGGCTTTTAAGGTTTTCCGGTTCAGTCTGATGTTAGTAGATTAGATACCCGACAAGATCAGACTGAAAATGTTTAGCACTTACTGGTATATTTAGAAGTTAACTCGAGGAAATATAACATTCACATAAAATCTAACAGACACAAAATAAATGATTATATTTCTTAATTCATGTCAGAACTTAAATCTATTCATAAATGTCAGGATTTAGGAGAAGAGATTGTTTTAAAGGTTATGGTTCACTCTCGTGTTAGCAGACTAGACACCCTACAAGGTAAACGACTAAATGTTTAGTAGTGGTACAATAAGTAGTTATGCCAACACAAGCTAATGTCATAAGTAATCAACTGATCTTTGTGATGTGTGTGTGACACTGGTCGACGAAAAACATCATGGGCATGCCAGCTTTTTATTAGCAGAGATTATGTCGCAAATTTTGATATATAAATACTTGCCGTTTCTGCAAGGAAAAAACTCTCCATGTGGTCATCCTGCTTGTGGGTTTCCACATCTGATATGTGACAGTAGCCACAAGGACATTTAGCACCATACTGAAGGCTTGCTAGTATATCTCTTCCAACATCAAGGTACCTGCGATTAATATATATGCCAAAATGTATTTTAGGAGGAAACTTGTCACATAAATAGAATAAATTTAACTAAAAATGGTTTAGAGCTTGCTAGTATCAGATAGAGGTACTCAATCATGCAATCTTTTCATGGTAATGAAGTTATAGTTTTACACTTATAACTGAAATCACTTATTCAACCATCAAATTAGCAAAGACCAAAGCTGAACACCTTTTGTCCGCATCAGCATCCAATAAGAAAACCATACACGCAAAAAGCTTCACTCAAGTTTCCTATGCCTTTTAGTGGTGAGAGAAACTGAATCTAAAAGATTGATGTGTTAACCAAGAACAAATTTTATCTTCACCTTGCAAAGAAAGACACACCTATAATCTCTGGTAGCCTTGAATAGCCAATATGTGCTTTCAATCAACTCAGGCCGCAGAGGGTAGCTCCTTTGTCCATTCTATGAAGCATAGGAAATGGTGAGATTAGCGTTAGTATAAGTGTCTTCTAGAGTTGATAATTCCATTTGAAGTTCAAGGCTTGCAGGTGCCCGAAGGTTCAAGGACCAAAAACGTAATAACCCATAAAGGTATAAAAAATGTTCTGTTGTTCCAATACCTGAACAGTGGATGTAGCGAGGTTAAACCCTTCTGGAGTGAACCCATATTTCTTCCAGACGCTAAAGAAGGCAGCATGTGTTCGAATGGCAGGATCGACATCTCCAGCTAAAACCTTAAATCTAAATAGCATAAGTAACCGTCCGAATACGCGCTGCACAGAGCTAGTATATGTTCTGATATATGAAGATCCCAGACCTGAAGTCCTGGCCAGAATGCCTGCAGACTGTTGAATAGTGGCCAAACCGTAGCGCCAGAATTCATATTTACCTCAATATACCTAGCATGGCATTTTCGAAAATTCATTTCAAACTTGCCTATTCAACAGGAAGTAGTTGAACTTAAAACGGCATGCAGACATAACTATCTGACCATCAATGCTTATAAAAACATGATTGGACATATCTAGTTGTACCTTACAGTTTCATATTATAGAGAAAAGACATGATTTTGATCCTTATTAGTTTATTCATGCATATTAATAATGCAAGATCAGATCCCAAATTTCAACTTTTAAACAACACAGCCTTGCAAAAATAGCCAAACACCCTCAAACAATGACATGCGAACTGTAATTCAACTATGCTGAATAGGATTTTACTAGGGAGCAAACATATTGCATTTTTACCAAGGATCATGATGGAGGTAGTGCATTACAGCCTTGTAAGCTTCCTGAAATACATACAGGTATTCTTCATCTCCAAACAATAAATATGCCTGTTGATACAAAAAAAATAACTGTTAAAAACCATAATAGGGGTTAAGAAAAATATGAAGAGAGGACCAGCTAGATGATGACATAGTTTTGTTCATGCTCTAGGATAAAACATGTATCAAGGATCATTCCAAAATTTTATTCTGGGATGCCCATTTTATTGCATTTGATGGTATAGAACTTCTTTTCCAAAAAAATGTTACTACCTCCCTTCCATATGATTTATGTTAGCATTAATCTTTTCATCATCATAACCACACTGGTTAAGCACATGCCACATTGCAAAAGTGCATGCATGTTGGTATGCAAGATAAAATATCTATGCATGTAGGTCCGTAAAGAGTTTTTGGTAGGCTAAAGTTTCTAGTCCAGGAAAGAAAATGATCCAAGCTGGACTAGCTGCAGTTGGTAAGAGCAAGTAAAAGCAAAATCGAAATTTGCCTTAGCTATAATAGTAATGTTCCCAGGCTAGATAGTTTCACTATGTTGGTAGCTAAAGGAAGGCGGTTTTGTAAGTCCTATAAATGGACCTGTATCCATCGATGTAATGTTAAACTTGTAATGTATGGGATAAATAATCAATGCTTCAAGCTAGTTCAAGTGTGCATGTGTGCTTGAGAAACAAAGAGAAAGAGAAAACGGTGTATGCATCACATCTTTAGAGAGAGGAAGTCCTGACGAGAGCTAGCTAGCTCAAAAAGTTTACAGTTTTGGATACCTTCAGAAGATATTCATAGAATGAGTCAATACTTGTGCCGATTCCTGCATCCTGCATGATGATAATGGTGAAACATCTTCAAAACTTAAGACTGCAAAGAAAACAGTTGAAAGTACATTTCGGAAACTTTCTGTATCATGTAATGGTAATTATGTTGGTAAACGATGATACATTGCAGAATAGACATATTTCCACTCCACTCACGTGACCAATCATGTGTCAATTTTATAAAAGTTAGATCTACCAGGTCACTAAGGGGAAATAGTATTTATATCAGACAGTGCTGAAAGCCTGCAGAAATGCCATGAGGTAGTTTATTGTACACCAAAGAGTTAAACATTAGCAAGAGAATGCTAGAAATAATATATATGGTGATCCAAAACCTATCACAAGAGGACAAAGATTAATAATACCTTCTGTGTCCATTCACCAGTAAAGACATTTATATGGGCACCAACAAGGTTGAGTTTCGACCTGCGTGCCCATATGCCACGCACTGAATTCTTTGTAACTCGCTCAAAAACTGCCATGAGAGAAGTAGGAAATTTAATAAAGAATGATACAATACACCAATAATAAGAAAGCAATACTGCAAAAGGTAAAGTGCAAAACCGATGCATATTGCCAATACTGACCAGTGTTATTAGTCAACCGACTTAAGACACCGAATTCCAATGACAAAGTGCCACCACCAGCTGTCGATGTTATCTGGGATAACATCCAGAGTGTCAACAGTAAATATAATGATTGTTCATGTCCATTTAATAGCCAGGTACAAATTGTCAAGTTTCAAAAAATTACTTGTGCTGATTACCAAAGATGAATATGGGAGATTTGTCAGCACATATGTGTTTTCCTCAAAAATATGCGTGAGCAGAAGAAATTTAAAAGTGATGTACAGGTTTATATGCCACTCAGGTATTATTTTTAGTGATTACAAAATCATACTAGAATAATTCAAGGAAACCACTCCAAAATTACTGAAGCAAACTGCACAAGTATTTTGGAATCCTCAGCAAATCTCTACACTATTGATAATCAACATGTGTTTTGGCATGTTTATGTTTGCAAAACTTTATAGCCAAAAAAAGGGAAGAAGAAGAAAGAAGCGTGCCTTGCTTTCATCATCATCGACACCATACAATAAATTAACAGATCCAAATGGAATACCTACAAGACAAATTGCATTAATTAGACAAGCAATATGAAATAGAACAGAATGTGAACTAAAAAGTTGAAGAACATTTTTTGTTCAAAATGATTATCTAAGGCAATGGAAATTTTCCAATGTAATTAACAAAGGGACATATGTTAGCACGTTCTTTCATCTATGGTATCGAACACCATATAACATGCAAATATTCTTTATATTAAAAGGGTACCAAAATGGTTCCAACAGAAAGGACGATTTTCTTTAATTTGCACTTTGCAAAGCACCTTTGCTACATAAATATTTTGTGGCATAATCAAACTCATTCAAGACAGCACCAATCAGAATATAGCTGAAAAGTCTGCAAATATCAGTGTCATTTTCACTACTGCAAACCTGGGTAAAATCAAGTTGGTAAGGCTATCAGAAAGTGCAATAAATGAGTGTTTTTAGCTGAAAACTGTAGGGGAGACCCCAAGAGTGAAATTTTACTAAAGAGCTACAACATGTACAAGAAAGGGATGGAGGGAATGTACAGAAGGGCCTAGTCTAGGGTATAACCCATAAAAAAATACAGAGCGTCTAGCTAAGCTATAAGAGGAGATTTCAGATCATCCTTCATTCTATAAGAAAGAAGGATGAGGTCTCTCTTAAAAGAAGGGGACCAAGCTCTAGCAGTAGGTGCTACATTATAAAAAATGAGAGCATTCCTTTGCTTCCATATATTCCAAGACGCAGCCGAGAACACTTCGAAAAAAAAGGCCCTCCAAAGCTGCATCTAGCAGAAGCAATAATCTGAGAAAGACCAAGATTGCCTTCTAGTGTGATGTTGATGGATTCCCAACATTGTTTACTGAAATTACAGTTCCAGAAAAGGTCTCTGGTTTCCAACAAGCCATTGTTGCAGAGGCAGCAGAGGCCGTTGTCATTGAGTGAAAAGTTTTTTCTTAAGAGCATGTCCTTCGTGTTGGTCATTAGCGAGAAGCCAAAAGATCATAAATGAGTGTTCAACTGGCCATCAAAATGACATTAAACAGTAGAGGCAGTGAGATAGGTTCAACAACAGGAAAACTCAGATGGCAGATCCCAACACGTCACAAATACAAATTTGTGAAGTGTGTGTTGCATGCTCGCATATATGCATGTGTGGTTTCATTTATATGCGAGTGTGCACTGTTACAATGGAACATGATTTTCCATGTAATCAGGTATAGTACCACCATCATAAGCAGTGAAAATAGTTCTTTTGCAATAACAGTTGTTACAAATAGAGGGATCACATGTCCGTACTAATGTGATACATAGCATATCTCATTCCAAAAATAGATGCAAATGGACAAGGTTGTTAACCTGTAGGAGTGTCAAATGCAGGCAGCAACCTCTGGGCTAAGTCAACAGCCAAATGAAGTAACTGGTCATTGTAAGAGTCGATTCTCATACCCTATCAATGAAAAGTTAAATCAAATACAGTAACACTTGAACCACATTAAAGTTCAGTTTTGTCACAAAAATATAAAATAATAAACTTCAAATTACTCGACTAATTCTGAATATACTAGCACTTGCAAGCCGTCCATGAGGTGACAAACAAAAAAGATTTATCTATATTTTCTCCATGAGGCATGTTTCACATGCTGACATGTGACTTCTCTGTGCTCTGCCCATTTAGGATTTGTCATCCATTTATTAGGAATTGATGTTCTGTAATATCTGTTAATTGACACGTGGAGAGTAGCTATTACAATTTTTGAACTTCTGAACACCCTTTAATAGTTTGACTGAGAAAGTTAAAGTGGAAGCATTATTACCTTGTTACATTTTCAGTGGCTTTATGTATTGTTGATCTATACACACTTGAAGAGATAATGTGAATAGAGTTTGGTATGATGAGGTGCCCAACAGCCCTTTCTCCTCTTTCAGCAGTGGATTGTTTTATTTTTATTGAAATCATTTTCTTCATTGCATGTGGGTGCTTTCAGTAAAATGTGAAACTTAAATAAAAATCAGACACTTGACCATACCTATTCGTAATGCACCACATTCTAGTAACATTACAAATAACCTCAACCAGAAAACACAACAATTGAAATTGGGGTACAAATGGTTATTCCCAAGTAACAAGTTATGGTGTCATCAACTTACAGTGCAAAGCGACAGATACACTAATCATGGTGTCAATAGTAGGTATACGCATTAGTTATAGATATGGTCTTGTAAATTTCAGTTCAGAAAAGGGTCTTATATAAGTAACTTTGGTTTGCAGGGCTGCTGGTTCAGTCAGATTTCACGCTGTGTTTTGGTGTATATTATAGAATGCAGCAATATCTATCCGTATATACTTCTCATGCCATACCAAAAATAGCGTTATCAGGAAATAAACAGCAAATATAAGATAGGATTGAGCAGACATACAGTGGCATAATCACTGGCAATCAGGTGAGCTGATAACAGACCTCCAAGGATACGTATATTGGTTTCAAAAACTGAGACAGTTTTGTTCTGCATGCACAGAGGAAACATGATTACTAAAATGGCATGAACTCTAAACAACAATCAAGTGTAAACAGACTCCCAAATGTTGACCCAAAAGCATTTTGATTTGTGCACGGTAGAAAACAAGTACAGTACATAGAAGTACAAGACTCAAATAAAATGAATTAATGAGGTATCTATGGAACAGATATGACATACTTGGTACTAAAATATTTGATTTAGAGAAGAGTATTGCTACTGCACGCCATCATTTGTGAAGTAGATTAACAGATTAATAGAGAACATAATTTAACCAGCAAGTAGTAGATTATTTTGCTGCCAAGCACAAATTAAGATTTAAGAGCACTACGTTTTGTTTACTATGTATCAGATGCATATTCTTTAACTCGGAAATTACCGTGCAAAAAACTAAACTAATTTCTAATGGTGTGATTAGTGAAACCAGATTCACAAAATGTCACTCATGTTTACTTACAATATCAAAACGGACGTTCTTACCAACCCACTCCACACCAGCACTAAATCTCTCTTTATCACCTAGTAAAGCCAAAGTATCCAAAGAGTCGATCTGTTCAAAAAAGCTTATTCGTGAATGATGATAATCCACCAAGGAAACAAATGTCAAGAAAAAATACATGAGGAGTTAGTCTATTAATTCTTACAAGAGTGAGTGCATAACCACCAAGGGAGTCTTCACCTTGACAGCTCAAAGGTCGCAGTTCATCAAGTGGAAAAGCATGTTGCATGTACCCATCAAATGCATGATAAAACATATCCTTCACCTACGTAAAAGACATACCTGTGTATGTTAGAACTTACACAAGATTTTAGGTCAATACAGAGCATAAAAACTCAACTAGCTTGTCCGTATGCCATTTATAGACAACAGAGTTATTGCCACTGCTGCTAGTCAAGCTAAGCTAAAAAACATGATTGGTTAATAAGTTAACACATGATGCTATCTTGGCGAAGTACAAGAGTAAGACAATAGGAGAAATCCTGCAGAAATCAGATAACCGAACTGGCCAGAAATGATCTCGTGTAATCAAATTCAACACCATATGCTCATCAAAATGTCACTGTAGTTTGGATGGGTTGAGGTGCGATTGCTTTAAAACCCAACCAGTACCTTTGTTAACACGATCTTATAACTAATACACATACCGGTGCGTCTTGGAAATGCCAAATCCAAAACTGAGCCGTGGTATTATTTTTTCCACCAAATGAGCCTCGAGTACTGGAAATGCCCACAATTATACATTCATGAATCAAACAAATGAGCACTTTCGGGAACACTAACGATGCCTTATGGTCATCTCCCATCAGGCATGAGAATAGCAAATGCTCCGAGTAGTGAACTCCTGAAAATCAATTCCAGCACCATCTTTCCAGGAACAAATAGTGGGTACGACTGAAGCCAGGAATCTAACAATTTAATTTAACTAGTCGAATCAAGCAAACTGATCCATCCGCGGAGCCTAGCACCAGATTACAAAACCAGCTCGCTTCGCAAGCACGGCACCGTTGCTCTCGCAATCGAACAGAGGCAAACGGCGAGCTGAACTGTACAATACTCAGCGCTAGTAGAATCAATGAACTGGCTGTTGAGCTAGAGAGGCTGCGGCTAGGACTGGCGGATCTGAGGGGCGGGGGTACCTCGTCGCGTAGCCGGCGCGCCTCGGAGGGCGTGACGCCATCGGCGACGGCGGGGCCGGCGAGCAGAGCGCCCGCGAGGAGGACGGCGGAGAGGCAGAGGAGGGGGCAGCCATGGCGCCTCGGCCTCATCGGGTGCATCACGTTCGAGTTTCGGGACAGGCCCGAAGGACGAAGGGGATGATGTGCGACAGCCCGGGAGAGGTAGGACGACTGCAGTGCAGAGTTCCAGGATACAATCGTACAAACACGACCCGAGGAATCGAAGCGTGCAGCAGTAAAATTTCTCGACTAGAAAAAACCCGCGATACTCAAAACTTTTTTTACACAGCGCAAGACACCAACCATTATGAGCACCTCTCCGTACATGTAAGGTCAACTACTCTCGGGTCGAGTCAGATGCTATGAACCTGATTAAGGCCATGCATACTACAGATTTTGACAGAAGCCCTGAGGGAATAATCTATCGAGACATACGCCTCCAAATACAGCTACATTTCTCTTCAGTTGAATTATTCTATGTACCGCGTTCTTGTAATAAATTAGCTCATGTTTTTGCTGCTTATGGTGCGAGCCAGCAGAACCTTAAACTGTTGTGGCTGGACTCGTTACCTGATGATGTACGTCTAATGGTTTCCAGCGTTACTGCCGAGCCAAGTGAGTAATGGAATCATGTGTTCCTTTTCAAAAAAAAAAAACTACTCACGGGTTGATTTTGTTTCGCTATTTCAAAACTCTCGTCAAAATACCATATAACCTTTTCACCTCTGGCTTTGTTTTTTCTTTTTTAGGTTTGTCTGCTCTATATTATTCAAACAAAAAACCTTCGGGTAGATTAATGAACCACGCCCTCTGGCCTAAATCTCTATCTACTAGACTACGAGCAAGTCGATATTGGAGCTACGATGTTCATGCCTGAACGATGATGCCGAAAAAAGCTTAGTCGTTTTCTTGATCTCCCTTATAATCATGGCATGCTCGCCTGAATAGGCTCGCTCGCTGGATGTTGTTTGCAACCTCCAGGCAATCCGCCGCAATCCAGAGTCGACGTAAGTTGAGATCCTGTGCTAGAGCTAGCGCCTCGCGACATGCCAGGGCTTCCAGTGCTGCAGGACTGCTGATCCCCGGCACCGCAAGGGCCGATGCCCCCAGGTAAGTTCCATCCTCATTGCAGCAGACCACTGCCACTGCGCCTCCATTTTCAGTCTTGGACGTGGCAGCATCCACATTGAGCTTTGCATGACCCACCGGTGGCGCTAGCCATCTAGGAATTTCCCGAGCAGGGGAAAGACTCTGTGCGCCCCTTGTCACATTCGGCACCATGGCAAGCTCCTGAATAAAATTCCTGACAAACATGACCGTCGAGAGTGGACTTTGGCGTTCTCCGTCATGGATCATACGTCTTCTAGCATACCAGATTGCCCAGAGCATAACAACCATCTCGACAAAAACTAAATGACCGAGCGATTCCATCATAGCAAATAGCCAGTTCCACGCTGATGGCTCCTCGGTCATCGACATATGTTCGATCGTGTCTTCGTTCACCAGGGCCCAGACACACCTCAACATTGTGCAGTTTAGAAGGGAGTGTCTCCACGAGTCCTCCTGCCCACACACCGAACAACGGCTAGTTTCCGCCATGCGACGGTGGTGCCTGACGTCACCGGTTGGCAGCGACTGGTGCGCCAAACGCCATAGAAAGACACGCAGTTTTGATGGCACACGAACCTTCCAGAGTTTTTGCCATGATTTTTCTTCGGCTTTCTGGTTTGAGATAGCTGGGCGCCCCTCCAACGAGTCCTCACGTCGCTGTTTAGTGTGAACGAGCATGCAATACAACGAGCGGACCGTGAGGATACCTGATTTCTCATAGTGCCATGCCCACACATCCTCATGTCGCCTTGTGCTTAAAGGAATCTTGCAGATGTATTCAATATCCATCGGCAATAACCACTTCTCCATTACTTCTTTTGTAGGGGTCCGTAGCATGGAAAACAAAAAAATTCTACCGCATGCAAACAAACAAGTCAAGATCTATCTACTAGATTGTAGCAACGAGTCGATAGAGGAACTCACCCTCGAAGATTCCAAAGCGGTTAACGAGAGCAGATTCTCGTGGGTGGTGTAGTCGTACTCTTGTCGATCTCAAGATCACGTAGATCCTTCTGGCGCTGCGTTCCGGCAGCGCTTCCGCAGTCGGTCACACGTTCAGTACTCGATGAAGACCTTCCTCTCCCTTGTTCCAGCAGGTAGCGGAGGTTATAATACTCTCCTCGTGATTCCGGTAGCACGATGGCGTGGTACCGGAAGTAGAGGGGAGATCTCGCAGGGTTCGCCTTAAGCCGGAGCGAGTATGGTGGACTATGAGAGAGTCCTTGGTGATCTAGGGTTTAGAGGGCACCAAGGGGCGGAGCTTGTCCGGCGGATAGGGCTTTGGGAAGCCCCAAGTCAGTGGCTAGGAGAAACCCTAGGGGCGGCGGCGACTTGGAGGTGGCCGGCGACTAGGGTTAGGGTTTTGGGGTGTGTTGGGTGTAGGGAAGAGGGGCAGCCCTACCCCTCCTTATATAGGTGGGAGGGCGCCGGTTGGGAGGATGGAGTCCTCCCCTAACTCGGCCTCCTTGGCCGGCGGGTGGAGGGAGAGGAACTCCTCCCCAAGTAGGTTTCCTACTCTCCCTCCACCAAGCAAACTTGTCGTTTGACTTTTTCAAATTGGCGTTTGACTTTCAAACTAGGATTTGATTTCTCCCTTTATTTTGCCCAGCCATGTTATCTAGTACATTATGCAACCATTCCATATTGTCATGACACATTCATGTACCCTTCCCCTCCGGAGTGCCAGACCTTCCGGACCCTTCTAGAACATTCCCGGTGAAAACACCGGAATTATTCCCCAACTCCGAAACAGGACTTTCCTTATATGAATCTTATTCTCCGTACCATTCCGGATCTCCTCGTGATATCCCGAATCCCATCCGAGACTCCGAACAACATTCGGTCTCTTACTCATCATTTCATAACTACTCAACAACATTAAATCCTTAAGTGTGTCTCCCTACGGTTCGTGAATTATGCAGACATGATCGAGACACTTCTCCGTTTAATAACCAATAGAGGAATCTGGAAATTCATATGGCTCCCACATATTTCTACAATTACTTTGCGATCGAATGAACCACTTACATACGATACCAATTTCCCTTTGTCTCACGATAGTTTACTTATTCGAGGTTTAGATCGTCAGTATCTCTGCATACCTAGTTCAACCTCGTTACTGATAAGTACTGTTTTCTCGTTACCGTGATATGTGATCCCTTGTGA
The DNA here is from genome assembly GCA_910589765.1 of Avena atlantica. Taxonomy (NCBI): domain Eukaryota; kingdom Viridiplantae; phylum Streptophyta; class Magnoliopsida; order Poales; family Poaceae; genus Avena; species Avena atlantica. The sequence continues at coordinate 475,502,554 of OU342735.1, forward strand.
ACCAGTCACATGCTTGCAAGCTAATTGGATGACATTCCACCGAGAGGGCCTAGAGTATATCTATCCGTCATATGGATGGACAAATCCCACTCTTGATTCATGTGTCTCAACCCATACTTTCCGAACACTCAATGCCACCTTTATAGCCACCCAGTTACGGTGTGGTGTTTGATGTCATCAAAGCATCCTTACGGTGATGGTGATAAGCATGATCTCATGGTCAAAGGAATTAGGTTCTATGTATCAGAAAGCTTATAACAATTGAACTATTAAAATGACTTGATCTTTATGCTATGCTTATCAATAGGAGTATGTCCATCATACCATTCTCTTAATGATATGATCTTGTTGTTAATAACATCTCAATGTTCATGATAGGGAAACCACAATCATCTATTAACCAACAAGCTAGTATTATGAAGAGGCTTTACTAGGGACTCTAATTTTGTTTACAAATCACACAAGTATTAATGTTTCCTTCTTAATACTGTTATAGCATGAATGTAAACATTTATCATAAACACACAGATATAATAATAACTACATTTATTATTGCCTCTAGGGCATATCTCCAACAGTCTCCCACTTGCACTAGAGTCAACTAATCTAGATTACATGGTAATATACCGAACACCCATGGCAGTTTGGTGTTGGTCATGTTTTGCCCTCGGGAGAGGTTTAGTCAACGGATCCGCCACTTTCAGATCTGTGTGTACTTTGCAAATCTTTATGTCACCATCTTGGACATGTTCTCGAATAGCGTGAAAACGTAGCTTGATGTGCTTTAGCTTCATGTGTGACCTTGGTTCTTGCGCATTGGCTATGGCGCCCATGTTATCACAGTAGATAAACATTGGGTCCAGCGCACTTGGAACCACACCGAGCTCTGTAATGAAATCCTTCATCCATATCGCTTCTTGTGAAGCCTCCGAAGCAACTATGTATTCCGATTCAGTTGAAGATCTCGCCACAACGCTTTGCTTTGCACTCCTCCAGCTAACTGCTGCACCATTCAAAGTAAATACGTATCCATATTGAGATTTAGAATCGTCTGGATCGGTGTTCTAACTAGCATTGGTGTAACCATTAACAACGAGTTGTTTATCACCTCCATAAGAAAGAACCATATCCTTAGTTCTTCTCAAGTACTTAAGGATGTTTTTGACCGCTGTCCAATGATCCACTCCTGGATCACTTTGATATCTGCTAGTCAAACTAACAGCATATGCAATGTCGGGTCTAGTACATAGCATGTCATACATTAGAGATCCTATGGCTGAGGAATTGGGAGTCTTACTCATCGTTTCTCTATCTTCTGTCGTTGCTGGACTTTGAGTTTTACTCAAGGTCGTATTGGGCAACATGGGCAAGAACCCTTTCTTGCTATCTTCCATTCCAAACCTCTTTAGAACTTTGTCCAAATATGTACTTTGTGACAATGATATTAGGCGTCTCGATCTATCTCTATAAATATTTATGCCTAATATGTAAGCTGCTTCGCCAAGATCTTTCATTGAAAAACTATTATTCAAATATTCCTTGACACTATTAAGAAGGTCTGCATCATTCCCAATGAACAATATGTCATCTACATATAGTATTAAGAATGCTACAGAACTCCCACTCACTTTCTTGTAAATACAAGCTTCTCCATAATTTTGTATAAAACCAAAGCTTTTGATTACCTTATCAAAACTTTGATTCCAACTTCGGGATGCTCGCTTCAATCCATATATGGACCGTTGAAGTTTGCATATCTTGTTAGCATCTTTAGGATCGACAAAACCTTTGGGTTGCATCATATACAACTCTTCATCAATGTCTCCATTGAGGAACGCTGTTTTGACATCCATCTGCCATATTTCATAATCGTAATATGTAGCGATTGCTAACATAATCCTCACAGACTTTAGCTTCGCTACTGGTGAGAAAGCCTCATCGTAGTCAACTCCTTGAATTTGTCGAAACCCTTTTGCGACAAGTCAAGCTTTATAGACAATAACATTACAATCAGCATCTGTTTTCTTCTTGAAAATCCATTTGTTCTCGACAGCCTTCCGGCCATCTGGTAAGTCCACCAAAGTCCATACTTGGTTTTCGTGCATGGATCCAATCTCGGATTTCGTGGCTTCTTGGCATTTATTGGAATCTGGGCTCATCATCGCTTCCTCATATGTCGTAGGGTCATCGGTGTTGTCCACCAACATGACACTCATAACGGGATCATACCAACCAGGAGTGGTACGAGTTCTCGTTGACCTGCGAGGCTATGTAGCAACTTCAACCGAAGTTTCATGATCATCATCATTAGCTTCCTCTCTTATTGGTGTAGGCGCCACAGGAACTACTTCCGGTGCTGTGCTACTTGCAAGTTCGAGAGAAGGTTCAACAACCTCGTTAAGTTCTACTTTCCTTCCAGTCACTTCTTTCGAGAGATATTCCTTCTCTAGAAAGGATCCATTCTTGGCAACGAAGATTTTGCCCTCGGATCTGTGATAGAAGGTGTACCCAATAGTTTCCTTCGGGTATCCTATGAAGACGCATTTTTCCGCTTTGGGTTCAAGCTTGTCCGGCTGTAACTTCTTTACATAGGCTTCGCAACCCCAAACTTTAAGGAACGACAATTTAGGTTTCTTCCCAAACCATAATTCATACGGTGTCGTTTCAACGGATTTAGATGGTGCCCTATTTAAAGTGAATGCGGTTGTTTCTAATGCATAACCCCAAAACGATAGCGGTAAATCTGTAAGTGACATCATAGAACGAACCATATCTAAGAGATTTCGATTACGACGTTCGGACATACCATTACGCTGTGGTGTTCCCGGTGATGTCAATTGTGAAAGTATTCCGCATTTCTTCAAATGCTCGCCAAACTCGTAACTTAGATATTCACCTCCACGATCAGAACGTAGAAATTTAATCTTCTTATTATGTTGATTCTCTACCTCACTTTGAAATTCCTTAAACTTCTCAAAAGTTTTGGACTTATGTTTCATGAAATAGATATACCCATATCTACTCAAGTCATCCATGAAGGTAAGAACATAACGATAACCACCGCGTGATGCTACACTCATTGGTCCACACACATCGGTATGTATGATTTCCAATAAGTCTGTAGCTCGCTCCATCATACCAGAAAATGGAGTCTTAGTCATTTTACTCATTAGACATGCTTCGCATCTTTCAAGTGATTCGAAATCAAGTGATTCAAGAATTCCATCGGAATGGAGTTTCTTCATACGCTTCACTCCGATATGATCAAGACGACAATGCCACATATAGGTCGAGTTATCGCTCAATTTCAAACGTTTAGCCTCAATGTTATTTATGTGTGTATTACTACAATCGAGATTCATTAAGAATAGACCATCTATCAAAGGTGCATGTGCATAAAACATATTACTCATATAAATCGAACAACCATTATTCTCGGACTTAAACAAGTAACCGTCTCGCAATAAACAAGATCCCGATATAATGTTCATGCTCAACGCAGGCACCAAATAACAATTATTTAAGTATAAAACTAATCCCGATGGTAGATGAAGAGGTAGTGTGCCGACCGCGATCACATCAACCTTTGATCCATTTCCAACGCGCATCGTCACCTCGTTCTTCGCTAGCTTCCGTTTATTCTGCAGCACCTGTTTTGAGTTACAAATATGAGCAACCGAACCAGTATCAAATACCCAGGCACTACTACGAGTACTAGTGAGATACACATCAATAACATGTATATCGTATATACCTTTCTTCTTGATGTTGCCGTTCTTCAAATCCGCCAAGTACTTTGGGCAATTCCGCTTCCAGTGACCTACTCCCTTGCAGTAAAAGCACTCAGTATCAGGCTTAGGTCCAGCCCTGGTCTTCTTCGCCGGTGCGGCAACTTTCTTACCGCCCTTCTTGAAGTTTCCCTTTTGCTTAGACTTGCCTTTCTTGAATTTGGTGGTCTTATTGACCAACAACACTTGGTGCTCTTTCTTGATCTCCACTACTGCAGATTTCAACATGGAGAAGAGTTCTGGCAACGTCTTGTCCATGTTTTGCATATTGTACTTCATCACAAAGTTCTTGTTGAAGGGTTTCGCGGCATAGTAAATCAAAATTTTCTACGGAGCGAACAGAGGGAAAGCCAAGATCTAATCTAGGAGATGCAAACAACGGGAGAGATTGGATTAGATCTTCATACCCTTGAAGATTCGCACAGCGGAACGTTCGTCGGAACATGGGTGATGTAGTCTTACTCGCTTCTCCTCCTCGCGATCTGATCCGATCTAGCACCACAAGTGTAACACCCTCAGAATCGGACCTATGCAAGTTTGGGCAAAATTCACCAAACCCGCATAGAAACGATTCAAAGGTGCCCACCAGGCACTTTCGTGCGGGTGGAAAACGAAGTAATAACATTACACAACAGTCCTCGATGGGACCCACAGAACAGATATATATAACAGCGACTCAAAGAGTCAAGAATACAGATATAATATACGAAGATCCAAATCACCTTGAAAACGATCGAGCGTCCAGCTACGGACAAGATGCAAATGGGGCTAAGAGCCCTGAAGAATAACCAATGGCGTCCATAACCCTGCCCAGGCCAAGCCGGAAGGGTAACCCTGCTAACGGCGTCGATCTCAAAACCTGCTCAACAAAAGGGGTGCCGGCAAAGGGCAAAGCAGAAAAACAAAGAAGGAGCGTCAGTACTGAGGCCAGTACACGGCGAGGCTAGAATTCGGCAGTCCTCGCCTACAAAGGTATGGTGGACTGAAGCGGCAGCGGCAGCATGCACTAAACAACCTATAGAGACTCGATACAACTGGCGGTTATCAGAGAGGGGTAAGAATGACCTAACCGGATCCAACCTGAAGCTAACACCAAACAAACCCATCCTGGTGTTTCCCCCTCGAGACCAAACGAGGAAGTCAACCGAGGAACTCACACAGTTGGCAGTTTTATTTATTCAGTTTTAGTTGCGGCACTTCACTAGTCAGGTTTAGATAGTCGTCCTGATAAAATAAGCAGTGGGCACTTTTAGTTAATCATTCCGTTGTAGTTGCATCAATTACTAATCAGATACAGATAGCATGAGATAAACCCAAAACCCAGCAGTTGTTGGTACTTTTATTCAGCCATTCCGTTGTAGTTGCAATACTTACTAGTCAGATACAATTATCGCAAGCGACAACCAAACAAGCAATTGTGGGCAGTATTAATTAGCCATTCCATTATAGTGAAGCTGATTACTAGTCATTATAAGTCAAATTTATAGCAGTAAACTTTAGTTATGCTTGTCTATGATCAAGAAACTGTGCTCCAAGTCGTCCATATCCGCGGACACGGCTTTCAGAAAGTTTTACCCGGCCGGGGTGCACCAATAGCAACACACACTCGATCAACCTCGGAAAAACCAAATCAAAACCCAACGAGGCCTTCACGACAAAGCAATCACAGGATTCAGAAATATTTCAGGGGGCCACCCCTTAAGTAGATCCCGCAACGGAGTAAGCAAGCTCCGAGACGGCCTCAAGGTCCTGGGTAGACGGCTGTGAACGACTGGGAACCCCAAACGGGGCTTGTCGACACCGCGGAATCGTGTCCCGATCCTAAACAGTACAGTGTGCAGTACCTCGCACAATCGTAAATAAAGCAGTAAAACATGGCATAAGTACAGGATAGTAATAAAGCCCCAAACTAGTTTGTGGCCCCAAGAAATAAGACGGAATCAAGCTCTGGCTCAGGGGGGTCCCATATACCTCCCGGATGTGGATAGCGCGAAAAATCAAGGAACAGGAATCAAGTACTCGGGGTCTTACGGGACACAAGTGGGCGTTCGGAAACCAAATATTATCTATCACCCACCGATGCCTCTGCTTATTCAATTTTAGTTGTTAAACAGAAATTAAAGTGATGATAAGTAAAGCTAGAATCATCTCCAACAACAACATGCGGCAAAGCATCAGCAACTGTGGCATATGGCAACACGCAACAGCACTTGAGCAAGCAACTACGACGCGCAAGACCACTATCTACCAAACAACAGGTAATAGGATGTGTCCAAGGCAATATAGGGCTGCAAAGGATATCACAGGTAAGGAAACTAAAGCATCGCAACACAGATAGCAATAGATCAACAGGAGGGAATAAAGACTATAAAAGTAAGATAGGTAGAAAGGGGGAGATGCTTGCCTGAAAACATTGTCGAAGGTTCAACCGAAGAACGGGGCGAAGCTCACATCAACTCAACGGCCTTATCCGCGAAGAAGCAAATCACTAGAAGGAACACCGGATGCAATATTTAATACAACGGCAGAAGATCGGCATGATGCATGTATGATGTATGACATGGCAAAGGTGCAATGCAATTAGGTCATGTTAAGCGGAACCGGGGTCCCGACAATTAGTTAGGTGGTTCATGTTATTTAGCTACCCCGCATATTAAATGTTGTTTAGCAAGACAACAGATGGAACCGGTTCGCTACACATGTTTAAATGAGGCCAATATAAGGCTAGATTTGCCCGCATATGGGCCCCATATTAATTAGAGGTGAATCGGCATAAGGCCCCCAATCCACATGATATGCATGCGACATGACAATTATATATGCAACAACTTGTTATTATGTTATAAAATAGGGTTTCGGGAAGGGTGCACACTTTAGGGTTCGGCGATCTTGTTAGGGTTCGACGAACTTGGGGTTCCGGGGTTCGGGGTTGGTCTCAGGGTCCAGGGTTCGACGGTCCGGGCTCGGCTGAAACGTTATCGGATATCGGGGTCGATCTTGTCGAATCCGGGGAGAAGGACTTCGCGTTCGGTGGCGATCTTGACGGTCTTCGGGTTCGGGCCTTGGCGTCCGAGGGAAGCACTTGTCGCCTCTGGGTCTCGGTGTCCTCGGGACATCGGGGTTCGACGAGCTCGGCGTCCGGGACGAGGATCATGGCATCCGAGAGGAAGAACATGGCATCGGTGTGGCGGTCTTGTTGTTCCGTGGCGAACTTGGCGGTTATCGGGTCCGGGGTGAAGTACTCGGCGTCCTCGAGGGAAAATACTCGTCGCACCCGTGTCGGCGAACTTGGCGTTCAGGGGGAAGTTCTCGGGGTCTATGGCGATCTTGTCCGGTACCGGGGTTCGGGTCCGGGAAGGAGTACTAGGCGTTTCATGTCGACGTTCTTGGTCCAAGGTCATCGGCCCCCCCCCTCTCGATGATCTTGGGGTTTGCAGCTCCACTTTCGCGGACGATCTTGTTAAATTGTTGGAGCCGTCGGAAGATCTTGTAGTCCTTGAAGAACTCGGGTGCTCGCAGGTTTGGCTCTGGTGGTTCTTCCGAGACTCGCGTGGTACTGAAGTTCTTGACGCGTTTCCACTAGAAGCACAGCGGTGGCCCATCTGCAGCACATGCAGCTACGGCAGGAGGCAGCCCACATGGCAGCGGCGATGGGGACGGCCGGCGAAGCGGGTTGGCGAGGTGCGAGGCCGCGGACGCGGCTCAGGGCGGCTCTGGCGTGGCGGGGTCGTCGGGCTCCGGCGGCAGGACCGGAGGGAGCTCGGGGCGGCGACGATGCGGCGAGGCGTGGCCGGCGGGATGCGGGGCGCACGGATGCGGAGGAGGCCGGAGGGGGTCAGGGACGCTGGCGGCGGCGGAGCTCGCGGCGTCGGGCGGCGCGCACGGGCCGGGGCGGCGCTCCGCGGGGTGTGGAGGCGAGGCGGACGAGCAGGCCGGCGGCGGGGACCTCGAAGGGACGGCCGGAGGCGGCGCGCCGAGGCCGGAGGGGGCGCGCCGGGGCGAGCTCCTGGCGGCGGGTGGAGGTCAGCGAGGTAGCGCGCGGGGCTCGGGGGCTCGCGGGGCCAGGGGCGCAGGCGGGCGGCGGCAGGAGGGTGGCGGAGCGGCAGAGCGGGCGGCGATGGGGCGGCAGGGAGGCGGAGGGCCGGAGGTGGCCGAGGCGGGCTTGGGGGGGGGCTCGCCTGAGAGGGGATAGAGGAGGAAGGAGCGGCGGGGCTGCGCGCGGAGGGGAGAGGCGCGGTGGTTGGGGGAGCTGCGGGAGAAGAAGACGCGTGGGGAGGCGCGCGCGGGTGGGCCAGGGGTGGGGTCCACGCGGGTTGGTGGCTGGCGGGTGTGTGAACGCGGTGAGGGGCTGGGTGCGTGCGTGACAGCGTGTGTGCTTGTGTTGTGCGGGTGTGTGGCAGGGGGGTTGAGAGGAGAGAGAGGGAAGAGGGGGAGGGGTGATGTGGCAGCAGCCTAGTGGCTGGAGGGAGGAGAGAAGGTGAGGTGGCGGATGGGGATAGGCCAGGGTGAGGTGGAGGGGTAGGTTGGGTAGCCTTTTAGGTGGGTTTAGGATTAGATGGGCTGGCAGGTTGGACCGATTTAAAAACAGGGGTGGTCGTTCGGGTCTACTCGGCCCGTTCGACTGCCCCACTAAAATAAATAAATATTTTATTTGATTTAAACGGGCCGTCTGCAAACCGATAGCGGCCAAAACAAAATATTCCGGGGACCCGGTTTTGGCGTTTGAATAAAAGACGGGGCGTTTTAGAAACAAAACGGGTGTTGCGAAAATAGTTTTGGCAAACAATGCATGATGATGACGATGCAATGCACAAATTCACGCGATTTTCTAGTAGTGGTTTTGCGGGATGCCACAACAAGTGGCGGTGCCTCCGTGAGATGCACACGTGCAGCACCTCGACGTCTCCTCCTTCCTCGGACCAGCGAGTATGGTGGAGAGATAGATTGGATCTACAACACGACGGCGTGGTGTATATGGTGGAGAATTTCTGCTGCAGGGCTTCGCCTACAAACAGTCGGGGGGGAGAGAGGAAGGTAGCAAGGCTGCTAGGGCTTGGAGGAAGGTGTGTGTGGGGGGAGGGGGCGCACCACCCCTCTATATATAGAGGGGGGCGGCCAGCCCTTGCCCCTCCTCCAAGCCTATCTCTAGTTTAAACAATTTAAACTCTCCCTTATCTAGAAATCCTATCTCTAGTTTAAACGATTTAAACTCTCCCTTATCTAGAAATTCTATCCCGAGATTTAAACGAGTCAAATCTCTCTAGAATCGGCTGGGCCCTATGGGGCCTTGTGCCCCTGGCCCAATGCGGCCAGGACACTCCCTCATAGGCCCATGCCCCCTCCCGGAAGGTGGGGCCACGTTGGTCCCCTTCCGGAAGGTTCTAGAAGCTTCCGGTACAATACCGATTAACCCGGAACAATTCCGAACTCCAAAAACTGCACTGCCTTATATGAATCTTATTCTCCGGACCATTCCGGAACCTCTCGTGATATCCCGGATCCCATCCGAGACTCCGAACAAAAATTCATAAACCAATTATCCAATCTATCCTAGCGTCGAGATACGTTAAGTGTGTGACCCTGCGGGTTCGAGAATATGCAGACATGATCTTCTATCAATAATCAACAACGGGGTCTGGGCACCCATATTGACTCCCACACATTCATCGATGATCATATCGGATGAACCACGATGCCAGGATTCAATCAATCCCATATATATATTCCCTTCGTCTCGCGATATTTTACTTGCCCGAGATTCGATCGTCGGTACCGTCATACCTAGTTCAATATCGTTCACAGCAAGTACTTTACTCGTTCCGTAATCCGATATCACTTTGTGATTAACTCCTTAACCACATGCTTGCAAGCGGTGTTGATATCGATTACCGAGTGGGCCCGAAGTATATATCTCCGACTTGGGAGGGACAAATTCCATCTCGATACATACAACCCAACAGATACTTTCCGATCACCTGAGAGACACCTTTATGATCACCCTCTCATAGGATGACGTTTGATGACCTCAAAGCTTTCTTCCGGTACCAGGAAGTTGCATTATCTCATGGTCTAAGGAATACAATATTTGACATAGGAAAAGCTTCGCAAAGATGAACACGATGAAACGATCTAATTGCTTTGCTTTGTTTGGGTCTATCCACCATATCATTCTCCCAATGATATGATCTCATTATCAATTGACAACTCATGTCTATGGTTAGGAAACCTTAACCATCATTGATCAATGAGCTAGTCCATAGAGGCGTACTAGGGACACGGTGTTGTTTACAAACCACACAAGTATTAAAGTTTCCGCTTAATACAATTCTAGCATGGAACATAAACTTTATCATGAACAAGAATTATAATAATAACATCTTTATTATTGCCTCTAGGGCATAATTCCAACAGTCTCCCACTTGCACTAGAGTCAATAATATAGTTTACATCTGGCAACAATCTCACACCCATGGCACTGAGGTGTTGATCATGTTTTACACGTGGAAGAGGTTTAGTCAATGGATCTGCGACATTCAGATCCGTATGTACTTTGCTAATCTTCAGATCTCCATCTGCTATATAATCTCGGATTATATGAAACTTGCGGTTGATATGCTTGGTATTTGGATGATATCTTGGTTCCTTAGCGAGTGCTATGGAGCCAGTGTTGTCACACAATATCTCCAGTGGGTCCAATGCACTTGGAACCACGCCAAGCTCAGTGATGAAGTTTCTGATCCAAACTCCTTCACTTGACGCTTCTGCAGCAGCCATGTATTCCGCTTCTACTGTAGATCCCGCGATCACGCTTTGCTTGCAGCTTCTCCAGCTCACAGCTCCTCCATTCAAAATATAAACGTATCCTGTCTGAGATTTAGAATCATCCTTGTCGGTGTCGAAACTAGCATCGACGTAACCTTTTACGACAAGCTGTTCATCACCCCCATAGACTAAGAACATTTCTTTAGTTCTATTTAGGTACTTTAGGATGTTCTTCACGGTTGTCCAGTGTTCCACTCCTGGATCACTTTGATATCTGCTCGTCAAATTAAGAGCATTGGACACATCCGGTCTAGTACACAGCATGGCATACATGATGGAACCTATGGCCGAGGCATAAGGCACTTTGCTCATAGCTTCCCTATCATTTACCGTAGCTGGACACTGAGCCTTGCTCAATATCTTACCTGACAACATAGGCACTGAACCTTTCTTTGCCTTATCCATTCTGAACCTTTTCAGAACTTTGTCTAGGTATGTACTCTGGCTTAAAGCTATCAGGCGTCTTTGTCTATCTCTATAGATCTTGATGCCCAATATATAAGCAGCTTCACCTAGGTCTTTCATTGAAAAACACTTGTTCAAATAACTCTTCACATCGTTAAGCATGTTGATGTCATTTCCGATAATCAATATGTCATCCACATACAGTACCAGAAACGTCACCGAGCTCCCACTCACTTTCTTGTAGATACAAGCTTCGTAGCAATTTGGAACAAATCCAAAGCTCTTGATCACTTGATCAAAACGAAGGTTCCAACTCCGAGATGCTTGCTTCAGTCCATAAATGGAACGCTGAAGTTTGCATACTTTACTAGCATCCTTAGGATCGACAAAACCCTCGGGTTGCATCATATACAACTCTTCATCAATGTTGCCATTGAGGAAAGCAGTCTTGACATCCATCTGCCATATTTCATAATCATGAAACGTAGCAATTGCTAATAAAATCCGAATGGACTTAAACATCTCTATGGGAGAGAAAGTCTCATCGTAGTCAACACCTTGAACTTGTCGAAAACCTTTTGCGACAAGCCGTGCTTTATAGACGGTAACATTACCATCCGCGTCCGTTTTCTTCTTGAATATCCATTTGCACTCAACGGCCTTTCGGTCGCTAGGAGGATCCACCAAAGTCCATACTTGGTTTTCGCTCATGGATCCCAATTCGGATTTCATGGCTTCCAGCCATTTCTCAGAGTCTGGGCTCATCATCGCTTCCTCATAGTTCGTAGGTTCACTGTCTTCTACCAACAAGACAGTCAAGACAGGGTTGCCATACCACTCAGGAGGGGCACGCGACCTTGTCGACCTGCGACGTTCAGTAGCAGCATCGTCCGAAGCTTCATGATCCTTGTCATTAGCTTCCTCTATTGTTGGTGCAGGCGGCACTGGAACAATTTCAGGTGCTGCGCTACTCTCCAATTCAAGAGAAGGTTCAATAACCTCGTCTAGCTCTACTTTCCTCCCACTCACTTCTTTCGAGAGAAACTCCTTCTCAAGAAAGGAACCGTTCTTTGCGACAAACACTTTGCCTTCGGTTCTGTGATAGAAGGTATACCCAATAGTTTCCTTAGGGTATCCTATGAAGACGCATTTATCCGCTTTGGGTTCGAGCTTGTCCGGCATCAACTTCTTGACGTAAGCTTCGCATCCCCAAACTTTAAGAAACGACAACTTAGGTTTAGCACCAAACCACAGTTCATACGGTGTCGTCTCAACGGATTTAGATGGAGCCCTATTTAAAGTGAATGCAGCGGTTTCTAATGCATAACCCCAAAATGATAACGGCAAATCAGTAAGAGACATCATCGATCGGACCATATCTAATAGGGTTCGATTCCGGCGTTCAGACACACCATTGCGCTGTGGTGTTCCGGGTGGCGCGAGTTGTGAAACAATTCCGCTTGCTTTAAGATGCGTGAGAAAATCATAACTCAAATATTCGCCCCCACGATCGGATCGTAGAAACTTAATCTTTCTGTTACGATGGTTCTCCACTTCATTCTGAAATTCTTTGAACTTTTCAAACGTTTCAGATTTATGTTTCATTAAATAGATATACCCATATCTACTTAAGTCATCGGTAAAAGTGAGGAAATAGCGATATCCACCGCGCGTCGAAACACTCATCGGTCCGCATACATCGGTATGTATGATTTCCAACAAGTCCGTTGCTCGCTCCATCATACCGGAGAACGGGGTTTTGATCATCTTGCCCATGAGGCATGGTTCGCATGTGTCAAATGATTCAAAATCAAGAGACTCCAAAAGTCCATCAGAATGGAGTTTCTTCATGCGCTTTACTCCAATATGACCTAGACGACAGTGCCACAAATAAGTAGTATTATCACTATCTACTTTGCATCTCTTAGCCTCAATGTTATGGATGTGTGTTTCATCCCTTTCGAGATTTAGAAGAAATAAACCATTCACAAGAGGTGCATGACCATAAAAGATGTTACTCATATAAATAGAACAACCATTATTCTCCGATTTAAATGAATAACCGTCTTGCAATAAACACGATCCGGAAATGATGTTCATGCTCAACGCAGGCACATAATAACATTTATTAAGGTTTAAAACTAATCCCGAAGGTAAAACTAAGGAGAGCGTGCCGACGGCCATCACATCAACTCTTGATCCGTTGCCAACGCGCATCGTCACCTCATCCCTCGCAAGCCGTCGTCTATTCCGTAGCTCCTGTTTCGAGTTACAAATATTAGCAACTGAACCGGTATCAAATACCCAGGCACTACAACGAGGGCTAGTAAGGAAAACATCAATAACATGTATATCAAATATACCTTTGATGGTGCCAGCCTTCTTGTCCGCTAAGTACTTCGGACAGTTGCGCTTCCAGTGACCCCTGTCCTTGCAATAGAAGCACTCAGTGTCCGGCTTAGGACCAGACCTGAGCTTCTTCTCAGCAGGGGCATTGTGCTTGCCGCCGCCCTTCTTGAAGGGCTTCTTTGCTCCCTTACCTTTCTTAAAGGAGGGCTTGTTGACCATCAACACATGATTATCCTTCTTGATGTCCACTTCCGCAGCCTTCAGCTTTGCGAAGAGCTCGGTGATCGTATCAGTGGAACCAATCTGATTATGAGTCACTACAAAACTTTTGTAGCTGGGAGGGAGTGATTGCAGAACCCTGTCAATCTTGAGCTCCTCTGGAATCGTGCATTCCAGTTGCTCAAGGCGTTGAGTGTAGCCCGACATCTTTATGGCGTGCTCACTAACGGAACTCCCTTCCTCCATCTTGCAGTTAAAGAACTTCTCAGAGATCTCATATCTCTCAGAACGGGCTTGAGTCTGAAACATGGTTTTCAGCTCCTCGAGAATCTCAAAGGGCCCGGGATAGGTTTCAAAACGATTTTGAAGCTCCGGTTCCATTGCAAACAACATGGTGCTCTTAATCACACCATAATCATCTTTGCGCGACTGATAGACAACTTTCTCATCAGCCGGCGCAGTTGCAGCAGGGGGGTTACCTAACGCTTTCTCAAGGACATAGTCCTTTTGTCCGCCAGACAGAATGATTCTTAGATTGCGGAACCAGTTGGTGAAGTTAGACCCATTGTTTCTAAGCTTTTCTTTCTCAGCAAAAACGTTGAAGTTGAAGTTGGACTTGGCCATTGGATCTACAGTATTTGCAAGTACAATTTAGACTATGTTCATGATAAATAGTTCAACTTAATCAAATTACTAGATGAACTCCCACTAAATTCAACATCCCTCAAGTTGTTTAGTGAACACGATCCAAATTCACCACACCTAATCCGACCATCACGAGAAGAGATGTGGTTTCAATGGTGGACAACGAAGTGTCGATCATATCATTCATATGACTCATGCTTAACCTTTCGGTTCTTGTGTTCCGAGGCCATGTCTGTACATGCTAGGCTCGTCAAGTTAGACCCAAGTATTTCCGCGTGTGCAAAAACTGGCTTGCACCCGTTGTATGTGAGCGTAGAGTCTATAGCACCCGATCATCACGTGATGCTTGGACACGACGAACTTTCGCAACGGTGCATACTTGGGGAGAACACAGTTTTTATCTTGATCTTTAAGTGAGGAATCATCTTATAATGCTACCGTCGCGATCTAAGCATGATAAGATACATAAAAGGATAAACATCACATGCATATAACTTTATATGACATGGTATAGCCAATCTTCGCGCAATGATCTCCATCTTGTGCGTTCCGGCATGATCTCCATCACTCCACCATGATTGCCTCCACCACGAATAGCAACTACAACTATTGCTAACTACTTAGCGATAAAGTAAAGCTATTACATGGCGTATAAGAAGTTGACTCGCAGGTCATACACAATTATAAAGACAACCATATGGCTCCTGCCGGTTGTGTACTCATCGACATGCAAGTCGTGAAACATTACAAAACATGATCATCGCATACAATATACACATCACATCTTGGGCCATACCATATCACAGAAAACACTCCCTGCAAAAACAAGTTAGACGCCTCTACTTTGTTGTTGCATGTTTTACGTGGCTTTATGGGAGTAGATGCTAAGAACGATTCTTACCTACGGAAAGCCACAACGGTGATATTATGGTTGCCAAACTCCGGTGTTAATCCCATGACAACTATAGTGAGAGAAACTGACATCCACCAGCCGCATGTGTGGAACAAGCCACACGTCAAGTGCGGAGCCGGTCTCGCGAACGACGTCGCGTAAGGTTGGCTTGGACCGCTTCAATCTCACTATCCCGCGTCATAAGAAGAACACAAACAAGAGGCTTGCAACAGAAAACATCAACGCCCGCAACAACCATGTTGCGTTCTACTCATGAAACACATCTACGCATAGATCTAGCTCTGATACCACTGAAGGGTTTCGCGGCATAGTAAATCAAAATTTTCTACGGAGCGAACAGAGGGAAAGCCAAGATCTAATCTAGGAGATGTAAACAACGAGAGAGATTGGATTAGATCTTCATACCCTTGAAGATTCGCACAGCGGAACGTTCTTTGGAACGTGGGTGATGTAGTCGTACTCGCTTCTCCTCCTCGCGATCCGATCCGATCTAGCACCACAAGTGGCGGTGCCTCCGTGAGATGCACACGTGCAGCACCTCGACGTCTCCTCCTTCCTCGGACCAGCGAGTATGGTGGAGAGATAGATTGGATCTACAACACGACGGCGTGGTGTATATGGTGGAGAATTTCTGCTGCAGGGCTTCGCCTACAAACAGTCGGGAGGGAGAGAGGAAGGTAGCAAGGCTGCTAGGGCTTGGAGGAAGGTGTGTGTGGGGGGAGGGGGCGCACCACCCCTCTATATATAGAGGGGGGGCGGCCAGCCCTTGCCCCTCCTCCAAGCCTATCTCTAGTTTAAACAATTTAAACTCTCCCTTATCTAGAAATCCTATCTCTAGTTTAAACGATTTAAACTCTCCCTTATCTAGAAATTCTATCCCGAGATTTAAACGAGTCAAATCTCTCTAGAATCGGCTGGGCCCTATGGGGCCTTGTGCCCCTGGCCCAATGCGGCCAGGACACTCCCTCATAGGCCCATGCCCCCTCCCGGAAGGTGGGGCCACGTTGGTCCCCTTCCGGAAGGTTCTAGAAGCTTCCGGTACAATACCGATTAACCCGGAACAATTCCGATCTCCAAAAACTGCACTGCCTTATATGAATCTTATTCTCCGGACCATTCCGGAACCTCTCGTGATATCCCGGATCCCATCCGAGACTCCGAACAAAAATTCATAAACCAATTATCCAATCTATCCTAGCGTCGAGATACGTTAAGTGTGTGACCCTGCGGGTTCGAGAATATGCAGACATGATCTTCTATCAATAATCAACAGCGGGGTCTGGGCACCCATATTGACTCCCACACATTCATCGATGATCATATCGGATGAACCACGATGCCAGGATTCAATCAATCCCATATATATATTCCCTTCGTCTCGCGATATTTTACTTGCCCAAGATTCGATCGTCGGTACCGTCATACCTAGTTCAATCTCGTTCACAGCAAGTACTTTACTCGTTCCGTAATCCGATATCACTTTGTGATTAACTCCTTAACCACATGCTTGCAAGCGGTGTTGATATCGATTACCGAGTGGGCCCGAAGTATATATCTCCGACTTGGGAGGGACAAATTCCATCTCGATACATACAACCCAACAGATACTTTCCGATCACCTGAGAGACACCTTTATGATCACCCTCTCATAGGATGACGTTTGATGACCTCAAAGCTTTCTTCCGGTACCAGGAAGTTGCATTATCTCATGGTCTAAGGAATACAATATTTGACATAGGAAAAGCTTCGCAAAGATGAACACGATGAAACGATCTAATTGCTTTGCTTTGTTTGGGTCTATCCACCATATCATTCTCCCAATGATATGATCTCATTATCAATTGACAACTCATGTCTATGGTTAGGAAACCTTAACCATCATTGATCAATGAGCTAGTCCATAGAGGCGTACTAGGGACACGGTGTTGTTTACAAACCACACAAGTATTAAAGTTTCCGCTTAATACAATTCTAGCATGGAACATAAACTTTATCACGAACAAGAATTATAATAATAACATCTTTATTATTGCCTCTAGGGCATAATTCCAACACTTGTAACTTGGTGGTAGTGATTGGAGGACACGGTGAATCCCCAAAGAATTAGGAATTACTATACCCAAACTTTGGAGTTTGTTTGCGTCAGACATCTTAAGCACATGCTCACTAACGGAGTTGCCCTCTTCCATCTTGCAGTTAAAGAATTTTTTAGAAGCCTCATAACTCTCAACTGCCGCGTGAGCCTCAAATATCATTTTGAGTTCACGGACAATATCATGTGGGTCATGGTTCTCAAACCTTTTCTGAAGCTCCGATTCCAAACCATACAAGATAGCACACTGAACTTTGGAGTACTGATTCTTCCGAGCGAGGAAAACATTCTTTACCTCATCGGTAGCATCAGCTGCAGGCGGGTCACCCAGCGGTGCATCGAGCACATAGGTCAAATTACCAGCATTGAAGATAATCCTCAAATTGCGGAACCAATCCGCGAAGTTGCTTCCATTGTTTTTCAACTTTTCTTTCTCTAGGAACGCATTAAAATTGATGGTAGGGGCCACCATTGATCTACAACATATTTGCAATAGTTTAGACTAAGTTTATGACAAATTGAGTTCTAATTAATAGTTAAATTAATCTAGGTGAACTCCCACTCAAAACAATATCCCTCACATTGAACCAAATCCACCACATCAAAACCGATCATCACGAGAGTTGACGTAGCTTCAATGACGAACAATCAACATGTTCATCATATCTACTCTATGACTCATGCTTTATCTTTCGGTGATCCGTGTTGCGAGACCATGTCTGTACATGCTAGGCTCGTCAAGATCAAATTTTAGCTTCTGCATGAGAAAATTTGGCTTGCTCACGTTGTATACACTCGCAGAATCTAACACACCCGATCATCACATGGTGCTTCGAAACAACGAGCTTTAGCAACGGTGCTTACTAAGGATGAACACTTTAAAACTTGAAATTTTTCTACTTGAGGGATCATCTTATAATGCTACCGTCGTTAACTAAGCAATACAAGATGCATAAAGGATTAACATCACATGCAATTCATAATATGTGATATGATATGGCCTTTCTTCTTTGTGCTTCCGATCTCCATCTTCAAGCACGAACATGATCTCCGTCATCACGGGCATTGCATCAAGGTCAATGACGTCGTTCCATGGTTGTCGTCCACCAGCTTCAACTATTACAACTACTTTGAATAGACACACGGGTCTTAACAGAATTTAAAGACAACCATATGGCTCCTGCCGGTTGCCAACTTACAATAAGGAACATTGCATACATCAAATATAATCACAATCATGGACATATCACATCACAGCACACCCCTGCAAAACAAAGTTAGACGCCTCTAATTTTCTTTGCATATTTTACGTGGTTTGGGGCTTTTGTTGCTCTAACTTACAAACAAGAACCAACACGTTGATGCTTGAACTATCAAGTGCCCGTTGTAAATTGGATCTATACTATGATGGGAGAGACAGACTCCCGCAAAGCCACTTATGCAATACAAGTTGCATGTTGAGCGTGGAGCAAGTCTCATGAACGATGTCATGTAAGGTTAGCCCGGGCCGCTTCATCCCATCATGCCGCAAGATGCAAAGTACACAAGAAGCAATTGATAATAAAAGCACCACCGCCCACAATGACCATTGTGTTCTACTCGTGCAACAGATCTACATATAGACACGGCTCTGATACCACTGTAGGGGTTCGTAGCATGGAAAACAAAAAAATTCTACCGCATGCAAACAAACAAGCCAAGATCTATCTACTATATTGTAGCAACGAGTCGATAGAGGAACTCACCCTCGAATATTCCAAAGTGGTTAACGAGAGCAGATTCTCATGGGTGATGTAGTCGTACTCTTGCCGATCTCAAGATCGCGTAGACGATCCTTCCGGCGCTGCGTTCCGCCAGCGCTTCCGCAGTTGGTCACACGTTCGGTACTCGATGAAGACCTTCCTCTCCCTTGTTCCAGCAGGCAGCGGAGGTTGTAGCACTCTCCTCGTGATTCCGGCAGCACGACGGCGTGGTACCGGAAGTAGAGGGGAGATCTCGCAGGGCTTCGCCTTAAGCCGGAGCGAGTATGGTGGACTATGAGAGAGGCCTTGGTGATCTAGGGTTTAGAGGTCACCAATGGGCGGAGCTTGGCCAGCGGCTAGGGCTTGGGGAAGCCCCAAGTCGGCGGCTAGGAGAAACCCTAGGGGCGGCAGCGACTTGGAGGTGGCCGGCTGTTGGGAATATGCCCTAGAGGCAATCATGTATGATGAGATTTCCCATTGTATTCATAAAGATATTAAGTAGTCCTTGTATAAACATCTGATGTGTATCATTGAATATGTGATTCGGTTGTGGAACTATGCATTCATGTTGTTTGTACTAAATATCCTTGGTCATTGAGGTTGTGCTGGACACACAACTTAGACCAATGTGAAAGTTGGCTTGATGACTCAACTCCACTTGTCATGGGCATGGAGATGCTATTCCAACTTACACAGACTCGGCTAAAGAGTTTAGCGAGTCGGATTGACCCATATTGAGGTACAACGAACTAGCTGTCATTTGTATATCTCAATCAATGTAATCCTTAGACCTGAGGTTGTTGCATAGTCCGAGTTGAGGATCACCGACTTAGGTTCTGTCAAACGTTGATCCGTAACTGGGAAGTTATAAAGGCAGAGTTCGGGTCGACTGAGAATCAAGCTGCGTGATGTGAATAACCAAGATGGGATTTTGCCCCTCCACTCGGAGAGATATTCTCTGGGCCCTCTCGTGAGATATGATTCGGAAAGCATGGCCATGCACGACTCGGTTAAGTGTTAACCGAGGCGATCAACTAAGAGTTAGTCGGGTGAATCACTTATCTCGGATCGAGAAGAGAGTCAGACTATTTAAGGGATGACATATATTCGCCTATAGTCTGACAAGGTATATCGTGAGGCAAAAGGGACTCAGACGTAAGTCGCATTGGAAAGGCAAGTCGTCATGATTCTTTGGTACTTGGGAGTCGGCACGTTCTGCTAGGAGCCGCTACCGACTGATCGATTGTGAGTCGGACTCTAATCGTGTCCAAGTAGCCATGAGCCTGCGGGGTCACACACTTAAGAGCGGGAGCATGTTCGGATTGGATATGAACCATTAATCTTGTTGGGTTGGACCTAAACTGGATTAGGACTGAGTTAGTGAGTTGGACTCACGGTGACTAGTGTTATATGGGCTTTAGTGAATGGGTCGCGCGAGCAGAGCCCACGTTCACTCCCTATATATAGTGGAGCACCTTAACCCAAAAAGGTTAATCGTTGTTCGGTTAGGTCATTCCATGTGTTGGAAACCCTGGATCCACAACAGTCCAGCCGCCGTAACGAACCTAGCAGTTCGCCGCCGGTGCTCCTCCTTGTACGTGTGGATACCAGCAGAGGTGTTGTGCGATCAGCACTAGGACGATCGGATCGTGAGGACTGCACTGCATCAACTAACGCGCTTCATCAGTAATCCGCAACTGCACGTCTAGTGGTAAACCTCGTGGCCTTCTACCTCCGCTAGATCTTGGGATCACCACGTTAGAGGAAAAAGTTTTGTTTTATCTCTGCGTGGCCCAACAGTGGTATCAGAGCGATAGCTTCTGGTTTTAGGCTCGAGATCTCGCATATGTGATATGCGGTAGGATGTAGATGAGATCTATGTGTTGTTTGGTGGTCGATCTATGAGATAGATCGGTTTTGTACGAGGTTGATTGGATCAACTGTACTCGGGGAATGGTAGATCTGATTTCCGTGATCATACTGCTGAGGTCGTGGAACGACATACCCCTACCGGTCGGCTTCCGCCATCGGGGTAGACTGTGACACGTAAATCCAGAAGCAGTGATCAAAGATCAAAGAGTTTGATCGAATCGGAACGATGGTCGGAATCCATGTTCGGATCGTAGATGAGATCTACGTTTTCGAAAAAATCGTCGGGCGCTGCCCCTTCGATCCCCGCCCCGCTATCCGGCTAGCGGGACCGCCGACTTCGCCCTGTCGTAGCGCCTTAGATGCCGCTGCGAGTTTCACAACGCCGGTAGATATTGTATCTATGCATAACTTGTTTTTGCAGGAAGTTGTGAATGGTATGGTTCATGTGCATGTGATGTATGTGTGTAATCCATACGTGATCTGCGAATCACGGTTTTTGTCAGCCGGCTGGAGCCTAGGTGCTGTCATTTTATTGTATAAGGACCTGCGTGTCGGATTCTCTATGTAATTTACTTTACTAAGCTAGTGTAGCTGTTTGGAGAACCCAGAAGGCATGCAAGGCATTGTACATGTCGGCGACATGGAGTAAGACGGCAAGTGACAAGAGTTGGCACGGGTCGGATTACAGGCTTTGTGGAGATGGAGATCACCATGAAGAGAGCCATACCATTTCACATTATAATTGCTTTATTTTGTGTTATTGTTATGTCTCTGTTTTACCTCTATTAGTTAGTCAGTAAAATTTAATCCCTCAAAGAAGGTCTAGTCGGTTTTCCCGCCAGTGTTTGCACCATCACAAGTCGGACATTTTTGGTAGTGGGCTCATAAAATTGAGGTGCTGCCAATTATTTCCGACTAGGTGGGTTCGAGTCGGACTCTTACTGCAGAAACACTCGGTAAGCTAGACGGGTCTATCACAACGGTTGTGGGACTCGGGGAAAAGTCGGATGGGAGCCGGGGCATGTGATGCCACCCGTCCAACAGGAGTCGCATGAGATGCGATTGACAAGGAGTTGTCTACCTAGATCACTTGGCGGCTAGCGGTGATGCTAAAGCTCACTAGCCGACTTGCTTATTTAGGATCCTGAATCACTAAGTAACCATCGGAGGGGTGTTGGTTCTAGTGGGAGCATAAAATATTAAAATGTTTAATATGCTTGCTCTTTCATGAATACATGTCTTAAGTGTTTTGCATATTTTCTGTTGTAGATCATGGCACCAAGTAGCAGTCACTCTCAGATATCCGGTTTTGCGTTGAGAACCATTCTTGAGAAAGATAAACTGAACGACACTAATTTTACCAACTGGTATCGAAATCTGAGAATTGTTCTCAAACAAGAAAAGAAGGACCATGTCCTAGACAACCCACTTCCAGATGAGCCGAATGAGAATGTGACTGTCGCAGCCACAAATGCCTACCGTCGGGCTAAGGATGAGTCCACGGATATTAGCTGTCTTATGCTTGCTCACATGGAACCGGACTTACAGAAGCAGTTCGAGCATGTTGAGGCCTACGATATGATCGAAAGCCTCAAAAGTATGTTCCAGGCTCAGGCGAAGACTGAGAGGTATCAAGTCTCTCAAGATTTGCTGAGTTGCAAGCTTAAGGATGGTGATCCACTGAGTCCGCATGTGATCAAAATGGTTGGTTACGTGCAGTCTTTGGAGAGGCTTGTCTACCCCATTAGCGAAGAGGTCGCTACGGATATAATTCTGAACTCTATTCCTAGTGCATATGGGCAGTTCATTTCGAACTATCACATGCATGGTATGGATAAGAATCTCACTGAATTGCATGGGATGCTCAAGCAGGCAGAGGCGGATCTCAAGAAGGGCACCAGTCAAGTGTTGATGGTGCAGAATAAGGCTAAGTTCAAGAAGAGTTCTTGGACTAAGAAGAAGGCTAAGTCAGGAGGAAAGCAGGCTCAGGACCCGGTCCCAAGCGCTTCCTCAGGGACTAAACCATCTCCTTCAGCCGGATCCACTTGCTTTTACTGCAAGGCAGATGGCCACTGGAAGAGGAACTACAGCAAGTACTTGGCCGACAAAGCCAAGAGTGGAGGTATGACTTCCGACTCAGGTACACTTGTTTGCAATGTTATAGACATATATATTGCCGATGCACCTAATAGTTCTTGGGTATATGATACCGGATCAGTTATTCACATCTGTAACTCGTTGCAGGGACTGGTAAGAACTAGGAGCGTAGCAAGAGGCGAGGTTGATATTCGAGTCGGCAACAAAGCAAGAGTTGTTGCGTTGGAAGTCGGCACAATGCAACTTCATTTACCTTCCGGATTCATTATGGAACTAAATAATTGTTATTATGTTCCAGTGCTCAGTCGAAACATTATTTCTGCTTCATGTTTGATGAGGCAAGGCTATGAGTCGAATATCAAGAATAATGGTTGTTCTTTGTATTTGAATGATATGTTTCACGGCTTTGCACCCGTCCAGGACGGGTTATTTATTTTGAATCTTGATGGTGAGTCGGTTTATAACATAAATGTTAAAAGGTTGAAACCAAATGATCTGAATATGACTTACTTTTGGCACTGTTGGCTTGGTCATATAAGTTGGAAACGCATGAAGAAGCTCCATGATGATGGACTCCTAACTTCGTTCGACTTGGAGTCGTTCGAGACATGCGAATCTTGCCTACTCAGCAAAATGACCAAGACACCTTTTGCAAAGAGTTGCGAAAGGGCGTCCGACTTGTTGGGACTAGTACATAGTGATGTATGTGGACGAATGAGCACGACAGCCAGGGGTGGTTATGAGTACTTCATTACCTTCACTGATGATTTGAGTAGGTATGGATATATCTACTTGATGAAACATAAGTCGGAAGCCTTTGAAAAGTTCAAAGAATTCCAGAATGAAGCAAAGAATCAACTCGTCAAGAAAATAAAGTTTCTTCGGTCGGACCGAGGAGGTGAGTACATGAGCCATGAGTTTGATGACCATCTGAAAAGTTGTGGAATAGTTCCTCAACTTACTCTGCCAGGAACGCCACAAAGGAATGGTGTTTCGGAAAGGCGGAATTGGACCTTGTTGGACATGGTACAATCAATGATGAGTCGGACAGATCTGCCTTTATCATTTTGGGGTTATTGTCTAGAAACAGCGGCGTTCACACTAAACAGAGTACCATCAAAGTCGGTAGAGAAGACACCGCATGAGATGTGGACAGGCAAAAAGCCAAGTTTGTCTTTTCTTAAGATTTGGGGTTGTGAAGCATTTGTCAAGCGACTTTAGTCGGA
This sequence comes from Avena atlantica, assembly GCA_910589765.1. Lineage (NCBI taxonomy): Eukaryota > Viridiplantae > Streptophyta > Magnoliopsida > Poales > Poaceae > Avena > Avena atlantica. The sequence goes on from OU342735.1 coordinate 475,526,724, forward strand.
CAAGCTTACGGCTAAGTCGGATAAATGTATTTTTGTGGGGTATCCGAGGGAAACCTTGGGTTACTACTTCTACAACCGAGAAGAGGGCAAAGTGTTTGTCGCTCGAAACGGTGTCTTCCTTGAGAAAGAGTTTCTCAGTCGGGGAGTAAGTGGGAGAACGGTGCAACTCGAAGAAATTCGAGAGGAACCGGCTAGTAGAGAGTCGGCAAAAACCTTGGAGGTTGAGCCGGTCGTGGCAGCTGAGCCGGCAGCAGCACCTGTACTACGAAGATCGGCAAGATTACGAAGTGTTCGTGATGTGTTATTGTTAGACAGTGATGAGCCGACAAATTATTCGGAAGTCCATGGATGAAAATCAAGTTTGGAACTTGGTTGATCTGCCAGACGGTGCAAGACCCGTCGAGTGCAAATGGGTCTTTAAGAAGAAAACTGATATGGATGGAAATGTTTTAATCTATAAAGCACGCCTTGTCGCGAAGGGGTTCCGACAAGTTCAAGGAGTTGATTACGACGAGACTTTCTCGCCCGTAGCGATGCTTAAATCAGTTCGGATCATGTTAGCTATAGCGGCCTATTTCGACTACGAGATATGGCAGATGGATGTCAAAACGGCTTTCCTTAACGGAAATTTAACCGAGGACGTGTATATGATACATCCCGAGGGTTTTGTCGATCCAGCTAATGCTGAGAAGGTGTGCAAACTTCAGAAATCCATTTATGGGTTGAAGCAAGCATCTCGGAGTTGGAATATTCGCTTTGATGAGGTAGTCAAATCGTTTGGCTTCATCAAGAGTGATCATGACTCTTGTTTGTACAAGAAGTTTAGTAGGAACAAAGTAAATTTTCTAATCTTATATGTGGATGACATATTACTAATTGGAAATGATGTCCAGATGTTCCAAGAAACCAAGGAATCATTGGGAAGGAGTTTCTCAATGAAAGACTTGGGTGAGGCAACATACATCCTTGGAATCCGGATCTATAGAGATAGATCAAGGAGGCTCATTGGATTGAGTCAGAGTACTTATTTGGACAAAGTGTTGAAGAAGTTCAACATGGAATCGTCTAAGAAGGGGTTCTTACCGATGTCCCATGGTGTAAAACTTAGCAAGACTCAGTGTCCTTCGACAACTGATGAGCGAAGTCGGATGAGTGCGATTCCATATGCTTCTGCAGTCGGATCCATCATGTACGCCATGATTTGTACTAGGCCGGATGTTTCCTATGCTCTAAGTGTTGTGAGCAGATACCAGGCTGATCCTGGAGAGATCCACTGGACATCGGCTGAAAATATCCTAAAGTACTTGAGAAGGACTAAGGATATGTTCTTGGTTTATGGTGGTGAAGATGAACTCAGTGTAAATGGTTACACGGATGCGAGTTATCTCACCGACTCTGATGATTCTCGCTCGCAATCCGGATACGTGTTTATTATAAACGGAGGTGCTGTGAGCTGGAAGAGTTCCAAGCAAGAGACTGTGTCTGCGTCTACAATAGAGGCTGAGTATATTGCCACCTCGGAGGCAGCAAAGGAAGCTGTTTGGATGAGGAATTTCCTCATGGATCTTGGTGTGGTTCAGGGCTCGTCCAATCTGTTGGACGTGTATTGTGACAACAATGGTGCTATTGCACAAGCCAAGGAACCTAGACAGCACCAGAAGAACAAGCACATACTCATGCGGTACCACCTGATTCGCCAGTTCGTGGATCAGGGTGATATCAAGTTATGCAAGGTACACACGGATGCAAATATTGCGGATCCGTTGACAAAGCCGTTACCACAGCCGAAGCATGAGGCGCACCTGAGAGCCATGGGCATTAGATGCTTATACATGTGATGTCGGAAGATTGACTCTAGTGCAAGTGGGAGACTGTTGGGAATATGCCCTAGAGTCAATCATGTATGATGATATTTCCCATTGTATTCATAAAGGTATTAAGTAGTCCTTGTATAAACATCTGATGTGTATCATTGAATATGTGATTCGGTTGTGGAACTATGCATTCATGTCGTTTGTACTAAATATCCTTGGTCATTGAGGTTGTGCTGGACACACAACTTAGACCAATGTGAAAGTTGGCTTGATGACTCGGCTCCACTTGTCATGGGCATGGAGATGCTATTCCAACTTACACAGGATTGGCTAAAGAGTTTAGCGAGTCGGATTGACCCATATTGAGGTACAACGAACTAGCTGTCATTTGTATATCTCAATCAATGTAATCCTTAGACCTGAGGTTGTTGCATAGTCCGAGTTGAGGATCACCGACTTAGGTTCTGTCAAACGCTGATCCGTAACTGGGCAGTTATAAAGGCAGAGTTCGGGTCGACTGAGAATCAAGCTGCGTGATGTGAATAACCAAGATGGGATTTTGCCCCTCCACTCGGAGAGATATTCTCTGGGCCCTCTCGTGAGATATGATTCGGAAAGCATGGCCATGCACGACTCGGTTAAGTGTTAACCGAGGCGATCGACTAAGAGTTAGTCGGGTGAATCACTTATCTCGGATCGAGAAGAGAGTCGGACTATTTAAGGGATGACATATATTCGCCTATAGTCTGACAAGGTATATCGTGAGGCAAAAGGGACTCGGACGTAAGTTGCATTGGAAAGTCAAGTCGTCATGATTCTTTGGTACTTGGGAGTCGGCACGTTCTGCTAGGAGCCGCTACCGACTGATCGATTGTGAGTCGGACTCTAATCGTGTCCAAGTAGCCATGAGCCTGCTGGGTCACACACTTAAGAGCGGGAGCATGTTCGGATTGGATCTGAACCATTAATCTGGTTGGGTTGGACCTAAACCGGATTAGGACTGAGTTAGTGAGTTGGACTCACGGTGACTAGTGTTATATGGGCTTTAGTGAATGGGTCGCGCGAGCAGAGCCCACGTTCACTCCCTATATATAGTGGAGCATCTTAACCCAAAAAGGTTAATCGTTGTTCGGTTAGGTCATTTCATGTGTTGGAAACCCTGGATCCACAGCAGTCCAGCCGCCGTAACGAACCTAGCAGTTCGCCGCCGGTGCTCCTCCTTGTACGTGTGGATACCAGCAGAGGTGATGTGCGATCAGCAGCAGGACGATCGGATCGTGAGGACTGCACTGCATCAACTGACGCGCTTCATCAGTAATCCGCAACTACGCGTCTAGTGGTAAACCTCGTGGCCTTCTACCTCCACTAGATCTTGGGATCACCACGTTAGAGGAAAAAGTTTTGTTTTATCTCTGCGTGGCCCAACACCGGCGGCTAGGGTTAGGGTTTTGGGGTGTGTTGGGTGTAGGGAAGAGGGGCAGCCCTGCCCCTCTTATATAGGTGGGAGTGCGCCGGTTGGGAGGAGTGAGTCCTCCCTCAACTCGGCCTCCTTGGCTGGCGGGTGGAGGGAGAGGAACTCCTCCCCAAGTAGGTTTCCTACTCTCCCTCCACCAAGCAAACTTGTCGTTTGACTTTTTCAAATTGGCGTTTGACTTTCAAACTAGGATTTGATTTCTCCCTTTATTTTGCCCAGCCATGTTACCTAGTACATGATGCAACCATTCCATATTGCCATGACACATTCATGTACCCTTCCCCTCCGGAGTGTCGGACCTTCCGGACCCTTCTAGAACATTCCCGGTGAAAACACCAGAATCATTCCCCAACTCTGAAACAGGACTTTCCTTATATGAATCTTATTCTCCAGACCATTCCGGATCTCCTCGTGATATCCCGGATCCCATCCGAGACTCCGAACAACATTCGGTCTCTTACTCATCATTCCATAACTACTCAACAACATCGAATCCTTAAGTGTGTCTCCCTATGGTTCGTGAATTATGCGGACATGATCGAGACACTTCTCCGATTAATAACCAATAGAGAAATCTGGAAATTCATATGGCTCCCACATATTTATACGTTTACTTTGCGATCGAATGAACCACTTACATACGATACCAATGTTCATGATAGGGAAACCACAATCATCTATTAACCAACAAGCTAGTATTATGAAGAAGCTTTACTAGGGACTCTAATTTTGTTTACAAATCACACAAGTATTAATGTTTCCTTGTTAATACTGTTATAGCATGAATGTAAACATTTATCATAAACACAAAGATATAATAATAACTACATTTATTATTGCCTCTAGGGCATATCTCCAACATCTTTGTTCCACGATGCTGACCCAGCCTTAATGAAATCACTAACACGTACATGTGGCTTGTCTTCCTTGCATGCAATTGCACGCATCATGTAATCATGCGGAATACAGTTCTCATTCCAGTCATGGGTATTCTCGCTTGTACCTATACGCTTGATATGTCCTTGCATCATAGCATTTGTCCCTTCAATCAAAGCGCGCCACACCTGCGAAGGGTGTGTTCCACTCGTAGCCCCAAGAATATCTATCATTGGGAAATATACTGCTTTCAGAATTCTGGCACTCAACGTCTCGGGGTTTTGAAGAAGGCGCCACACTTGTCGAGCCAATAGTGCTAGGTTGAAAATCTTGATATCTCGGAAGCCCAAACCCCCTACATACTTTGGAGAACACATGACCTCCCAGGAGACCCAATGTGTTTTTCTCTGTCCCTTCTTACTCCCCCACCAAAAATTTAGGAGTAATGAATTAATGTGATGACACAAACCTCTCGGCAGTTTGAAGCATGACATGGAGAACGTTGGAATGGCCTATGCCACTGATTTTATTAAGACTTCCTTCCCCGCTGCCGAGAGCATATGTTCTAACCAACCTTGGACTCGTTTACAAACTTTGTCCTTGAAGTACTTAAAAGCACTATTCAGCGATCGACCAACATCGGAAGGCATTCCGAGGTACTTCTCGTTCAAAGTTTCATTTGGTACTTGAAGTATATCTTTTACCTTTTGTCTTGTCCTCTCAAGGCAACCTTTCCTGAAGAACACCGATGATTTATCCAAGTTTATGCGTTGTCCAAAGGCTTGACAATATTTGTTCAGCAACACTTTAACATCTCTCGCTCCCTCTTCATTAGCTTTCACAAACAGCAGGCTATCATTTGCAAAAAGGAGGTGGTTAACTGCTGGGGCAGTGGGTGCCACCTTGATCCCTTGGAGGTGCAATGACTGACGACTTTTTCTTAAGAGGCCTGAAAGGCCCTCTGCTGCAAGCAAAAACAAGTAGGGATAGATTGGATCGCCTTGGCGGATCCCTCGAGATGGCCTAAACTTGTAACATCCCAAAAATATTAAACTAGAATCATCAAACTCTAATCATCAAAATTAGGGTTAACAAAAACTTTTCCAATTAAAAATATGAAAGCATGCATATGTGTATGTATCAAAATGTGAATTCTTTTGAATTGACTTGGTTGTGTGTTTCTTTGCTTGTAAAATGATTCTTAGGTGAAATAACACCATCTAAACAATCCCCACACTTTTCCCAAAGACAAACAAATCAAAACAAACAAATTAAGGGAATGGTCACTTTGGCCAAATTAACTCCCATGCCTACTTTGGCTATCCCTAACTTTCAGAACTTAACAGAAACATGTTTGGATCTTTGCACCCCTTGATAGTACTCATAACAAAGTACCAAGGCCCACTTTGTGATCATGCAAAAACATTTAAATGCATAGTTTAAATGACAGTTTAAAGTTGAATCTATTTCATATGGGAAGATCCCACTATTTCAAAAACCACTCAAACCAGCTCAATTTTCAAAACCCAAGCATCCACAGGATCCTTAACACATGCCTAGCACACCCACCAAAAATATTTTCAAAATTCAAAACTAAAGTTCTTGCGGCTATTTCATCAAACACTTGGAGACAACAAATCAAACTGGCCAAACATCACTGTTTTGAGTAGTAATTTGGCTAAGCAATGTTAACCATTGATCACCCTTGTCTCCCCCAGTGCCAACCAGTGCTTTGACCACCCTTAGCCCCTACCCTTTGCACCATGTCGTGCCAACCCAAGCACCCCCTTGCCAGCCGACCATGGCAAGCTAGCAGGAGCGTTCGCCGCGCCTAGCCACCATGTCCAGGAGGCAGCCCACCGTCCACCGCCACCCCCTGTCCAACGCTCGAACCTTGCCAGCCACTGGACCACACGCCCAGGCCATGTCAACCTTCTCTGCAACCATGCTGAGAGCACGCCCCGTGCGCCACGCTCGACCAGCACCCACAGACCGCGCGCCGCCTTCGCCGCGTGCACGCGTGATCACCACCGCCAAAGAAACCCCGTAGACACCCCCGTTCGCCGCCCCATGCCTCACAACCACCGCTCGCCGTCGAAGACGCCGCCTCTGCCGCGCAGAGCACCGCACGTTCCTGACTGTTTGCCATCGCCCCTACACATGCATTAATGCTCTAGAGCATCGCCAGGAGACCACCCGTCGATCGCCAACCTCGGCCATGCCTCTAGCCGCCCGTAGCCGTGTCGCCACTGTCGTCTGCCCATCCCTCTTGGTCTCGCCATTGGGCCTATAAAAGGAGGCCACCCCCGCTCGAATTCTTCACACCATCTCACTCCCCTCACCTCACTGATCGTTCCACCCCTTTGCCAGAGCAAGGCAAGCAGCACATCGCCGGAATTTCACCGGAGCCCGCCGCTGCTGGAGAAGAAGGAAGCCATCGATTGGAGCCGCCCCAGGAGAAGCTGCCGGTGCCAGGAGAATCGCCGTCGTAGACTTCGTCGTTCGCCTGCATCGCCGACCTTCACCTGAGCCCCGGTGAGCCTCCCACGACCCCCACTGAGCCACTAGGGTTCGAGCTCGCCGGTGACCTGTTCATCATCGACGACGACCCTCAGCCGTCGATCTTCATTCTAATCCAACGCACCACATCGCCCCGTACCGCTTCGCGTTTAATGAGCCCCTTACTAGTAGACCCCCCTGTCAGTTGCGCCCCGCGTTGCGGAGTGACACTGGGCCGGCCCATTAAACCTTCCCGCACAGCCCACTCGTTTGAATTTAGATTTTTATATTTATATTCAAACTCAGTTCTATACCTAGTTTCAAAAATCAACCCAACTTGATTCACTGAACCAAATTGAATGAAACCAATTTTGTTAGAAAGGTATTGAAATGCTGAATCCAATCCCGTTGGATTCAAATCATCTGGATCTATAGATCAACCTTGGTAAAAATAACAAGGCAGAAGCTTTTCTGCATTCAAACATTTTTAAAATTTAAACCATAATAGCTTTTGAGTTAATTCCTACTCTAAAAAATCACATTTGATCATACCTTTCGGAATATATAAAAATATATGGGTTTACTTACAGAAATAATTTCCAAGTAATAAAAGAATGCCACATAGGCATTTCTAGTCACTTTATTTATTTAAAATAAAAGGGTAAACCTTATTAAATTGTGACACCACTTTAAATCACATTCACATGGACTAAAATATGTGGTGATGACATGTGTCAACATGATCCCATGTTTGGTTTGGAGAATATTAAATCTTAAGTTGTTTTTCAATGAGTAGAAATTACTTTTCTAAAAATAAAATAGATAAGACAAATGCTTTAATCTTGTAATGTTAGTGATGTCGTGGTGGTTGCACGGCAGATGCCATGGGTAGGCTAAAGTACGGGGCCAATGGATGCTAGTGGGATCTGGGGAGGGAAGATGCAACTGTCTTTACACTCAAGCTGCCAAAGTGATGAACTTTATTTTTCTCTTGATGGGTTACAAGTGCTCCTTGAGCTGTATACAGGGGGACAATGTGAATCTCCCCAGCCTAACGGTCCTCAAAGAATCGATCCTCCCCTCAGGGTCCAAACCTCCCCTTATAAAGGGGTGCCTTGGGTGCCCTTAGGGCTGACGAGGCAAGCATATTCGTGGAATATGCTTGTCCCAAAATAGTAGTTCGGTGGCCTCCTTTCCCTGTCGCCCTTCTAATGACGGCAAGGCTCCAGTGGCCCCCTCCTGCGTGCCTCGGGCTCCAGGACTGTCACCTCCGTGACCTCCTTCTGCCCCTCTGACGCTGTGCATCCTTGTCTCTTGTGCTTGGCCCTGTTCTGATTCCTTCTAGCATGCAGCTATAGTTTGGCCCTGGGCTTCTCCTTCTCCTGCAAGCTTCGTATTACTCGGCCTTACCTTGTGTTACTCGGCTCGTTCCTCACCTGCATGGAGATCATTTGGGTAACCCGGCCGATTCTCTCATTAACTCGGCCGGGTAACCACTTGATACCTATACATGGGCTTCTTGCCTCCGTTCATCGGCCGACATATCCATGATTCGGCCGACTTAGGCCGTAGCTTGGAAACTAGACGGGGACAGTACCTCTGTCTTTCCCCGTCTCTGACCTACCCGAGGTTAACCCCCCGACATTAGTCCCTGAAGCTGGTGTGGCCCTGTCAATAGCTTTGGCCGGGTTATATCAGCTTCATCACTTTATTCAGTCTTGTTTCCGAGCTATGGCCTCATCCGAGGTTTCCTCGTTCCTTCCCTCGTACGCCACGTCCTACGTGTCACCCCATCATTGCTCTTCTAGTTTTTAGGTCCTTCTACAGTGCTTACTGACAAGCTACAGTGAACCCTGTACCTGCTGCGCCGCCGCCGCGACGCCTCGTGTGCCGCTCCCCTTGGGATTGTAACAACTTTTCTTCGTCTGTGGCCGTTGGTGTGGCTCCACTCACCGTCGTGCGTTCGTGCTGTTCCCACGATCTACACGGGTAACTGCCACACCCACGATCCCACTCCCCTGTTCATGGCTTGACTATAAAGAGGGGAAACGCGCCCGCAGGATTCATCTTTCCCCTTATCGCTCGCCTCCGCTCTCCTTCTTCCTTTCGCCTGCGTGTTCTCTTGCCGCTCCGCCGCCGCTCGTCAGCCAGAGCCTCCGCCGGCGAGGATTCCGCCGCGTCGTTCGGCCTTTCTCGCCCGCGCTCTGCGGCTGTGGCTCCGCCGCCGATGAGTCCTCTCTGACCATCTTGCCCTGATCTTGCCCTAGATCGATCTGCTCCGTTTTCGTGCTCAGGCGACGGTTCCTCCGCTCTTCGCCATTGTTTTCGTGCTAAGTTCCGACGGGGCCTTGTAGCTCTAAGCTCCCCTCCGCCGCCAGTTTTTCCTCCGGCGATCTCTCCGGCGCACCCATGTCTAGTTCGTTTAGCGGCGCTCTTGTTGAGGACGATGACGCTGGCTCCGGGCCCGAGCATGGATCGTGGCAGGGCTCTTCAGTCACGCGCCGTGAGATTGAATGGCTCATCCAAACTCGACGGATTCCTGCCGAGGTTTCCTGTCGTTTACCCGGCAGCGAATCCTCTCCAGTTATCAGAGAGGGCGAGTATGTGGTTTTCATGTCTCACTTCGCCCGCGGCTTCGGTCTCCCTCTTAGTGATTTCGCTAGAGAATTCCTCGATTACTTCGGCCTTCAGCCGCACCACCTTCCTGCGAACGCCATAGCTTCTCTTTCTGCTTTCATCTCCGCTTCGGAGGGTTACTTCGGCCTGTGGCCGTCAGTGCATGTCTGGTCGAAGTTCTTTCAGATCCGCTCCAACGTTGTTCCCGACAAATCTCTGCATCCTTCCGAGAAGTTGCTTACCCAATGTGGGGCGGCGTCTATTACACCTCGGAGGAAATCCGTGTTCCCCCGTGTCACTGGGTTGGAGTCGTGCAAGAAGTGGCACAAGTCATTCTTCTATGTCAAGAACAGAGGGGCGGAAGACAAGATTCGGCTCCCTCCATTCTCAATTGGCCCACCTTCCAAAGTGAACTGGCTCTATAATCCGAGGAAAACTCACGCCTTGGCCGAGGCCTTCGAGATTCGGCTAAAAGAGTTGATCCGGGCCGGGTTGTGCGGCGAAGACCTGATGGCAACTTTTATTAGTAGCCGGATCTGCCCCTTCTAGCAGCGGACCCACAAGCTATGCTACATGAGTGGTCCTCTTGACCCTAACCGAGTCTCGACCGTGGAGTTGGATAATTACCTTATTCATAAGCGCGTCCGAGCTATCTTCAAGACTGAGATGCCTGAGGATTGGTCTTGGGGGTTAAAACCATTCACCCGCGACCGTCCGCCTCCCGAGGTAAGCCTAATCTCCATTACTCTATTTTTCCCCAGTTTTTAGAGACTGGTTTACATGATTTTCTTTCTCCTTGTCTTGCAGAGGTTCGCAGAGCAGAAGAACGAGGACGCCGAAGTTCTGCAGCTCCCTTGGCCCGCAGACAGGAGTACCCCGGATACTGGCGAGCCGGACTCCGAGGAGTTCGTCCCTAAGTCGGATCCTGCTCCGGCTCGAGCTCGCGGCAAAACTTCAGCACAAGAGGAGGGAGGTGATTCGGACGAGGTCCAAATTCTTGAGGTAGTTGCCGCCATGCCTATTTCTTATGCATTTCCGGCTTCTACTTTCCCAGCTAATCCGGCCGGTCAGGTTCATGACGCCGAACCTATTGCTTCCCGGCCTCCCGTTACCTCGGGGAAGCGCGGGGCTCCTGCTAGTGCCTCGGAGGCGGTTCCTAAGAAGCGAATAAAGAAATCCGCTCCGAATCCTCCCAGGCGCAAGACTATGCCCGGGGTTGCTGGGTAAGTTCTTTTGCCTATATTTCTTGTTTCTCTCTTTCTGTTTCTCTCTTTCTGTTTCTCATACTGACGAATCTTCTTTCTTATTTTTGCAGCGCTCCTCTGTCTGTTAAACCCGGCGGTCCTAGTATGACTAGCCGTCCGATTCGGCCGCCATCTCCTCCTCCCGCTGATGACACCAGAATTCCTAGTCCTATTCGTCCTGCTTCTCCCCCCGCTCCGAATACGTCGCCTGTTCGTCGCGATGCCCCTGAGACTTCTTCCATTGACCTGGATCCGATCCAGCCCTCCGAAGTTTTCGTTGAGCCCGCTGTCCCTTCTATGGGCCCCAGCGCTACTACTGAGCCTTCATCTACTCCGGCAGTTTCTACGGTCATCCCGACCTCGGCCGAAAAGGTCGTTGCCCCGGCGCCCTCGGCGACCTTATCCTCCGCTGCTCCTAAGGACTCCGTCCCCACTTCGGAGGTGCAACTTCCTGCTGATGCCTCTTCTAAAGCGAGAAGAGCTATTGCCGTCAAGACTTCTTCTCAGAAAGGTCTTGCCGGCTCTTCTCAGTCGAGTATTGCTGACGTGCTGCGTAAGGGAGCTGCACCTGCCAAAGTCCCTGTTACCTCGGCCACCGGCAGCCAGCTTGCTCTTCATAAGAGCCCTGCGACTGCCGTGGTCGGACCTCCTGCCCGGGGTAAAGTTTTAACTCGGACAGCTAGCGGGAACAGCCTTGGAGCGCTGGTTGAGTATGCCAATAACTGGAATGCTGCTGATCAGTTTGAGGGTAATCCAGCCAACCAACCTTTCCAGCTTTCTGACATCAGCGGCCGTTTTGACCATGCTGCCCAGTTTATCATTGATACCAACAAGATGAACGCGGTAATTTTTTTATCTCTGAGTCTTAAATTATTCTCCAGATGTTATCATATTCTCTAGTCCCCGAAACTTGCAAGCAAATAACTTGTTGTATGCTTGGAAGTTTGACTTAAATTTATTTCTAGGGTTCGTTAGTCCGGCCATCTAGTTCGGAGTTTATTCGGACTTGGTTTAGCTTTGAATATCCAGCCACCTAGAGCCGAGTTAAGTCTTGCTTGACTCGGATCTAATTTTAGCTTTGAATATCCGGCGACCTAGATCTGAATTAAGCTTCGTTTGATTTGGATCTAATTTAGCTTTGAATATCCAGCCATCTAGATCCGAGTTAACTTTTGCTTGACTCGGATCTGGTTTAGCTCTGAATATCCAGCCACCTAGATCTGAGTCAAGTCCTTCTTGACTCGGATATGGCATAGCTTTGAATAACCAGCCATCTAGAGCCGAATTAAGCTTTGCTTGATTCGGATCTAGTTTAGCTTTGAATATCCAGCCACCTAGATCCGAGTTAACTCTTGCTTGACTCGGATCTGGTTTTAGCTTTGAATATCCAGCCACCTAGATCTGAGTTAAGTCCTTCTTGACTCGGATATGGTATAGCTTTGAATATCCAGCCACCTAGAGCCGAATTAAGCTTTGCTTGATTCGGATCTAATTTAGCTTTGAATATCCAGCCACCTAGAGCCGAATTAAGCTTTGCTTGATTCAGATCTAGTTTAGCTTTGAATATCCAGCCACCTAGATCCGAGTTAACTCTTGCTTGATTCGGATCTAATGTAGCTTTTACTCGTTGTTTTATCATTTTGCCTCATTACTCAGGTTGCACATGACCGACGGACCGCCGAGTTCCAGAGGTTGCTTTTTTCGCACCGCAAGCTGGAAGAGAAGTACGAGAAAGTTCTGCCTGTGGCAAAGAAGGCCGGTAAGTCGATAGTTCCTTTTCCTTATTCCCAACTTTCTCATGTATTCGTCCGCGGAATGCCGGCTTACTTCTTGTTGAATAGGTAATATCAATAACCTCAATATCCGCCTTGAAAAGAAGATCAAGAACTTGGAAGGTTAGTTTCCTTTCTATTTTACTCCTTCTCCTTTTAATATCTATGCTAAGTTTCCTTATTGCGTTTGGCTGTGGTAAAGCCGAGTTGCAAGACTTTGCAGTGTCGCAACAAGATTGCATGCCCATGCCTGACGTGATGCTGCATTTTTTAGAACAAAACACAGTTCATTCGGCGCAATTACAAGAAAAAGATGATGAGATAGCTCGCCTGCGATCCGAGGTGAATACCATCAAGCTCTCTCAGAAGTCCGAGCTAGAAAAGGTCGACCAAGAATTTTCCGAGGAAAAGAATCGGCTGACTCTAGATCTGCAGAAGAACAAAGAACTCCTCGAAGCTGCCGAACTTAAAACCCGCGGTTTGAGCGAGGAAATTGCTCGTTTCGAGAAGAGTAAAGCTGATTGGGCCAAAGACCTTCAGATAATGATGAGCTACATTCATCGTAAGTTATTTGGCATGGCCGAACTATTATTTTTCTTTGTCGTTCCTGCTACCCTTTGACATGTCCATGTTTTGCGCAGATCACTTCCCCGAGGCCAAACCCGTGAGTTCTAAAGCTGTTCTTGCAACTCGCGCACGCCGAGGTGAACCGGTTGCTGTTGACTTCGAATATTCGATGGAGGATTTCTTGGTTGCTGTTGGTGCTGCAGTTGGTCCGATGAAAATTATGGGCCGGGACTTGGTGCAGGCCGCTATCCGAGCTTACCATGTACTCTGGCCGAATACCTCAGGGACTCCTGATATCAACGAAATCAAGTTATTGGTGACAAGGCTGATGGCATCTGAGAGGCAGCTGAGTCTTTGGAGAGAATCTGCCGGGCGTGCCGGTGCCGACATGGCCCTTACTGTAATCATGTCATGGTATGAAGACATCTCTCTTGACATTCTGAGGAATTTGCGCACTGGCTCCCGCTGGGTTGAAGATCCCACCTTTGTTGCTCTTCGGCAAGCTCGGGCTTTCCAGCTCGTCGAGTACGCCGACGGGCACACTTGGAATGAAGGGCCGAGTTTTCTCCCAGATCCGGATCAAGAGGTCGCGGCTGAGGGTGCTTCGGGTGATGATTCAGCTGAGCATGGGGAAGGTGAAGATGATTCGGCCACATCCGATAGCTCCATCTCAAGCTCGGATAGCAACGGTGATGCGCGGTCCTCCTCCAAAGGCACCGGGCATTCTACCGCACATACTGACGCTCCTGAACAACCCCGGGATACCGCCGAAGTTGCACCTGGGTCGGCGGAGGGCGAGGCGACCTCAGTCGAAGTTCCTCCTACTTCGGAGTGCCCCGCACCTGAGCAAGTAGCTGCCCCTCCAACGAACAACGCCTAAGTTATTTGCGATCCCTGGTATGCCGGGCGTATAATGTAGACGAAAAATTTGTCAGCTCGTTGTATGATTTGAATTTCTTTTGCTATGTATTGTTGAGACTCTTGGTTAAGTGGATGCTCATCCGAATTCTTGCCTTGCTGGCCTGTAACTTCTTGATCTTTTAGGGCTTAACTTTGCCGTTATTTTGATGATCTTATCCAGGCATTAGCGCTGAATATCCACGTTATTGCCCTGTTTTGAACATAAGTTAACTATTCCGTTGTGGAAGAAAACAACAATCGCTGGATCGTTGTCTATTGTCCGAAATTCCCTTATATAAATCAAGTTTCGGAGGTAGTATAAAACTGATATGATTGCATTCAGCATAAGTTTGAGGTATCAGACGGTAGTCCCCGAGTCGCTGCTTTATACGCCGAAGTTTAGGTGTCAATACGAAATTGACATATCATATGATAGTCCCCGAGTTATTGCTCTTGGCACCGAGGGTCATATTCGTAACATGAAAGGAATACAACATACGGCAGTCCCCGAGTCACTGCTCTGGTCGCCACTGTTCAAGTATGTAACACGAAAGAAATAAATATACCATATGGCAGTCCCCGAGTCATTGCTCTGGGTGCCGAGGTTCAAACATATAATACGAAATAATCATTACATATGGCAGTCCCCGAGTAACTGCTCTGGGTGCCGAGGTTCAAACATCTAACATGAATTAACATAACATATGGCAGTCCCCGAGTAACTGCTCTGGGTGCCGAGGTTTGAATACATGATATGAAATAAATATATATCCTACGGCAGTCCCCGAGTCACTGCTCTGGGTGCCGAGATTCAAATACATCATTGGATTTCGACCTTGAGATGTAATGCTACGAGTAAAATGGCCGAAGTAAAGCCACATTCCAAGGGCGCTTCGTTTCTTCACCAGCTTTGTCTGCCTTGTTCTCTTCAGGGGACTGAGCATCGATCAGATAATATGCATCGTTGTGCAATGCTTTGCTTACAATAAATGGTCCTTCCCATGGGGGTGACAATTTGTGCATGCCGGCCGTGCGTTGCACTAGTCGGAGGACCAAATCTCCTTCTTTGAATACTCTTGGATTCACTTTCTTGCTGTGATACCGCCGTAAGTTCTGTTGATAAATAGCCGATCGTGACAATGTCAACTCTCTGGCTTCTTCCAACAGGTCTACGGCATCTTGCCGAGCTATTTCGTTTGTCTCTGAGGTTGTGTACTGAGCAACTCTTGGCGAGTCATATATTATGTCGGCTGGGAGTACAGCCTCTGCCCCGTACACCAGAAAGAATGGAGTATAACCTGTTGATCTATTCGGAGTAGTCCGAAGGCTCCATAACACGGCTAGGATTTCTTCGATCCAACATCCTGCCGACCTTTGCAAAGGTTCAACAAGTCGTGGTTTTATTCCTGATAGCACCAGTCCATTAGACCTTTCCACTTGTCCATTGGATGCTGGGTGAGCTACCGAGGCAATATATAGTCTTATGTGCTTCTCTTGGCAAAATCTAGCGAAGGCTCCTTCTGCAAAGTTTGTGCCATTATCCGTAATAATGCTATGTGGGTACCCATATCTCAAGATGATATCCTTGAGAAATTTCACTGCTGTGTGCCCATCACACTTTTTGATTGGTTTTACTTCAATCCACTTGGTGAACTTGTCTACCATAACCAACATGTGGGTCATTCCTCCTCTCGCCGGCTTGAATGGTCCCACCATGTCTAAACCCCATACAGAAAATGGCCAAGTGATGGGTATTGTTTTTAACTCGGCTGACGGCATATGTATTCTGGTTGCGTATCTCTGACACCCATTGCACTTCTTAACTAATTCTTCTGCCTCTTTTAACGCCGTTGGCCAGTAAAATCCATGCCTAAATGCCTTGGCTACTAAAGCGCGAGATGAGGCATGGTGCCCACATTCTCCTTGGTGTATGTCTAGAAGGATTTCCTGACCTTCTGTGGAACTCACGCACTTCTGCAATATGTTTGTTACGCTTCTCTTATATAACTCATTGTTTATGATTGTATAGGCTTTTGCTCTTCTTATGGTTTGTCTAGCTAATACCTCATTACTCGGCAATATCGCGTCTTTTAGGTAAGAAAATATGGGTTGCGCCCATACCGGTGTTACTCTTTCTGCAGTGATCTCACTCTCTATCTCCATGTTTTCTGCTGACGTACATACCTCGGCTCTCTCCATG
The DNA here is from genome assembly GCA_910589765.1 of Avena atlantica. Lineage (NCBI taxonomy): Eukaryota > Viridiplantae > Streptophyta > Magnoliopsida > Poales > Poaceae > Avena > Avena atlantica. The sequence goes on from OU342735.1 coordinate 475,542,686, forward strand.
ATTGTTATTACCTCGGCTGTCCCCCTCTTTAGGGGTTCCGAATCTTTCTGCGGATCTACCTCCATTGGCGTGTGATTTTCTGCAGAACTTGCTGGGATGAAGATTGACTCGGATTCTGTTGATGGGTTTATTGATGGTTTCCTGAGGTGCTCTAGGGCAATACCTGGCGGAATTGACTGCCGGGTTGATCCTAATTTTGACAATGTGTCAGCAGCGTCATTTTCTGCTCGTGGTATGTGGTGGAATTCACATCCCTCAAAATATCCACTGATCTTTTGCACATGGAATCTGTATAAAGCCATATTAGCATCTAATGCGTCCAAACTGCCCGATACTTGCTGTACTACTAGATCCGAGTCACCGTAGCATAGGATTCGGCGTATACCAATTTCTTTTGCCACTTTTAATCCATGGACTAGTGCTTCATATTCAGCTACATTGTTGGACGCGGCAAAATGTATTTGCAGTACATATTTCAATTGATCTTTTTTAGGCGAGGTTAGCACTATTCCTGCTCCCAAACCGTTCCTTAGTTTGGAACCATCAAAATGCATTGTCCAGTAATTTGGATCTGGCAATGGTGGCTCATATTGCACCTCGGCCCAGTCTACGAGAAAGTCGGCGACAGCCTGAGATTTGATTGCATCTCTTCTATCAAATTGTGGAGCATACGGTGATAACTCGATCGCCCATTTTGCTATTCGGCCACTTGCATCTTTGTTGTTCAATATGTCGGCTATGGGTGCCTCACAGATCACTTTGATGGGGTGCTCTTCAAAGTAATGCTTAAGCTTTTTTGCCGACATATATACTCCATAAGCCATCTTCTGATAGTGCGGATAATTCTGCTTTGAAGTGGATAATACTTCACTTAGATAATATACTGGCCTCTGAACTGACTTACCCTCTTCAAGTCGTTCCACTAAAACCACAGTACTAACTACTCGATTGGTAGCCGCTACATAGAGTAGCATAGGTTCTTTCGATAATGGAGAAGCTAAAATGGGTGCCGTAACTAGCATCTTTTTCAACTCATGAAATGCAAGGTCCGCCTGGGGAGTCCAGCTGAATTTGTCCGACTTTCTCATCAGCTGATAAAGCGGCAGTGCCTTTTCTCCTAGCCGACATACAAATCGACTAAGCGAGGCCAGGCAGCCCGTGAATTTTTGTACATCGTTCAAACATCTCGGCAATTCCATTCTTTCTATTGCTCTTATCTTCATTGGATTAGCCTCGATACCTCGGCTGGACACAAGGAAACCGAGTAGTTTTCCTGCCGGCACGCCAAATGTGCATTTCTCTGGATTAAGTTTCATTCGGAACCTTCTCAGGTTCGCGAAAGTTTGCCGTATATCTTCTAGCAAGGTTTTTCTCTCCTTAGTTTTGATGACTACGTCATCCACATATACTTGTACATTTTTTCCTATCTGATCATGTAGGCATTTTTGCATGCACCTTTGATACGTTGCTCCTGCATTTCGCAGGCCGAATGGCATTGTGCGATAACAATAAGCCCCGTACGGGGTAATAAATGCAGTCTTTATTTGATCGGCCGGATTTAACGGTATCTGGTGGAAACCAGAATACGCGTCTACAAATGATAACAGCTCACAGCCAGCGGTCGAGTCAATGACTTGGTCTATTCTAGGCAATGGAAAAGGATCTTTCGGACACGCCTTGTTCAGGTTAGTGTAGTCGATACACATTCGCCACACAATGGCTACATTGGGGTCATCTTTTTTCTTTTCTACTAGCACCGGATTTGATAACCAATCCGGATATAGCACTTCCATGATGAACCCGGCTGCGAGAAGCCGAGCTATTTCATCCCCTATTACTTTTCTCCTGTCTTCGGCGAAGCGGCGGAGAGGTTGCTTCACCGGCCTTGCTCCTGGCCTGACGTTTAAAGAGTGCTCAGCCAACTCCCTCGGCACACCTTGCAGATCTTGAGTTGACCATGCAAATATGTCCCGATTCTCACGGAGGAAGTTGGTGAGCTCGCCTTCCTATTTAGCGTCAAGGCCTGCACCAATAGTAACAGTGCGCTCTGGGAATTGCTCATCAATCTGAAATTTCTTCGTCTCTTTGGTCGGCTGAAAAGAAACACTGCCATGAGGGTTGGCCAGTGCCGGCATGCTTAACTGTGCTGACTGAGCGAGGGCTGCTACCTCCTGAATCCTTTTCTTTTCTCTTGCTATAACCAATGACTCGGCCAAATTTGACCCGGCCGAAGCACACTCCATTGACTTCTTGTAATCCCCTGCAACTGTTATCACCCCTTGTGGTCCGGGTAACTTCATCTTTAGATAACCTATATGACAGCTGCTCATGAATTTGGCCAGTGCGGGCCGTCCGAGTAGAGCATGATAACAACTTTCCAGATCGACCACCTCAAATTCTAAATTTTCTGCTCTGCAGTTATCTCTTGTACCGAATAACACGTCCACTCGGACTTTACCGATGGGCTCACATGAAAGCCCTGGCACTATCCCATGGAAAGTTGTCCTCGTGGACTGCAGCATATTCTGTGATATTCCGAGCTTATGCATGGTATCTTGGTACATGATGTTGATACTGCTTCCATTGTCGATGAGTAATTTTGAGAATTTCACATTGATGCTTGGTCCCACAAACGTCGGATCCAACACAAGTGCATATGATCCTGGACTCGGCATTATTCTGGGGTGGTCTTTCATGCTCCAGGTCACCTCCTGATCAGACCATGGCTGGTATCTTGGCACTGCCGGTACAACTGCGTTCACTTCCATATGCCGGCGCTGCACACTCTACTTGTCCTGTTGTTCTGTCGTGAACACACAATAAGACTGGTGATGTTCCCTGTAATCATTACGTCCAGCATTTGCCGGATTTATCCTTCCGTCCTGCCCCTGGTTCATTACTTGATGCACCGCATCCCTCCGATCCGAGTTATCGTACCTCGGGGGAGGGGGCGGTAGCATCAGTTGCTGTGTATTTGCTCCAGTTAATTGCGGCTGATGCTGCTGTTGCGCCTGATGGGGAGCCTGAACTCCTGCCGGGTCCCCCATCGCATTTTTCATCCAGGCGCATTGCCGGGTTGTATGATTGGCCGGTCTAGATGGGTTTGATGTGTGAAATTTACACGGCTGATCTAACATGGATTCGAACGTATACTTCGGCCTCTCTTGCCATTGCTTCTTTTGCTCTGGGGTCCATTGCCTCTTTCCCTCATTTCTTGATGTCCACTGTTGAGGTCCATTTTTCTGTCGTTGAGTTGCTCTGTGACTCGGCTGATCTTGTGCTACAGCCGCCACCTGGGCTGAATTATATCTATAATCCGGCCTCTCTTCTCTTCTTCTTCCTCTGAAATCACGCCTGGATGACCCGGCCAATTCTCTCGTGTACTGGTCCTGTTGCTCACGATGATCTGCCGACATTAACTCCGGTTGGGTTGGGTCACCCAATGCATAGGAGTCCGCTATTCTGATAGTTTCTGCCAGTGTGGTTGGCATATCTCTCTGCAGGCGTTGCCACAACACGCTGGCATAACGGCAGCCTTGCGCGAACCAAGCGATTGCTTGCGATTCGATAACTCCCTCACATGAGTTTCTCAGGTTACACCATCGAGTTAAAAACTCTCTACCTGTTTCATTCGGCCTCTGCTTGCACATGGCTAGTTGTTGTGGTCTATTTGGTCTCTTGTATGTGCTGGTAAAGTTGCTAACGAACATTTCTTCGAAATCTAACCAGCAGTTGATACTGCCAGCTGGTTGATTATTCAACCATACCCTGGCTGGTCCTTCCAACATCTGTTGGACATACCGCACAACCCATGTTAGGTTGCCACCCGCTATCTTCACAGCGGTGGCATAATCAATCAACCAGTCTTGTGGCTTGGTACTTCCATTGTACGTTTTTGTGCCTCTTGCCAACTGAAAATTCGGCACTGGTGGTTCGCCCATGATCCGTGGTCCAAAACATGTCGGACCTGGTGGACCTTGCTCTTCCAATAGCTCGGACCGGTATAGCCGATCCAACTTTACTCTTGCATCATTTGCTGGCAAATCTCTGTACAGGATTCTATCCTGCATCCCATAGTGATTGTTTCCACCCTGGTTTGCGTATTCTACCTCGGAATATCCATCATTATACCTTTCATTCATCTGATTGTAGCGAGCTGGCCTCACTTCTCTTTCCTGCCGAGGCTCATGTCTTGGTTGCGGGTTGAGCGGCACTTCTCTCCTTACCTCGGCCGGGGTTTGGTTTTCATGATTGTCTCTTGCAGGTTCTTTCCTGCCGTGCTCCCCATTACCTCGGCCGCCGCCGTCCTTTTCCATATGGCCGTGGTTTCTCTCCCCACTATTACCTCGGCTTGCATTGCCTCTGTTCTCATTTGCCTTTCCAGCTATTGCCGGGTCATATGGAACAATTTGTTTGTTCCTCTTCCCTGAGGTTACTGCTTTTTCTTTTCTAGCGTTGTTTCCGGGCGAAGATGCCGCTGCCGCAGATAAAGCAGGTGCTGCCCCTGCCGAATGAACCATCCGTGAAGCCCCTGGTCTTGCCGGGTTAGCTCTGAGCATTTCCTCATTTTGCTGGTTCGCGATGCGCACCAGCTCATTCACTCTTTCTTGTTGTTTCTGCCGAGCTTCCCCTGTTAACCCCTCTAATTCCAATGCTGCGGCATTTGCCGCTCTCAGGTTTTTCGCCGGGGTACTGTACCTCGGCAAACCCAAATCGCCTGATTCGGATCTGTGAGCTTCATGCTCTTTGTTAATATCATTCATGAGGTTCTTACCTCTTAATCTTAGTTCGTCCACCCGCTCGGGTGCGATATCAAGCTTATTAGCTTTTGCATATTCTCTCAGGGTCCTGTTCAAGGATTCCCGCAGGGCTGATACTTTTTTGGCCTCTACCAGCACCTTTTGCCTGGTTTCCTCTAACTCTGCCTGAGCATTTGCCGGATCAAGTATCGGCGCTACAGGTGTGGTTAAGTTCTCTATAGTTGCCTGAAGAATGTTCTCTGGTCTCTCCAGAGGTGGTCCTCTCACTCTTGGTGCCTTTGGGGTGGTGTCATGCAACTCGGCCGGGTTTGTCACTGGCGGAATTACCTCGGCGGTTTGCAGTGTGACCTGCTTGGGCGGACCCTGTGCGCCTGCGGCGGGTTCTCTGCTTGACCCGGCTAATGCTGCTCCCGCTTGAGTCCCTGCTGCGACCATCACCTCGACGTTGCCTGCCAGATGCTCTCCTGATGGACAGCTCGCCGCGCTTCGAGGTGGTTCCCCTGCAACAACAACCTGGTGAGGATAAATGTCGGTGATGTCGACGCCGACGTAGACCCTGTGCTCGCCCAGGCTGATGAAGATCCCGTTGCGCGGGGGGGTTTTCCCCCTGAAGCTCCCTGCATTGTCTCTGACATAGTCGCAGAGACCAAATCTCTGGACCAAGCCAGAAACAACGCGCTCGCCGGTGTTGATGAAGTTTCCCGTCCGGATCACAACTCCAGCTAGCACCGCTGCTGGCCCCACGGTGGGCGCCAACTGTCGTGGTGGTTGCACGGCAGATGCCATGGGTAGGCTAAAGTACGGGGCCAATGGATGCTAGTGGGATCTGGGGAGGGAAGATGCAACTGTCTTTACACTCAAGCTGCCAAAGTGATGAACTTTATTTTTCTCTTGATGGGTTACAAGTGCTCCTTGAGCTGTATACAGGGGGACAATGTGAATCTCCCCAGCCTAACGGTCCTCAAAGAATTGATCCTCCCCTCAGGGTCCAAACCTCCCCTTATAAAGGGGTGCCTTGGGTGCCCTTAGGGCTGACGAGGCAAGCATATTCGTGGAATATGCTTGTCCCAAAATAGTAGTTCGGCGGCCTCCTTTCCCTGTCTCCCTTCTAATGACGGCAAGGCTCCAGTGGCCCCCTCCTGCGTGCCTCGGGCTCCAGGACTGTCACCTCCGTGACCTCCTTCTGCCCCTCTGACGCTGTGCATCCTTGTCTCTTGTGCTTGGCCCTGTTCTGATTCCTTCTAGCCTGCAGCTATAGTTTGACCCTGGGCTTCTCCTTCTCCTGCAAGCTTCGTATTACTCGGCCTTACCTTGTGTTACTCGGCTCGTTCCTCACCTGCATGGAGATCATTTGGGTAACCCGGCCGATTCTCTCATTAACTCGGCCGGGTAACCACTTGATACCTATACATGGGCTTCTTGCCTCCGTTCATCGGCCGACATATCCATGATTCGGCCGACTTAGGCCGTAGCTTGTAAACCAGACAGGGACAGTACCTCTGTCTTTCCCCGTCTCTGACCTACCCGAGGTTAACCCCTCGACAAGTGATGATGTTAGATCATCTATAGAACCCTTTTGTGTGCTGATTGAAAGTAGTCAACTATTGTTTGGTGATTGTGTACCTCGTATTTATTCATAGACGCTAGTATTGACCAAGGATACGAGGAGGAAGGAGGATACTACGAGGAAGAAGCCGAGGAGAACTTCAACCACTGCTCTGCACAAGGCAAGCCTTACTAATCAAGTTGACCTATGCAAGCTAATACTTGCTTGTTACCATGCCAACCATATGCCTTAAGCATATGTGATCATACCCACTTGATAACCAATCCTAGTTTTACTTGCAGGCTTTCTACTTTATTTCTTTATCAGAGCTATTCCTTAGGGTTTATTTAAGTGACTTATAGATTCTAGGAAGATAATTGAAGGTTGCATAAAGAGCATTAAATTTGTCCTAAGCTAGATAATCTTGATGTCATCCTAAGGCATGAGATTGAACTTAGTTAAAACTCCACTTGTTTACCACCCTTCATTAGTACTCACCCCCACTTGTAGATGCTAGTGCTAAGCATAAAACTTGATCAACTTTAGATGGAAATACTTGGTGGAAAATGGTTATGAAAACCTTAGAATGATGAGTCATTCTACTGAGATGTTTTGACATGTGTTTCCGAACACCAGATGATTTGGATGATGAAAATGTTAAGGCATGAGCCTTAGCCCTTGTTAAAACTGATGGTTGTCCGGATGCGATACCATTCCAATTTTACCGTATAACCACAATACCTAAAATTTGGGTAGGGCTTGACTGGAATCTTATATACCTTAGTATGGGTTCCCTCACGGCCAAGGTATGAGCTGAGGCTACCTTGTGAAGATTGTCCACCTGTGCAGTACCCAAGATGACAGTTGGTCATGGTTGGGAGGCCAAACTCACAGGAGAGGTGCCTATACTAGGGAGTGTAATTGAAAGGTTAGGATTGATTATCCGCATACTGAGTATGGTGAATTCACGATTTGTTCCTGACGGATGTATCGAATGTTGTGGTGAAAGTGTACAATCTCTACAGAGTGTCAAACTATTCGAATAGCCGCGTCCGCGGTTATGGACAGTTGGAGTGGCCATACTGTTCCCCCGTCAGATGTTTTCAAAATGACTTGTGAAATGGATTGATAATTTGACTTGACCACAATAGAGTTGTGATATGAAATACAAGTTCCCACTTAGGTGTTATAAAATTCAAGTAGCTTCCTTGTTTCCGAACTTAGTAGAGGTAAATCTGGCTTTTTGCAAAACAACCATAGAGCTTAGTGTCCTATTACAAAAACCCCCTTCACTTGTTAGTATTAGTTTGCGAGTACTTAAAGAGTACTCATGGCTTTGTCCCTAGCTATTCCCGTGGCTAGACTATGAAGAGGAGTACCAGGATGATGGACCCGAGGAAGGTTATGACAACTAGGATCATCTCCCATCGTCAGCATTGCCTGTGACTCCGAAGATGGAGCTTCGCCTACGCTATCTTTATTATTACGTATTTCCGCTGCTTGTGTTGTATTAAGAACTGGATCATGAGATCCTTATTTATGTAAGACCTTATGTATGGTTTGTAATGGATGATGTACTGTGATATCCAATTCTGTTATGTCTCACAAAAATGGTAATCCTGGGATTGTGATTTATGGCATAACAGGCATCTGGGATTAAAAATACGGGTGTTGACAAAACTCCTCAAGTGGGGAACCATTGAAGAGCACCGAGAACGACACCGATGATACCAAGCGCATGATCAGCTGTACCCATCAGCTAGAAAATCCCATACGAATCATTATGGCTTGTAGATAGTTCCACTCGAGACGATCATAAGCCTTTCACATGTCCAATTTTAGAGCACAGTGTTGGTGCTTCTTAGACCCATTTCTCTTCATAAAATGCAAACACTCATACGCTGTGATAATATTATCTGTGATCAACCTCCCTGGTACGAACGCGGACTGTTCCTCCGAAATGATTTCTGGGAGTATAAATTTCAGTCTATTAGCCAAAACTTTTGATGTTATTTTGTATATGAAATTGCAAAGACTAATTGGCCGGGACTGCCCCAATTCTTCTGGGTGTGCTACCTTAGGAATAAGGGCAATAAAAGTCTTGTTAATCCCCTTTGGACTGTCCTCACCACTTAATATCCTCAAAACTGCACGGGTGACCTCTTTCCCACATAAATCCCAGTGTCTCTAAAAGAACACTTGTGCTTCGGTATCCCCCCTGAGGGAAATCAAAGAGAAAAACCGGGTCTGGGTGGGGTTCAGGGTGGCTGCTGGTTCGGCACGGACCGGTGAAAGTCGTATTAGCCGGGGTGTGGGTATACGGTCACGTGTACGCACGAGTGTATCCACGTACGGTACGGTTGAGACGTCATCCTCCTCCTTCGTATATAAGCAACAACCGAATCGTCCGCCCCCTTTTGACGTTTCATTCCCCACCTAGATTTGGCAAAAGATCTCACCAACCAACCACTCCCACCGCCCACACCCAGCACTAGCCACCGGGGTCGCCTCGCCGCATCGGCTTCTCTCCAACTAGGACGACGATGGAAGGCCGCGGCCGTGCCGTGTCCGCCGCAGATCTGCAGCAGAGGGAGGAGAAGGGCGAGGCCATGGTGCACGAGGTGGAGGTGGCCGTGGAGGTTGCGGAGGAGAAGGAGGCGGGGGTGGAGGTGATGGCGCGCCGCTGCTGATCTGGAGCGGAAGCGAGCGAGGGAGGAGGATGTGGGGGGCTCTTGTCTTGCAAGAGGAAGAAGGAGGCGGGAAACGAGATGGAGGTGGTGCCGGAGGAGGGCGGTGCCGAGTCCGCTCTTGGTGCTAATCTGGAGCAGGTGGTGTCGGAGGAGGCCCGGGCGGTCGTGGATCTGGTGGTGGGCGACGATATCCTGGTGGGTGTCGATCTCGTTGTGGCGGATGTGGGGGCGCATGTGGCGGTGCAGGACGTGGCGGAGGATGCCGTGGAGGTCACTTCCGTGGTGGTGGCTGCCGTGGCGGTGCCTGGCGTCGCGGAGCCTGCCATCGCGGATCCTACAGTGCATGTTGGCGAGACTCAGGTGAGTTAAATTTGACGGTCTCTTTTAGATTGTAGGGTTCGTAGTTAGGGTTTTGATTTGTACTTTGGGTTTGTGGTTAGGGTTTTGATTTGTAGTTAGGGTTTGTACTTAGTGATGGGGATATGCCTATTGGGGTATACCCAGCAGGACGTTTCCGACTGGACCGTGAGCTGGCGAGTGGGCCTGCAGAACGGCGAGTGGATTGAAGACCAGCAAGGTACCGAGCGACTGGAAGCTGAAGGCCCAGGCGAGTAGATAGGCCCAGTCGGACTAGGTTAAACGACTACTGAAACTTTAACCGAATCGGTTGAGATATGTAAACCCTAGGGGAGGTGAGCCTATATAAACCTCCCTATAGGGTGAGTAGAGACACGTTCCCTCATACACCCAAGCGACTCGCCGCCTAGCCGCCGAGCTCGCCCATTGTAACACCTCCATAATACAATATAGCAGGAGTAGGTCTTTACCCTCCGGGGGGCCGAACCTGGGTAAAACCCTGTGTCTTTGCCCTCATCTCGCACCGCAGATGGCTGGCCGCCCTTGCCCCTCGTTCTACTACTCGCTGCCGATTGCAGCATCTGCCGTGACCATTCCCACGACAGTGGCACCCACCGTGGGGCCTGGCCGGTCTGGCCGGTGTTCTGCGGCGAGATCCAATCTTCCCATTAACGAGACGGTCGCCACCAGCCGCATGATAGCGATCGGCGAGATGCTCCAGATCTTGCCGAGCAGCTACGTCCCGGCGGAGCGACCCGTCACGCACAGCGTGATCCTGCCTATCGGCACGATCAGCCTCTTCGTCGGCCTCACCGACGTCATCGTCTCGGAGGACTCGGCTCGCATCCGCGAGTCGCCGCCACGCGATCGGCTCTCCGAGAGCCAGATCCGCACGATCCACCGCCTCGCCTCCGAGTACAACTCGGCTCACAGCAACGTGGCCGGGAATTCAGCGGCCGCAGAGGATACGGCCCTCACCGACAACGCCGACTCGGCGACCCCGGCGTCACTCGCCGGATCCATCACCGCGGCCTCGTCCGCGGGCTCCATCGCCCAGGTCTCCAACGCGGGAGACTTCGAGGACCCCTCCATCCTCGGGATCTTCGAATTCGACTTCGGGTCGGAGAACTCCGCCGACCTCCACGACGGAACCGGTCGCCACGTGTGGCATCCCGCAAAACCACTACTAGAAAATCGCGTTGAAATTGTGCATTGCATCGTCTTCATCATGCATTGTTTGCCTAAAAGTAATTTCGAAAACCTATTTTGTTTTCCAAACGCTCCATCTTTAATTCAAACGCAAACCCGGGCCGCCGGATTATTTTGTTTTGGCCGCGAGCGGTTTGCAAACGGTCCAATTAAACAAATAAAAATTTATTTTATTTTAGCGGGGCAGTCGAACGGGCCGTAGCGACCCGAACGACCACCCCATATTTTAAATCGGCCCACCCCAGCAAATCCTACAGCTACCCAGGAACCTACCCTCACTCTCCCCTCCACCTCACTCCACCCAACCAGGAGACGCCACCTCAGCGCCCCTCTCCCCTCTACCCAATCCCCACCTGCCACGTGGCCACACCACTCCCTCTCAGCTCACCAGCCCCACCAAACCCACACAAGCACACACGCACGCCAACCCCCCAGCAGCCCAGGCCTCCCTCCCTGCGCGCGGGTCCCACCCGACCCGCACACGCTACCCGCACCCAGTCCTAGCCTCCCCCAGATCCCACCTTTTCCCCCAGCCACCAACCCCCTGGGCCCCCCCGCGGGACCCACCCCTGCCGCGGCCCCGCTCTCTCTCTCTCCCTCTCCTTCTTCCCCGCAAGCGGCCTCCGCCCGGCCGTGCGCGCCCCTGGCAACCTCCCTCCGGCGGCCGCTCTTCCGCCTCCGCTGGACCGCCTCCCTCCGCCGCAGGCCCGCCAAGCCACTCCTCACCGCCTCTCCGCCGCCAGCTCCCCGCACCCCTGCCGCCCCTCGCCACCGCCGTTGCCCCTCCTGCGCGCGAGCCCGCCGCCGCCTGCAGCACCACTCGCCTCCCTGCTCCACCCGCGCGCCGCCGCTCGCCTCCCTGCTCCACCCGCGCGCCGCCGCTCACCCCGCCTCGCCGCCAGGCCTCGCGCGCCCCCTCGCCTCCAAACGCTCCTCCCCGCATCGCCGCCTCCCGCGCGCCTCGCCGCCTCGCGGCCAGCAGCCTTCCGCCGTCGCCGGCGAGCTCGCTGCGCGCGCCCGCCGCGAGCACCTGCGCCCGCGACGACGCCCCGACCCCGGCCATCGCCTCCGCCTCTTTCCTCGCCTCCCAAGCTCACCGACGCCGCCGGACCTCCCCATCCCTGCAACCGCCCCGCGAGCGCCGCCGGTCCTGCCGCCTCTGCGCCGGCGTCCCCTCTGCGCGGTCTCGCCCGGCCAGGGCCCCGCCGGCCAGGACCTTCCCAGCAGGCCCCTGCCCGAGCCCGTCGTCCTTCAGCGCAGCCCCGCACGCCCCGCGTCGCGTCGCCTCTGACCGCCTGCGCCGTCTGTGTCTCGCGGGTCCATCGCCGCCGTCTCTGCAGGGCATCGACGGGGTCTCCTCCGGTTGCTGCCAGGGAGCCTCCTCGCCTCGTCCACCTGTTGAGTACCTCGGCCTCGTTAGCCTCACCGAGCGCCCTACCGAGATCTTCGTCGACCTTGTCCTGGTCGTGAACCCTCGTGCAAGTGGATGCAGCCTATGGGAAGTTTTGGTTAGGAGATATAAGATGGAGGCCACAGAGAATGAATCAAGAACCTCCAAGATCTACGGACGCCGAGATCCCCGAACCCGAAGATCGAACCGTACCCGGTGCCGCGCCAAGAACTCCGAAAAACCCCGGCACCAGACAAGTTCGCCATCGGCCTCAAGAACGCCTGCACGGAACGACAAGATCGGCACGACGACAAGATCGACCGCGTGGAACCAAGATCCCCGGCACGTTACGACGAGTACCCCCTCGAGGACACCGAGTTCTTCGTCCCGGACGCCAAGACCGACTCGATGGCGCGGGCCCGACAAGACCCTCGCAACGGCAAGACCGACCCTGTGGGACCCGGCAAGACCTTCGCGATGACGAGAACGGCACCGACCCAGAAGAACCCGACGCGCCCCGACGCTGACACAAGTTCTGCCCCGGACTTCGAGACCCCGATGCGACAAGAGCTGCCCCGTGACCGAGAACGTTTCCGCCGAACCCCCCGAACCCCAGATCCGTCGAACCCTGAGACCGACCCCGAACCCCGGAACCCAAGATCGTCGAGACCCCTCTGATGTGTGCCCCCTTTTCCTCGAACCCTATTTTATAACATATCAATTTGTTGCACATTAAATTGTCATTCTCGCATGCATCTTGTGTGGTTTGGGGGCCTTATGCCGATTCACCTAATAATTAAATATGGGGCCCATATGCGGGCAAATCTAGTCTCATATTGGCCTCATTTAAACTGGCGTAGCGAACCCGGTACTATCTCTTGCCTTGTTAAAACAACATTTAACTTGCGGGGGTTCTAAACAACTTGCACCGTTTAATTAATTGTCGGGACCCCGGTTCCGCTTAATATTGCCCAATTGCATCGCACCTTTGCCAAGTCATCCATCATACATGCATCATGCCGATCTTCTGCCGTTGTATTAAATATTGCATCCGGTGTTTATTCTAGTGTTTTGCTTCTTCGCGGATAAGGCCGTTGAGTTGATGTGAGCTTCGCCCCGATCTTCGGTTGAACCCTCGACAATGTTTTTCAGGCGAGCATCTTCCCCCTTTCTACCTATCTTACTTTTATAGTATTTACTTCCCTCCTGTTGATCTATTGCTATCTGTGTTGCGATGCTTTAGTTTCCGTACCCGGGATCTACCGTGCAGCCCTATATCGCCTTGGACACATCCTAATACCTGTTGTTTGGTAGATAGTTGGACTTGCGCGTCGTAGTTGCTTGCTCAAGTGCTGATGTGTGTCGCCATATGCCACAGTTGCTGATGTATTGCCGCATGTTGATGTTGGAGGTGATCATAGTTTTACTTATCGTTCACTTTAATTTCTGTTTAACAACTAAAATTGAATAAGCAGAGGCATCGGTGGGTGATAGATAATATTTGATTTCCGAACGCCCACTTGTGTCCCGTAAGACCCCGAGTACTTGATTCCTGTTCCTTGATTTATCGCGCTATCCACATCCGGGAGGTATATGGGACCCCCCTCAGCCAGAGCTTGATTCCGTCTTATTTCTTGGGGCCACAAACTAGTTTGAGGTTTTATTACTATCCTGTACTTATGCCATGTTTTACTGCTTTATTTACGATTGTGCGAGGTACTGCACACTGTACTGTTTAAGATCGGGACACGTTTTCGCGGTGTCGACAAGCCCCGTTTGGGGTTCCCAGTCGCTCACAGCCGTCTACCCAGACCTTGAGGCCGTCTCGGAGCTTGCTTACTCCGTTGCGGGATCTACTTAAGGGGTGGCCCCCTGAAATATTTCTGAATCTTGTGATTGCTTTGTCGTGAAAGCCTCGTTGGGTTTTGATTTGGTTTTTCCGAGGTTGATCGAGTGTGTGTTGCTATTGGTGCACCCCGGCCGGGTAAAACTTTCTGAAAGCCGTGTCCGCGGATATGGACGACTTGGAGCACAGTTTCTCGATCATAGACAAGCATAACTAAAGTTTACTGCTATAAATTTGACTTATAATGACTAGTAATCAGCTTCACTATAATGGAATGGCTAATTAATACTGCCCACAATTGCTTGTTTCTTTGTCGCTTGCGACAGATGTATCTGACTAGTAAGTATTGCAACTACAACAGAATGGCTGAATAAAAGTGCCAACAACTGCTGGGTTTGGGTTTATCTCATGCTATCTGTATCTGATTAGTAAGAGTTACAACTATCACGGAATGATTAAATAAAAGTGCCCACTGCTTACTTTATCAGGACGATTATCTATACCTGACTAGTAATTATTGCCACGATAACTGAATAAATAAAACTGCCAACTGTGTGAGTTCCTCGGTTGACTTCCTCGTTTGGTTTCGAGGGGGAAACACCAGGATGGGTTTGTTTGGTGTTAGCTTCAGGTTGGATCCGGTTAGATCATTCTCACCCCTCTCTGATAACCGCCAGTTGTATCGAGTCTCTATAGGTTGTTTAGTGCATGCTGCCGCTGCCGCTCAGTCCACTATACCTATGTAGGCGAGGACCGCCGAATTCTAGCCTCGCCGTGTACTGGCCTCAGTACTGACGCTCCTTCTTTTTCCTTTGCCCTTTGTCGGCACCCCTTTTGTTTAAGCAGGTTTTGAGATCGACGCCGTTAGCAGGGTTACCCTTCCGGCTTGGCCTGGGCAGGGTTATGGACGCCATTGTTTATTCTTCAGGGCTCTTAGCCCCATTTGCATCTTGTCCGTAGCTGGACGCTATATCGCTTTCAAGGTGATTTGGATCTTGTATATTATATCTGTATTCTTGACTCTTTGAGTCGCTGCTATATATATCTGTTCTGTGGGTCCCATCGAGGACTGTTGTGTAATGTTATCACTTCGTTTTCCACCCGCACGAAAGTGCCTGGTGGGCACCTTTGAATCGTTTCTATGCGGGTTTGGCGAATTTTGCTCAAACTTGCATAGGTCCGATTCTGAGGGTGTTACAGAGTGGTATCAGAGCGCAGCAGTTGCGATACCCCACAAGTCCAGCCTGTAGGATAACCTAGCTAACGGCCGAAGTAGAGTGTCAAAACTATTTTTGAAAATCGGTTGGATAGTTCTGATTAGGTCTGATTTTTACTCCTTACCCCTCTGTTGATCCCCTCTTATCTCGACGTGTTTTGAATCTGCTCTCTTATCTTTTCTTCGAGTCCAGGATTTCTCGTGGTTGGGTTTCCGTCGAACCTTTAGGGTTTCGCTTCCTCCTCTGATAACGGTGATCTATCATCCGGTGTTCAAGTTGCCGAGGAATCCGTCTACGGTGGTATCATCATGTGTGTCTTGTTTGTGCTTTCCGGTGTTTTCCCGACGCGACGACATCATCTATGTCAGATCCGATGCAGAGTCTGCATCGCTCCTTTGTTTCCGAACCTCGCTTGCCGAGATCTTCAGTCTAATTCCGAGAATGGTTGCACTCCCTTCTACTGATTGTGCGGAGTAATAGTTTGGGTGCGTGATGGATTGGCCCCCATGCCGACTACCCTTTCTATTCGCTTTTGTACATTGAAGTGGACGAGAATGCATCGGTTCCCTCCTTCCATCGAAGTTAGAGGTGGCTTTATTTGTGATACCTCTGCCTTCGACCTTTTTGTTACCGGAGAGTTCTCTCGACGATCACGGACAACGACCTCTTGTTAGTGGTGTCGCGAAGATCTACACGAAGCGCGAAGGATCAGACGCCGACCCTCCTTCCGGTACCATGAGGCGGATCTCGAGGGCGAGATCCATTGTTAGTGGTGTCGAATTGTGGCATCCCGCAAAACCACTACTAGAAAATCGCGTTGAAATTGTGCATTGCATCGTCTTCATCATGCATTGTTTGCCTAAAAGTAATTTCGAAAACCTATTTTGTTTTCCAAACGCTCCATCTTTAATTCAAACGCAAACCCGGGCCGCCGGATTATTTTGTTTTGGCCGCGAGCGGTTTGCAAACGGTCCAATTAAACAAATAAAAATTTATTTTATTTTAGCGGGGCAGTCGAACGGGCCGTAGCGACCCAAACGACCACCCCATATTTTAAATCGGCCCACCCCAGCAAATCCTACAGCTACCCAGGAACCTACCCTCACTCTCCCCTCCACCTCACTCCACCCAACCAGGAGACGCCACCTCAGCGCCCCTCTCCCCTCTACCCAATCCCCACCTGCCACGTGGCCACACCACTCCTTCTCAGCTCACCAGCCCCACCAAACCCACACTAGCACACACGCACGCCAACCCCCCAGCAGCCCAGGCCTCCCTCCCTGCGCGCGGGTCCCACCCGACCCGCACACGCTACCCGCACCCAGTCCTAGCCTCCCCCAGATCCCACCTTTTCCCCCAGCCACCAACCCCCTGGGCCCCCCCGCGGGACCCACCCCTGCCGCGGCCCCGCTCTCTCTCTCTCTCCCTCTCCTTCTTCCCCGCAAGCGGCCTCCGCCCGGCCGTGCGCGCCCCTGGCAACCTCCCTCCGGCGGCCGCTCTTCCGCCTCCGCTGGACCGCCTCCCTCCGCCGCAGGCCCGCCAAGCCACTCCTCACCGCCTCTCCGCCGCCAGCTCCCCGCACCCCTGCCGCCCCTCGCCACCGCCGTTGCCCCTCCTGCGCGCGAGCCCGCCGCCGCCTGCAGCACCACTCGCCTCCCTGCTCCACCCGCGCGCCGCCGCTCGCCTCCCTGCTCCACCCGCGCGCCGCCGCTCACCCCGCCTCGCCGCCAGGCCTCGCGCGCCCCCTCGCCTCCAAACGCTCCTCCCCGCATCGCCGCCTCCCGCGCGCCTCGCCGCCTCGCGGCCAGCAGCCTTCCGCCGTCGCCGGCGAGCTCGCTGCGCGCGCCCGCCGCGAGCACCTGCGCCCGCGACGACGCCCCGACCCCGGCCATCGCCTCCGCCTCTTTCCTCGCCTCCCAAGCTCACCGACGCCGCCGGACCTCCCCGTCCCTGCAACCGCCCCGCGAGCGCCGCCGGTCCTGCCGCCTCTGCGCCGGCGTCCCCTCTGCGCGGTCTCGCCCGGCCAGGGCCCCGCCGGCCAGGACCTCCCCAGCAGGCCCCTGCCCGAGCCCGTCGTCCTTCAGCGCAGCCCCGCACGCCCCGCGTCGCGTCGCCTCTGACCGCCTGCGCCGTCTGTGTCTCGCGGGTCCATCGCCGCCGTCTCTACAGGGCATCGACGGGGTCTCCTCCGGTTGCTGCCAGGGAGCCTCCTCGCCTCGTCCACCTGTTGAGTACCTCGGCCTCGTTAGCCTCACCGAGCGCCCTACCGAGATCTTCGTCGACCTTGTCCTGGTCGTGAACCCTCGTGCAAGTGGATGCAGCCTATGGGAAGTTTTGGTTAGGAGATATAAGATGGAGGCCACAGAGAATGAATCAAGAACCTCCAAGATCTACGGACGCCGAGATCCCCGAACCCGAAGATCGAACCGTACCCGGTGCCGCGCCAAGAACTCCGAAAAATCCCGGCACCAGACAAGTTCGCCATCGGCCTCAAGAACGCCTGCACGGAACGACAAGATCGGCACGACGACAAGATCGACCGCGTGGAACCAAGATCCCCGGCACGTTACGACGAGTACCCCCTCGAGGACACCGAGTTCTTCGTCCCGGACGCCAAGACCGACTCGATGGCGCGGGCCCGACAAGACCCTCGCAACGGCAAGACCGACCCTGTGGGACCCGGCAAGACCTTCGCGATGACGAGAACGGCACCGACCCAGAAGAACCCGACGCGCCCCGACGCTGACACAAGTTCTGCCCCGGACTTCGAGACCCCGATGCGACAAGAGCTGCCTCGTGACCGAGAACGTTTCCGCCGAACCCCCCGAACCCCAGATCCGTCGAACCCTGAGACCGACCCCGAACCCCGGAACCCAAGATCGTCGAGACCCCTCTGATGTGTGCCCCCTTTTCCTCGAACCCTATTTATAACATATCAATTTGTTGCACATTAAATTGTCATTCTCGCATGCATCTTGTGTGGTTTGGGGGCCTTATGCCGATTCACCTAATAATTAAATATGGGGCCCATATGCGGGCAAATCTAGTCTCATATTGGCCTCATTTAAACTGGCGTAGCGAACCCGGTACTATCTCTTGCCTTGTTAAAACAACATTTAACTTGCGGGGGTTCTAAACAACTTGCACCGTTTAATTAATTGTCGGGACCCCGGTTCCGCTTAATATTGCCCAATTGCATCGCACCTTTGCCAAGTCATCCATCATACATGCATCATGCCGATCTTCTGCCGTTGTATTAAATATTGCATCCGGTGTTTATTCTAGTGTTTTGCTTCTTCGCGGATAAGGCCGTTGAGTTGATGTGAGCTTCGCCCCGATCTTCGGTTGAACCCTCGACAATGTTTTTCAGGCGAGCATCTTCCCCCTTTCTACCTATCTTACTTTTATAGTATTTACTTCCCTCCTGTTGATCTATTGCTATCTATGTTGCGATGCTTTAGTTTCCGTACCCGGGATCTACCGTGCAGCCCTATATCGCCTTGGACACATCCTATTACCTGTTGTTTGGTAGATAGTTGGACTTGCGCGTCGTAGTTGCTTGCTCAAGTGCTGATGTGTGTCGCCATATGCCATAGTTGCTGATGTATTGCCGCATGTTGATGTTGGAGGTGATCATAGTTTTACTTATCGTTCACTTTAATTTCTGTTTAACAACTAAAATTGAATAAGCAGAGGCATCGGTGGGTGATAGATAATATTTGATTTCCGAACGCCCACTTGTGTCCCGTAAGACCCCGAGTACTTGATTCCTGTTCCTTGATTTATCGCGCTATCCACATCCGGGAGGTATATGGGACCCCCCTCAGCCAGAGCTTGATTCCGTCTTATTTCTTGGGGCCACAAACTAGTTTGAGGTTTTATTACTATCCTGTACTTATGCCATGTTTTACTGCTTTATTTACGATTGTGCGAGGTACTGCACACTGTACTGTTTAAGATCGGGACACGTTTTCGCGGTGTCGACAAGCCCCGTTTGGGGTTCCCAGTCGCTCACAGCCGTCTACCCAGACCTTGAGGCCGTCTCGGAGCTTGCTTACTCCGTTGCGGGATCTACTTAAGGGGTGGCCCCCTGAAATATTTCTGAATCTTGTGATTGCTTTGTCGTGAAAGCCTCGTTGGGTTTTGATTTGGTTTTTCCGAGGTTGATCGAGTGTGTGTTGCTATTGGTGCACCCCGGCCGGGTAAAACTTTCTGAAAGCCGTGTCCGCGGATATGGACGACTTGGAGCACAGTTTCTCGATCATAGACAAGCATAACTAAAGTTTACTGCTATAAATTTGACTTATAATGACTAGTAATCAGCTTCACTATAATGGAATGGCTAATTAATACTGCCCACAATTGCTTGTTTCTTTGTCGCTTGCGACAGATGTATCTGACTAGTAAGTATTGCAACTACAACGGAATGGCTGAATAAAAGTGCCAACAACTGCTGGGTTTGGGTTTATCTCATGCTATCCGTATCTGATTAGTAAGAGTTACAACTATCACGGAATGATTAAATAAAAGTGCCCACTGCTTACTTTATCAGGACGATTATCTATACCTGACTAGTAATTATTGCCACGATAACTGAATAAATAAAATTGCCAACTGTGTGAGTTCCTCGGTTGACTTCCTCGTTTGGTTTCGAGGGGGAAACACCAGGATGGGTTTGTTTGGTGTTAGCTTCAGGTTGGATCCGGTTAGATCATTCTCACCCCTCTCTGATAACCGCCAGTTGTATCGAGTCTCTATAGGTTGTTTAGTGCATGCTGCCGCTGCCGCTCAGTCCACTATACCTATGTAGGCGAGGACCGCCGAATTCTAGCTTCGCCGTGTACTGGCCTCAGTACTGACGCTCCTTCTTTTTCCTTTGCCCTTTGTCGGCACCCCTTTTGTTTAAGCAGGTTTTGAGATCGATGCCGTTAGCAGGGTTACCCTTCCGGCTTGGCCTGGGCAGGGTTATGGACGCCATTGTTTATTCTTCAGGGCTCTTAGCCCCATTTGCATCTTGTCCGTAGCTGGACGCTATATCGCTTTCAAGGTGATTTGGATCTTGTATATTATATCTGTATTCTTGACTCTTTGAGTCGCTGCTATATATATCTGTTCTGTGGGTCCCATCGAGGACTGTTGTGTAATGTTATCACTTCGTTTTCCACCCGCACGAAAGTGCCTGGTGGGCACCTTTGAATCGTTTCTATGCGGGTTTGGCGAATTTTGCTCAAACTTGCATAGGTCCGATTCTGAGGGTGTTACACCACGCCGCGACCTACATGGCCACCGGCGCCGATCCGCCGGAGGATCCTTTCTCCACCCCAATCCCTCCTAACGCCACGGCAACGGAGGTCGAGGAACTCCGCCTGAAACTAGCGGAGGCGATGCGCAAGGAGCAAGCCGAGCGCGAAAAATTTCGCCTCGAGCAGGTGACGGCGCAGGAGCTATCACGCTACCACCAGCAGTGGATCAGGTCACGCCTAAACCCCACCGTTCAAGGGCGTGCCCTGAACTTCGGCGACGAAAACGACCCGGCCCGCGTGGCCGAACGCGCGATCTGCGAGAACGCGCCACCAGGAGGAAGCGCCCGGCCCCCGCCAGGATCAACGGCGAGGGGCGCCCCACCTCCACCCAACCGCACCCCTCCCAGTGACCAGCCGCGGATAGTAGTCTCCTCACAGGAGCGAGACGCAAACGGCCTCCCACTGTTCTCCACCCCAATGGACAACCTCGTGGCAGGCCGAGCAGCAGCCGACAGCATCACAGCCACAGGCGACGGCGCCCTACAGATCCAATACGTCAGGGCCCTGCTCGCAAAGGCCGTCGAGCAGCAAAGAGCGGGCGCCGACTCGGCAGGTCGAGTATACTCGCGTTCCTCGGGAAGCAGAGCGGCCTCCAGCGGCCGCCCAGCGGCAGCAAACACCCTCAACTGCCCGCCACCAGAGCCGCTGCAGCCCCAATACCGACCTGCTAACGCGGCACTCTCCACCAACGACCCCAGGCCGGCAACCAACCTTGTCGCCGCCAACGGGCAACCCATCGACGCCCGCACCCACATCATCAACAACCAAAGCTGGCGCGCACGCCAGCCCGACGACCTGCGACATACCCTAACCAATCGCCGCGACGGCGAGCCCATGGGGTCGCTCAGCCGACTCGGGCCAAAGTGCTTCGGACCAATGATCCGAGGCGAGAAGTACCCGCCAAACTTCAAGGCGCCAAAAGAGATAGAAAAGTACGACTCCTCGTACAACCCCGCTGTATGGCTCGACACATACCTCATGGCGATGGGGATCGCAGGCCACACTGACCTGCTAGCCGCTCGTTACCTCCCCCTGATGATGGAGGGGACATGCAGACAGTGGATCAACACCCTTCCCCAGGACAGTATTGACTCCTGGGAGGAGATGCGCGACGCCTTCGTCAGGCACTTTGAGTGCTCCTACACCCGCGCCACCACCATTGAGGACCTGGAGCGATGCGTCCAGGTACCCCGCGAGTCGACCCGCAATTGGGTCCAACGGTGGCAAGAACTTTGGTACAACGCGGCCGGCATCCACCCGGACACCGCGATCCATTGCTTCAAGACCTCGTGCCGCTACGAGCCCCTAGTCGCCAAGCTCAAGCGACACTCCCGCACACTCGACAACATCCCCGGCCTCCTTGAGATCGCCAAACGGTACGCCGAGGAAGACCCAAACCAGGAAACTGACGACGAGTCAGGAGGTCAACGCCATGCAGGCGGCAACGACGGCAGACGCCGAACCGACCTACGCTACAGCGGCACTCGCCTCACTGGCAAGCGCCGCAGTGACGGGCGAGTCGACTTCGTCGCCAACGCCGGGCACGCGCAGCGCGAGCCCAAGAGCTTTCGCCGTGACGGAGGGCAACGCCGCGACGGCGGCAACTACAAGAACAAGCCAAGGTTCGACCCCGCGGCCCTCCTTAACCAACCATGTGCGTTCCATAGCAGGGAAGGGAAGCCCGCAACGCACACCAACACCGACTGCCACACCCTCAGGGAAATCGAGAAGGCACGACAAGCGCGGGAGGACCCCGACAACGACCCGCCAAACGGCGGAAAATTCGGCAAAGTAGCCGGCTCGCTCCACACCTTCACAGGCTTCAACACGAAGCGCGAAAAGAAGGTCATCGCCCGCGCTGTCGCCGTCAACGCGGTGGCCCAAATAGACGTCCCCCAGTTCCTGAACTGGTCGGAGCAGCCCATCACCTGGAGCCGCCAAGACCACTCGCCGCGCATCGAGTACCCAGGACGAGTCGCCTTGGTGGTCAAGCCCAAGGTTGGCGACTACTGGCTCCCCAAGACACTGATGGACGGCGGTAGCTCCTCAACATCCTCTACCTCGACACCTTCAGGCGGCTGCGGCTCCCGCAGTCGATGATCGAGAGGACCCACACCACGTTCCACGGCATCGTCCCCGGTCGGAAGGCGTACCCGATCGGCAAGGTCACGCTGCCAGTCACCTTCGGCACACCGGCAAACTTCCGCACCGAGCGGATCGTCTTCGAGCTGGTGCCCTTCGACAGCCCCTACCACTGCGTCCTGGGGCGCCAGGCGTTCGCTAAATTCATGGCAGCGCCCCACTACGCGTACAACATGATGAAGCTCCCCGGGCCGTGCGGCGTCATCACCATCAACGGCGACCCCGACATGGCCGCCGAGTGCGAGGCCAAAGGAGCCGAGCTCGCCGACGCCGTCATCGCGGCGGAGACTAATCACGCCGATGAGCTCGCCAAGTACGCGAGCGGGGTCAGCAATGACGACCCCACCATACTCAAGAAGCCCAACTCAGAGGGCGCAAACACCTCAACCTTTGAGGCCACGACGCACACTCGCACCGTCGAGCTGGTCCCAGGCGACTCCAGCCAGACGGTGACGATCGGGACGGGCATGAGCCCAGCATAGGAAGGCGCGCTCATCGAGTTCCTCCGTGAGAACAGGGACATCTTCGCATGGAAACCTTCCGACATGCCCGGTGTCCCTAGGGAGCTCGCTGAGCACAAGCTGAACGCCGACCCCAAAGTGCGACCTGTCAAGCAGTTGCTACGGCCCTTCAATGAAGAACGCCGTCGAGCAATCGCCGAGGAAGTGCAGCGTCTACTCGCTGCCGGCTTCATCCGGCCAATCAAGTACTCCAAGTGGCTGGCAAACCCAGTCCTGGTCGAGAAGAAAAACAGGACCTGGAGAATGTGTATCGACTACACAAACCTGAACAGCGCCTGCCCAAAGGAGCAGTTCGTCCTCCCGCGGATCGACCAGATAATCGATTCAACCGCGGGCTCGGAGTCGCTATGTTTCCTCGACGCCTACTCTGGGTATAACCAGATCAAAATGGCTGTCGAAGACGAGGAGAAGACGGCGTTCATCACGCCATTCGGAGCCTTCTGCTACACCGCCATGACCTTCGGCCTCAAGACAGCCGGGGCGACCTACCAGCAGTGCATGCAAGAATGCCTCGCGAGCCAAATTGGCCGCAACATCCACGTCTACATCGACGACGTGGTCGTGAAGTCCGCTCGCCAAGGCGACCGACCTGGCGGAAACTTTCGCCAACCTGCGAAGATACAAGATAAAGCTCAACCCAGGCAAGTGCACCTTCGGTGTACCCGCCGGACAACTACTGGGGTACGTCGTCTCCAAACGAGGGATCGAGGGAACCCCACAAAGATCGACACGATCGCCCGGCTCGGCAAACCCGAGTGCCTGCGCGACGTCCAGAAGCTGGCCGGGCGAGTAGCGGCTCTCAGTCGCTTCATCCCCTGCCTGGGCGAAAAGGCGATGCCCCTATACCGCCTGATGCGCAAGAACCCCACCTTCCAATGGGACAAGGAGGCGGACGACACGCTCCGCGACCTCAAAAAGGTGCTACTCGCCGCACCACTACTCGCCGCCCCCGCCGACAAAGAACCCATGCTGGTTTACGTCGCGGCGTCCTAGCGCGTCGTCAGCGCCGTGATGGTCGTCGAGCGACCAGAGGAAGGAAAGGAGCGCCCGGTTCAGCGGCCGGTGTACTACATCAGCGAGGTCCTCACCGAGTCGCGCCAGCGGTACCCACAGTACCAAAAGCTAGTATACGCGGTCTTCAGGGCTCGGCGGCGCCTGCCACACTACTTCCAGGAGCACCCGATCACGGTCGTCTCCTCAGCACCACTGCAAGACATCATCCGCAATCGCGAGGCGACCGGGCGGGTCGCCAAGTGGGCCGTCGAGATCGGCGTCCACAACATCAAATACGAGCCACGAAAGGCGATCAAGTCACAGGCACTGGCAGACTTCATCGCCGACTGGGAGGAGGCCCAACAGCCAGAGAAGCTGCCGTACCTCCACTACCGGAGCCTGCACTTCGACGGCTCCAAGAACGCGGACGGTGCAGGCGCAGGGATAGTGTTGACCTCACCAAAGGGCGACAAGCTCCGCTACATCCTCTGCCTCGACTTCACGCCCTGCACCAACAACATGGCTGAATACGAGGCCCTACTCCACGGCATGCGAGCCGCCAAGGAGATGAACGTCAATCGCCTCCGCTGCTACGGAGATTCTGACCTTGTCGCGGGGCAAGTCGCCGGCACCTGCGACGTCGTCTCCCCTACCATGGCGGCGTACCGCCAAGCGGTGGACAAGTTGGGCGGCCACTTCACCGGCTACTCTGTCGAGTGGATCGACAGGCGGAAAAACGAGGAGGCCGACGCCCTCTCTCGCATCGGGTCGGCTCGACTCGCACCACCCGCCGGCGTTTTCCTCGACACGATCTCCAAGCCATCAGTCTCTCCCCCGAGGGAGATCGACATCGGAGTCCCACTCCAACCGGAGGCAGCCTTGGTCGCACTCGTCAACGAGCCAGACGACTGGACCAAGCCCTACATCGCCTACCTGGAAGCCGGCACCCTGCCAGCAGACGAGACAGACGCTCGAATGATCGCTCGTCGATGCAAGTCCTACACCATCATCGACGGCGAGCTCCACAAGCGCAGCGTCACCGGCGTGTTCCAACGCTGCGTCCAACCAGCTGAAGGACGCAAAATCCTCCACGACATTCACTCAGGTGACTGCGGCCACCACGCCGCCGCTCGCTCCCTGGTCGCCAAGGCTATGCGACACGGCTTCTACTGGCCCACCGCACACGCCGACGCTGTCGACATCGTCCAGCGATGCGCTGGGTGCCAGAAGTACGCCAATCAGACGCACGTACCGAGCTCGGCGCTCAAAACAATCCCCATCACCTGGCCATTCGCCGTGTGGGGCATGGACATGGTAGGCCCCTTCAAGAAGGCCGCTTCCGGCTACACCCACCTGCTAGTCGCCGTCGACAAATTCACGAAGTGGGTGGAGGCCAAGACAGTCCGGAAATGCGACGGGAAGACCGCCACTAAATTCCTACGCGAGCTCATATATCGCCACGGATTCCCAAACAGCATCATCACGGACAACGGCACCAACTTCGCCAAGGGAGCCATGGCCGAATTCTGTGAAGAGCACCACATCCGGCTCGACCTCGCGTCAGTCGCCCACCCGGAATCCAACGGCCAGGCGGAACGGGCCAACCAAAGCATCCTCCACGGCCTGAATCCGCGACTCCAAGTACCACTCGAGCGCACCGCCGGGTGCTGGGTCGAGGAGTTTCCCTCTGTCATCTGGGGGATCCGCACCTCAGTCAACAGATCGACGGGATTCACTCCCTTCTTCATGGTCTACGGTGCCAAAGCAGTCATGCCCATCGACCTCGAACACGACTCGCCGCGAGTCGTCCACTATACGGAGGCCGCAAACGAGCTGGCCCGCCAAGACGGGGTCGACCAACTCGACGAAGCACGCGACCTCGCTCGGTCACGCACCGCCATCTACCAGCAAGGACTCCGCCGCTACCACAGCCGGCGGGTGAAAGCTCGCACCTTCCAGGAAGGCGGCCTGGTGTTACGCCTCATCCAGGACAAGAAGGGCATGCACAAGCTCTCCCCTCCGTGGGAAGGCCCATTCGCTATCGGGCGCGTACTCGGCAACGACGCCTACTACCTCATCGACGTCCGCGGGGACGGCGAACTCGACGTCAAGCGACCATGGAATGTAAACCTCCTCCGGAAGTTCTACTCCTAGAACCCCACACATGTACTCTCCATTCGCTATGAAATAACAAGAAACGGTTACCGCAAATTGCGCCTACTCTCCATGACTTGTGCCATTCGCACTCGTAAAAACAGCGTTATGCTAAATGCAGAAGTCAACCTTTGGTATAGCGATCGGCACGGCTAAGTAGTGCGGTGTAAGAGCACTGAATCATTTCAGGTCTTGCACCGTCCACGAAAAACGCCAACCCGGAGCCCCACTGGAGTCGCCTAGTTCGACTGGTTCTACGAGCCAAGACAACTGCCCTCGCTTCTCACAGCGACCTTGGTCCTCCGCATCCTCGGCATAGCGACTCGAACGGCTAAGTACCACGCTCGGGGACTGAAGACCAGTTCATCGCGAGCGGCCAGGGAAAACGCCAAGTAAGAGAGCATGCACAGGACTCGCCACGCGACTGACCCAACAGGCCAGGCAGGAGCGACGCGCTCACACCAACACGCTAAGTCCTCAACCACCCTCGAGTCGCGCCTCGAACTACCAAGTACCACGCTCGGGGACTCGGCCACCCGACCCCGTTCGCACACGGGAAAACGGTAAAGTAAAGAGCACTCAAGGGAGTCGCCTTGCGACTGGCTCTCCGAGCTCGGGCGAGTCGACCAAAACAACAAAACACATGATAAACAACACACACGTCATATACGAGGTAAACCCCACAAAAGGGCGGACGCGCTCGGGGACTCGTCCAAAATCAGTCAAAAACACACAAACAAATATCAAAATAGACACGACGTCTCATTCAATTGCATGTTGCATTGTTCATGTTACAAAATATGCCTGCGTGGCAGAACTGCTGCTAACGCCACAAGGCAAACTACCCTACTCTGCAGGCTTCGATGATGACTCGCCAACATCCCGGCGATTGCGGATGAACGCCGTGTACGGGTTTGATGGATACGTCGTCAGTTCACCCGCCATCGCCGCGCGAAAAGGTTGCTCGACTTTGAAGTCACGATGCGGCGGCTCGGGGTCGTTCGGCGCGACGACCGTCTCCTGGTACGGAAGGAGGTCGCCCATTGCCCAGACACGTTCTGAGTACGTGGCGGCACACTCTTGCAACTTGAGGACCTCGAACAGCTCCACCGCGCCAGTCGACGATGGATATCCACTCGTCACATCGTCGATGTCGAAATCTTCGGGGAAGTGGGCGAGTCCAAGGCTTAGGGCCGTCGATGCTCCACGCCGAAACGCCGATCACGTCATGAACTCAACGACCACGGGTGCCTTCTCCAAATACTTCCACACCTCAACGAGGTCGCTGGGAATCACCTCCGTGGGCGATATTTCTTGGAGGTAGGCGCGGATGCACGTCGCCGACAGCGTCGCCGAGTCGACGAGCATGCTTACGCACTGCCTCGCGTCGAGCGAGCTCGCCTCTTCTTCGCTATCAATGATGCGACCTGCAAAGAAGAAGACAATGATGAGTACGACGGACACCACAAAAACCACAACTATAAGAAAGGGAAGATGCACTCACCAAGCAACGGGCGGGCGAGTCCCGTGATGAAGCACTGAAGCGACGTGTGGTCGTCCTGAAGCCCAGCAATAAGGACTTCCGACACCTTGCGATCCTCCTCAGCGGCCGCAATGGCGGCCTTAGCTCGCCCGTCCGCCGAGGTCGCTTCTTCTCTCGCCTCCCGCAGTTCGCGCTCGAGGTCGGCGATCCGCTGTTCAGCGGCACCCAGAGCAGATCGTGTCGCCACCAACTCACCAGCGGGGACAGCCCCTGGCGAGCTTCCTCTGCCTTCGCAGCAACAGCCTGAAGCCCTTTGTTCGCCTCCTGGACGATGGCCAGCTCCTTCTCCGTGCGCTGTTTTGCGGCCAATCGGTCCGCCGACTCAAGCTGCAGACCCTGCACATCACCGAAAAAGTTAGTTAAAACGAAATTCCTAAGTGCCCACCCGCTGAAATTCAGCGAGTGCGCACTCGGGGACTGGCGATCAAGAAATTCCTAAGTGCCCACCCGCTGAAATTCAGCGAGTGCGCACTCAGGGACTGGCGATCAAGAAATTCCTAAGTGCCCACCCGCTGAAATTCAGCGAGTGCGCACTCGGGGACTGGCGATCAAGAAATTCCTAAGTGCCCACCCGCTAAAATTTAGCGCGCGCGCACTCGGGGACTGGATGCGAAAATAAAAAGACGAGAAATTATAAGAATCAAGCCGCTGCAAAGCATCGACCTGATCCTCGGGGACTGGGTGTACCTGGATGGCTGCGCCAAGCATGCCATGGAGTTGTATCGTGTCCACGGACGCGAGTAACGCTGGCGTGTGCCCACGATGTTGGTTGACTTCAGCATCGGCGGTCCCAGGAGCGTGGCTCGAGGGCGCAGCCCCACTCGCCGTGGCCGCCTTGGTCACGAAGCGGGGGAAGGTAGCGATAGAGGCACCCGCTCCGCCGTTCCAGGCAAGGAGGCGCCCTCCTTCATAGACGCGGCTGCCTCCACCACAGGCCCGGCCGGGGCGACCGCCATGTCGTTAGAAATCGTGAGACGTCATCACCCTTGGCCTTCTTGCTGCCATCCGCCGAGGCGACGACCTCGTCCGCCTTCCTCTTGCGGGAAGGGTCGTCCTTGCTAATGACGGGTGGCACCTTAGCCACGGTCGGATGGCCCATCCTTTTCACTCCGGTCCTGCGCATCAATCGAGTCAACAAAGACAATCGAAATAGTTATGGAAAATAAGGAGGGGTGAGCGCACTCACTTGGCGACTGGGATGAAACGCAGTCCCGTACGGAGGTCGGCCGGCTTTTCCAGCTCAAGGCCCAGACGGCGACTGAGCCCCAACTCCAGGACGTCGCGTGCCCAAGACACGGACGGCTTCTTCGTCGTCGAGGCCGCAGCTGGCGCCTCTGGGACATCCTCGCCGGGAGCCTCCGTGCGGGGCGAAGCTGCCGCAACCGGAGCCTCCTTGCGAGGCGAAGCCGCCGCAGCCGGAGCCTCCCCCAGCCCAGAGACTGGGGCGAATGGCGGAGGCATTAAAGCCAGCGGAACTTCCACGGTCGTCGCGTCCAGCGCGACTGTCGCTGGTGGTGCGCCATCGCCGGCTGGGCTGGGAACGTCCGAGCTGCTTGCCGAGTGCGACGGTGAGGCCGTCTTCGATGGCCTCGTCTTCTTTTTCGGGGGGGCCCTCGCCTCCCTTTCCTTCCTCTTCTTCTTTGACGGAGTGGCTTGACGGCGCGAGGTGGTCTCTGGGAGCTCGTCGTCGTCGTCATGACGTTCGAGGCTTCTGCTTGCCTCGATCTCGCACTGTCGTTGCCCGCGGGTCTTTCGGACCAGCGGGGCGACCTCCTCTTCGGACTCGTCCTCGTCGTCCTCGTTGCCCTTGGCAGGCGGCGATTCGCCTATGTCCTGGGCGGATGGGCCCGAGCTCTCGTCATCTAAAGGTGGGAGCCACCCTTCCACCACTTGGAATAGCTGCGACGAATACAAAACGGAATCAGAATTACCGCGACTGCATATACTGCGACTGCGAGCAAGGTAAAGAAATTACCGCTGGAGCCGGACGCTTCGCGGTGTAGGGGGCGATCCCAGCCTGTGCATCCAGGTACACCGCCTGGGTAATCTTCTTCAACGCTGGGAGATAATCCTCCAGATTCCACTCGTCGAGGCAGGCCTTCGTCGAGTCTCCTCGGCCCGTGTACTGGTACATGTAGTGGTCGCGCTGGGCGAGTGGAACGAGCCGCCGCCCGAGCCAGCAATTGTACAAATTTATCATTTAAAGGCCCTTCTTTTTCAGACCACGGATGGTCTGGAGCATCTCGTCAACGACCATCCGCTGGTCGTCGGGGAGCTTGCCGACTTGGAGATGGCGCGGCTCGGAACGACTAGCGGAGTACCGCGGGATCGCCACCACGCCCTCCGGGGTCGCCTCGGTCACGTAGAACCACGACTTCTTCTAGTCGCTCGCTGCCTTGGCGGGTAGCATCAGATCAAAGAAAGAGGCTTTGGACTTGAGCTGGAACGTCAAGCCGCCCGCGGCTAGCATTGGGCCGCCTGCCTCCTCGCGGTTGATCCGTCCATGGAACAGATCTTGCCACAAGGGAAAGTAGGGCCTGCAGCCCAAGTAGCATTCGCAGAACGCCACGAAGATGGCGAGCTGCTCGATGCTGTGGGGACCCAGATCTGAAGGCTGGATCCCGTAGTAGGCGCAAAAGCGCCGGAAGAACAAGGACGTGGGAAACCCTAGCCCCCGCTCGAGATGACTGGTGAAATAGACGAATTCCCTCTCTCGCGGGTTTGGGGTCGTTTCTCCGGCTGCGGGGATACGCCAACAACCGGCTCGCAGGATCCCGGCCTCCTCGAAAGAGGCCAGCTGCGCCCTCGTGCACTTGGACCTACCCCACGGCTCGGTGGAAAGGGCCATGGCCGAGAGGTTGGTTGGAGATCGGAGGATTTTGGGTCGACTAGATCGCGGAGCGAAGGAAGGAAAATGCGCGCACTCGGAAGAAGTGCTGAGCAGTTGGCTCTACGATTGCCTGCCATTCCTCTTATATAGCGGGAGTTACCCGCCAAGTCAGGAGGCCGTTACCGCGCGATGATTACGCCGAAAGTTACCGTTGGATTACCCCAACGGCTAGTTTGACCGTGCCTGACGGTCCAACTCCAGCCACTCGGCTCGCCAAGTCAATCACTATGACCGCGTCTCGCCGACTCGACTCGCCAAAGCCGCGACTTGGTTCATCGGATTTCCTCCTTTATACAGGAGCCCGCCGACGATTCGACTGGATGCCCGCTCTGAAGCCGTATACTCCGACTGCCAGCAGCCACTTACGCCTAATCGACGACGGCCTCGGGGACTACTGATGGGGAT
This sequence comes from Avena atlantica, assembly GCA_910589765.1. NCBI lineage: Eukaryota > Viridiplantae > Streptophyta > Magnoliopsida > Poales > Poaceae > Avena > Avena atlantica. The sequence continues at coordinate 475,573,652 of OU342735.1, forward strand.
ATGCCTATTGGGGTATACCCAGCAGGAAGTTTCCGACTGGCCCGTGAGCTGGCGAGTGGGCCTGGAGAACGGCGAGTGGATTGAAGCCCAGCAAGGTACCGAGCGACTGGAAGCTGAAGGCCCAGGCGAGTAGATAGGCCCAGTCGGACTAGGTTAAACGACTACTGAAACTTTAACCGAATCGGTTGAGATATGTAAACCCTAGGGGAGGTGAGCCTATATAAACCTCCCTATAGGGTGAGTAGAGACACGTTCCCTCATACACCCAAGCGACTCGCCGCCTAGCCGCCGAGCTCGCCCATTGTAACACCTCCATAATACAATATAGCAGGAGTAGGTCTTTACCCTCCAGGGGGCCGAACCTGGGTAAAACCCTGTGTCTTTGCCCTCATCTCGCACCGCAGATGGCTGGCCGCCCTTGCCCCTCGTTCTACTACTCGCTGCCGATTGCAGCATCTGCCGTGACCATTCCCACGACACTTAGGCAGGGGCGAATCTACCGGCTATGCTTCGTTAGTCTAGAGTGATTGAAACCAGAGTTTTTCCCCTTCATCTTGTATTTATCTATAAGCCGCGTGATCCGGAATCGGTGATATTTTAGATGATGGAATTTCCTATTGTAAGGGAAATGGTTGGATTGGATCAAAGCCAGATTTTTTTAAATTATGTAATGAGATTTATTTATCATTTTGGAGTTCACATTAATTCTTAAAAATAGCGTTTGAAGCCCACTCCCGGCTATCTCTGCATCGTCAGAGGAGCAAATCCCACTGTTAAACCATCGGTAATCATAATTTTCCAAATTACCCGAACAAAACTTTTTGATTATCCTATTTCCATATGTTGCTAGCTATGTACAAAAGTTATAGCATAAAGATATAAACATTAATAATGAAGATGGAAATACATAATAACATTCATTATTGTCCCTAGGATATTGATGGTGCATAAGTGTTATGACATGATCTTCTAGATTTATTCCATCCTATTTCCATATGTTGCTAGCTATATAGAGTAGATACTTGTGATCTGTCTATGTAAACTTAGATGAAGTGCTGCTACAAACTTGATCTATCTAATCAACCTATTGTTGAATTGTAGCTTGTTTTTTTTTGGATGTTGAGTAGCCTACTTCTTAAGGTTATTGTACTTCCCCTAGATGTTTGGCATGTTTCCAAGATTCTCTAGCTCACCATCTTGCTCTAAATCAATTCTTGGGTGTTCCTAGTTTTCTTGTTGGTGTGTAGATGGGAAACCTTGCTTTCGAAGTCTCCTGTATGGCCAGTGTTGCTTATATGTTGTTCATGATGTTTTCTCTAGGTTGATGCCTAGATAAGTTGCATCCTTCCTGTGTGTTTCTACCACGTGGTCCCATGTGATGCAAGTTACCACATGTCCTAGTTTACTCTCCCCTAGTGGTTTGTTTCATATGATGCATGTTTATCCATGTTGAGGTAAATTTTGTGGGTTTTGAAGTGGAATATGTGATTGGTATTGCTTAAAGCCTCTGATTTTATCTATGGGCTTGTCAAGATTATCCTTTAATAGGAAATGCATATTATTGACCAATTATGTCCATATAGATTAGTGTTATCCATTTGTTTTTCATATATATAGTTTATTCCAAAGTGTAAAACAATTAACTTTGCATCTGTTTGTTTTAATATGAAGGAGGTAGAGTACATTGATCCATATGAGTTCCAGGAGGATGGAAGCCCACTTTCGGTGATACATTCAACTTTTTTCCATATTACATTGCACATTCATTTTGTAATATATTTTTTTGCATTTTGTAAGATTGAATATTTGTTGTGTGCATTGTAGTTTGACTCGCAGGACAGTGCTGAGTTTGTGGACAAGAGAAATGAAAATTCCTTCATTGAGAAGGAAGTGATCCAGCTGCAAGCAAACAACCGCGGCCCATATGTGGTGAACAACAAGTACAGGTGCCCATACCATCCAAGGAAGCCTAGGGATGGGAAGCTTAAGAACCTGCTGCAACACGTTCAGCAGCTCGCCAGGGAGTGTTCAGATGCTCGTGAGAAGGCTCAGCATAAGGCTTTGTGGGAGGTGCTTGTCCAGGAAGACTTGCTGTAGTTGTTAGTTATTGAATATTTGAAATGCTATATATGGTATGTAAGAACATCTAGGCTATGTTTGTTAGTTCAGGACATGGCAGGTATGATCTTTTGGTGCACTTTGCTGTGATGAAGGTACTCTTTTGCTCTGGATGTTGTGAACAATCCAATCTTTTAGTTATCTATGACATTCTGAATCTGTCCTTATAAAATGTGTGTGAAAAAACCTGTTATTTTGCACTTTTGCCATCATGTTTGAAATTGTTTTTTGAAAAATATATTATGTTTTTTGTGGATCACACATGGCGACCTTGCTGCATCCTAGTAGCAGAAAAAGTAGCATATTATCTTCTGAGCGACAGACCACAACAGCATCTTAGTAGCAGAACGAGGTAGTAATAGTCACAGCCGAGGCTCCAGGAATAAACCCATGAGGTAGTAATAGTCACAGCCGAGGCTCCAGGAATAAACCCTTGTCAAAGCAACAAACCACACTTGAACTTATTATTTTGTGATTCAAAAGTAGGTGCATGTAGAAATTTTAAAATACTAAATCACCTGGAAATCAAATTTGAATTTTGAACAAGCAAACTTTTAAATTTTGACCAAGCAAAAATACCATTTTCCATTTTAAATACCAATAGGTGTCTGTCACCAAGTATGCTTGTAAATACCATTTTCCATTTTAAAATTTCAAATTCAGCTATATTGAAACCTTTGTTTTACCAACATGGTTAGGTAGATGGGGACATTTGGTGGGAACATAACCACTTTGTTGGTCTTTAATTTCTATTTTGCTCAATTTGTACCACAAGTCAAAGTATGGTCAAATATGGTAAAAACAAGGAAAATTTGAACTAGAGCTACATAATTGGAACCTCAAATATTTTGGGAAAAAACATTTTTAGGCCCACAAGATGTGGTTTAACCATGGATCTATTGGTAGATCAGCTAGGTTCATCCATATGGCTACTCGGTATTCGACGCAAATTTTGATCAGACTTTGACATGGCAGTACAAAATCACAGAAAATCAAAAAATAGTGAAACCTTGGCCGTTGGTCTTAGATTGTACCCTAGTTTGAAGGAAAAATAATAAACCTTGAGTTTGTGGAAGCAAAGATAAGTTTGCTCTCTCACTCTTGGTTCCAAGTGTGAGTCTCATGGGTGTGTACCCAATTTTAGAGGACATGACCAGATCCATGTCATACTTTCTCAGAATTGACTCAAACTTGGCAGGGAGGTGTGTCTTGGCATGGCAGACATTTCATCTTTTGGTGTCTGTCACCAAGTATGCTTTTAAATACCATTTTCCATTTTAAAATTTCAAATTCAGCTATATTTTGTGAAGGAAGTACAAAATTTATAGTTGAAACCTTTGTTTCAACAACATGGTTAGGTATATGGGGACATTTGGTGGGAACATAACCACTTTTTTGGTCTCTAATTTCTATTTTTCTCAATTTGTACCAAAAGCAAAGTTTGGTCAAATATGGTAAAAACAAGGAAAATTTGAACTAGAGCTATAGAATTGGAACCTCAAATATTTTGGGAAAATCATTTTTAGGCCCACAGGATGTGGTTTAACCATGGATCTATTGGTAGATCAACTAGGTTCATCCATATGGCTACTCGGTGTTCGACGCAAATTTTGACCAGACTTTGACCTGGCAGTACAAAATCATAGAAACTCAAAAAATAGCGAAACCTTGGCCATTGGTCTTAGATTGTACCCTAGTTTGAAGGAAAAATAATAAACCTTGAGTTTGTGGAAGCAAAGATGAGTTTGCTCTCTCACTCTTGGTTCCAAGTGTGAGTCTCATGGGTGTGTACCCAAATTTATAGGACATGACCAGCTCCATGTCATACTTTCTCAGAATTGACTCAAACTTGGCAGGGAGGTGTGTCTTGGCATGGCAGACATTTCATATTTTGGTGTCTGTCACCAAGTATGCTTTGAAATACCATTTTCCATTTTAAAATTTCAAATTCAGCTATATTTTGTGAAGGAAGTACAAAATTTATAGTTGAAACCTTTGTTTCAACAACATGGTTAGGTATATGGGGACATTTTGTGGGAACATAACCACTTTGTTGGTCTTTAATTTCTATTTTGCTCAATTTGTACCACAAGTCAAAGTTTGGTCAAATATGGTAAAAACAAGGAAAATTTGAACTAGAGCTATAGAATTGGAACCTCAAATATTTTGGGAAAAATCATTTTTAGGCCCACAAGATGTGGTTTAACCATGGATCTATTGGTAGATCAGCTAGGTTCATCCATATGGCTACTCGGTGTTCGACGCAAATTTTGACCAGACTTTGACCCGGCAGTACAAAATCATAGAAACTCAAAAAATAGTGAAACCTTGGCCATTGGTCTTAGATTGTACCCTAGTTTGAAGGAAAAATAATAAACCTTGAGTTTGTGGAAGCAAAGATGAGTTTGCTCTCTCACTCTTGGTTCCAAGTGTGAGTCTCATGGGTGTGTACCCAAATTTCATAGGACATGACCAGCTCCATGTCATACTTTCTCAGAATTGACTCAAACTTGGCAGGGAGGTGTGTCTTGGCATGGCAGACATTTCATATTTTGGTGTCTGTCACCAAGTATGCTTTGAAATACCATTTTCCATTTTAAAATTTCAAATTCAGCTATATTTTGTGAAGGAAGTACAAAATTTATAGTTGAAACCTTTGTTTCAACAACATGGTTAGGTATATGGGGACATTTTGTGGGAACATAACCACTTTGTTGGTCTTTAATTTCTGTTTTGCTCAATTTGTACCACAAGTCAAAGTTTGGTCAAATATGGTAAAAACAAGGAAAATTTGAACTAGAGCTATAGAATTGGAACCTCAAATATTTTGGGAAAAATCATTTTTAGGCCCACAAGATGTGGTTTAACCATGGATCTATTGGTAGATCAGCTAGGTTCATCCATATGGCTACTCGGTGTTCGACGCAAATTTTGACCAGACTTTGACCCGGCAGTACAAAATCACAGAAAATCAAAAAATAGTGAAACCTTGGCCATTGGTCTTAGATTGTACCCTAGTTTGAAGGAAAAATAATAAACCTTGAGTTTGTGGAAGCAAAGATAAGTTTGCTCTCTCACTCTTGGTTCCAAGTGTGAGTCTCATGGGTGTGTACTCAAATTTCATAGGACATGACCAGTTCCATGTCATACTTTCTCAGAATTGACTCAAACTTGGCAGGGAGGTGTGTCTTGGCATGGCAGACATTTCATCTATTGGTGTCTCTCACCAAGTATGCTTTTAAATACCATTTTCCATTTTAAAATTTCAAATTCAGCTATATTTTGTGAAGGAAGTACAAAATTTATAGGTGGAACCTTTGTTTCAACAACATGGTTAGGTATATGGGGACATTTGGTGGGAACATAACCACTTTGTTGGTCTTTAATTTCTATTTTGCTCAATTTGTACCACAAGTCAAAGTTTGGTCAAATATGGTAAAAACAAGGAAAATTTGAACTAGAGCTATAGAATTGGAACCTCAAATATTTTGGGAAAAATCATTTTTAGGCCCACAAGATGTGGTTTAACCATGGATCTATTGGTAGATCAGCTAGGTTCATCCATATGGCTACTCGGTGTTCGACGCAAATTTTGACCAGACTTTGACCTGGCAGTACAAAATCACAGAAAATCAAAAAATAGTGAATCCTTGGCCATTGGTCTTAGATTGTACCCTAGTTTGAAGGAAAAATAAGAAACCTTGAGTTTGTGGAAGCAAAGATGACTTTGCTCTCTCACTCTTGGTTCCAAATGTGAGTCTCATGGGTGTGTACGCAAATTTCATACGACATGACCAGTTCAATGTCATACTTTCTCAGAATTGACTCAAACTTGGCAGGGAGGTGTGTCTTGGCATGGCAGACATTTCATCTTTTGGTGTCTCTCACCAAGTATGCTTTTAAATACCATTTTCCATTTTAAAATTTCAAATTCAGCTATATTTTGTGAAGGAAGTACAAAATTTATAGGTGGAACCTTTGTTTCAACAACATGGTTAGGTATATGGGGACATTTGGTGGGAACATAACCACTTTGTTGGTCTTTAATTTCTATTTTGCTCAATTTGTACCACAAGTCAAAGTTTGGTCAAATATGGTAAAAACAAGGAAAATTGGAACTAGAGCTATAGAATTGGAACCTCAAATATTTTGGGAAAAATCATTTTTAGGCCCACAAGATGTGGTTTAACCATGGATCTATTGGTAGATCAGCTAGGTTCATCCATATGGCTACTCGGTGTTCGACGCAAATTTTGACCAGACTTTGACCTGGCAGTACAAAATCACAGAAAATCAAAAAATAGTGAATCCTTGGCCATTGGTCTTAGATTGTACCCTAGTTTGAAGGAAAAATAAGAAACCTTGAGTTTGTGGAAGCAAAGATGACTTTGCTCTCTCACTCTTGGTTCCAAATGTGAGTCTCATGGGTGTGTACGCAAATTTCATACGACATGACCAGTTCAATGTCATACTTTCTCAGAATTAACTCAAACTTGGCAGGGAGGTGTGTCTTGGCATGGCAGACATTTTATCTTTTGGTGTCTGTCACCAAGTTTGCTTTTAAATACCATTTTCCATTTTTAAAATTTCAAATTCAGCTATATTTTGTGAAGGAAGTACAAAATTTATAGTTGAAACCTTTGTTTCACCAACATGGTTAGGTAGATGGGGACATTTGGTGGGAAGATAACCACTTTGTTGGTCTTTAATTTCTATTTTGCTCAATTTGTACCATAAGTCAAAGTTTGGTCAAATATGGTACAAACAAGGAAAATTGGAACTAGAGCTACATAATTGGAACCTCAAATTGGGAAAAATCATTTTTAGGCCCACAAGATGTGGTTTAACCATGGATATATTGGTAGATCAGCTAGGTTCATCCATATGGCTACTCGGTGTTCGACGCAAATTTTGACCAGACTTTGACCTGGCAGTACAAAACTATAGAAAATCAAAAAATAGTGAAGCCTTGGCCATTGGTCTTAGATTGTACCCTAGTTTGAAGGAAAAATAATAAACCTTGAGTTTGTGGAAGCAAAGATGAGTTTGCTCTCTCACTCTTGGTTCCAAGTGTGAGTCTCATGGGTGTGTACCCAAATTTCATAGGACATGACCAGCTCCATGTCATACTTTCTCAGAATTGACTCAAACTTGGCAGGGAGGTGTGTCTTGGCATGGCAGACATTTCATCTTTTGGTGTCTGTCACCAAGTATGCTTTGAAATACCATTTTCCATTTTAAAATTTCAAATACAGCTATATTTTGTGAAGGAAGTACAAAATTTATAGTTGAAACCTTTGTTTCAACAACATGGTTAGGTATATGGGGACATTTGGTGGGAACATAACCACTTTTTTGGTCTCTAATTTCTATTTTGCTCAATTTGTACCACAAGCAAAGTTTGGTCAAATATGGTAAAAACAAGGAAAATTTGAACTAGAGCTATAGAATTGGAACCTCAAATATTTTGGGAAAATCATTTTTAGGCCCACAGGATGTGGTTTAACCATGGATCTATTGGTAGATCACCTAGGTTCATCCATATGGCTACTCGGTGTTCGACGCAAATTTTGACCAGACTTTGACTTGGCAGTACAAAATCATAGAAACTCAAAAAATAGCGAAACCTTGGCCATTGGTCTTAGATTGTACCCTAGTTTGAAGGAAAAATAATAAACCTTGAGTTTGTGGAAGCAAAGATGAGTTTGCTCTCTCACTCTTGGTTCCAAGTGTGAGTCTCATGGGTGTGTACCCAAATTTCATAGGACATGACCAGCTCCATGTCATACTTTCTCAGAATTGACTCAAACTTGGCAGGGAGGTGTGTCTTGGCATGGCAGACATTTCATATTTTGGTGTCTGTCACCAAGTATGCTTTGAAATACCATTTTCCATTTTAAAATTTCAAATTCAGCTATATTTTGTGAAGGAAGTACAAAATTTATAGTTGAAACCTTTGTTTCAACAACATGGTTAGGTATATAGGGATATTTTGTGGGAACATAACCACTTTGTTGGTCTTTAATTTCTATTTTGCTCAATTTGTACCACAAGTCAAAGTTTGGTCAAATATGGTAAAAACAAGGAAAATTTGAACTAGAGCTATAGAATTGGAACCTCAAATATTTTGGGAAAAATCATTTTTAGGACCACAAGATGTGGTTTAACCATGGATCTATTGGTAGATCAGCTAGGTTCATCCATATGGCTACTCGGTGTTCGACGCAAATTTTGACCAGACTTTGACCCGGCAGTACAAAATCACAGAAAATCAAAAAATAGTGAATCCTTGGCCATTGGTCTTAGATTGTACCCTAGTTTGAAGGAAAAATAATAAACCTTCAGTTGGTGGAAGCAAAGATGAGTTTGCTCTCTCACTCTTGGTTCCAAATGTGAGTCTCATGGGTGTGTACTCAAATTTCATAGGACATGACCAGTTCCATGTCATACTTTCTCAGAATTGACTCAAACTTGGCAGGGAGGTGTGTCTTGGCATGGCAGACATTTCATCTTTTGGTGTCTCTCACCAAGTATGCTTTTAAATACCATTTTCCATTTTAAAATTTCAAATTCAGCTATATTTTGTGAAGGAAGTACAAAATTTATAGTTGGAACCTTTGTTTCAACAACATGGTTAGGTATATGGGGACATTTGGTGGGAACATAACCACTTTGTTGGTCTTTAATTTCTATTTTGCTCAATTTGTACCACAAGTCAAAGTTTGGTCAAATATGGTAAAAACAAGGAAAATTTGAACTAGAGCTATAGAATTGGAACCTCAAATATTTTGGGAAAAATCATTTTTAGGCCCACAAGATGTGGTTTAACCATGGATCTATTGGTAGATCAGCTAGGTTCATCCATATGGCTACTCGGTGTTCGACGCAAATTTTGACCATACTTTGACCTGACAGTACAAAATCACAGAAAATCAAAAAATAGTGAAGCCTTGGCCATTGGTCTTAGATTGTACCCTAGTTTGAAGGAAAAATAAGAAACCTTGAGTTTGTGGAAGCAAAGATGACTTTGCTCTCTCACTCTTGGTTCCAAATGTGAGTCTCATGGGTGTGTACGCAAATTTCATAGGACATGACCAGTTCAATGTCATACTTTCTCAGAATTAACTCAAACTTGGCAGGAAGGTGTGTCTTGGCATGGCAGACATTTTATCTTTTGGTGTCTCTCACCAAGTTTGCTTTTAAATACCATTTTCCATTTTTAAAATTTCAAATTCAGCTATATTTTGTGAAGGAAGTACAAAATTTATAGTTGAAACCTTTGTTTCACCAACATGGTTAGGTAGATGGGGACATTTGGTGGGAACATAACCACTTTGTTGGTCTTTAATTTCTATTTTGCTCAATTTGTACCATAAGTCAAAGTTTGGTCAAATATGTTACAAACAAGGAAAATTTGAACTAGAGCTACAGAATTGGAACCTCAAATTGGGAAAAATCATTTTTAGGCCCACAAGATGTGGTTTAACCATGGATATATTAGTAGATCAGCTAGGTTCATCCATATGGCTACTCGGTGTTCGACGCAAATTTTGACCAGACTTTGACCTGGCAGTACAAAACTATAGAAAATCAAAAAATAGTGAAGCCTTGGCCATTGGTCTTAGATTGTACCCTAGTTTGAAGGAAAAATAATAAACCTTGAGTTTGTGGAAGCAAAGATGAGTTTGCTCTCTCACTCTTGGTTCCAAGTGTGAGTCTCATGGGTGTGTACCCAAATTTCATAGGACATGACCAGCTCCATGTCATACTTTCTCAGAATTGACTCAAACTTGGCAGGGAGGTGTGTCTTGGCATGGCAGACATTTCATCTTTTGGTGTCTGTCACCAAGTTTGCTTTTAAATACCATTTTCCATTTTAAAATTTCAAATTCAGCTATATTTTGTGAAGGAAGTACAAAATTTATAGTTGAAACCTTTGTTTCACCAACATGGTTAGGTAGATGGGGACATTTGGTGGGAACATAACGACTTTGTTGGTCTTTAATTTCTATTTTGCTCAATTTGTACCACAAGTCAAAGTTTGCTCAAATATGGTACAAACAAGGAAAATTTGAACTAGAGCTACAGAATTGGAACCTCAAATTGGGAAAAATCATTTTTAGGGCCACAAGATGTGGTTTAACCATGGATCTATTAGTAGATCAGCTAGGTTCATCCATATGGCTACTCGGTGTTCGACGCAAATTTTGACCAGACTTTGACCCGGCAGTACAAAATCATAGAAACTCAAAAAATAGTGAAACCTTGGCCATTGGTCTTAGATTGTACCCTAGTTTGAAGGAAAAAATTAATAAACCTTGAGTTTGTGGAAGCAAAGATGAGATTGCTCTCTCACTCTTGGTTCCAAGTGTGAGTCTCATGGGTGTGTACCCAAATTTCATAGGACATGACCAGGTCCATGTCATACTTTCTCAGAATTGACTCAAACTTGGCAGGGAGGTGTGTCTTGGCATGGCAGACATTTCATATTTTGGTGTCTGTCACCAAGTATGCTTTTAAATACCATTTTCCATTTTAAAATTTCAAATTCAGTTATATTTTGTGAAGGAAGTACAAAATTTATAGTTGGAACCTTTGTTTCAACAACATGGTTAGGTATATGAGGACATTTGGTGGGAACATAACCACTTTGTTGGTCTTTAATTTCTATTTTGCTCAATTTGTACCACAAGTCAAAGTTTAGTCAAATATGGTAAAAACAAGGAAAATTTGAACTAGAGCTATAGAATTGGAACCTCAAATATTTTGGGAAAAATCATTTTTAGGCCCACAAGATGTGGTTTAACCATGGATCTATTGGTAGATCAGCTAGGTTCATCCATATGGCTACTCGGTGTTCGACGCAAATTTTGACCAGACTTTGACCTGGCAGTACAAAATCACAGAAAATCAAAAAATAGTGAAGCCTTGGCCATTGGTCTTAAATTGTACCCTATTTTGAAGGAAAAATAATAAACCTTGAGTTTGTGGAAGCAAAGATGAGTTTGCCTTCTCACTCTTGGTTCCAAATGTGAGTCTCATGGGTGTGTACCCAAATTTCAAAGGACATGACCAGCTCCATGTCATACTTTCTCAGAATTGACTCAAACTTGGCAGGGAGGTGTGTCTTGGCATGGCAGACATTTCATCTTTTGGTGTCTGTCACCAAGTATGCTTTTAAATACCATTTTCCATTTTAAAATTTCAAATTCAGCTATATTTTGTGAAGGAAGTACAAAATTTATAGTTGAAACCTTTGTTTCAACAACATGGTTAGTTATATGGGGACATTTGGTGGGAAAATAACCACTTTTTTGGTCTCTAATTTCTATTTTGCTCAATTTGTACCACAAGTCAACGTTTGGTCAAATATGGTAAAAACAAGGAAAATTTGAACTAGAGCTATAGAATTGGAACCTCAAATATTTTGGGAAAAATCATTTTTAGGCCCACAAGATGTGGTTTAACCATGGATCTATTGGTAGATCAGCTAGGTTCATCCATATGGCTACTCGGTGTTCGACGCAAATTTTAACCAGACTTTAACCTGGCAGTACAAAATCATAGAAAATCAAAAAATAGTGAAACCTTGGCCATTGGTCTTAGATTGTACCCTAGTTTGAAAGAAAAATAATAAACCTTGAGTTTGTGGAAGCAAAGATGAGTTTGCTCTCTCACTCTTGGTTCCAAGTGTGAGTCTTATGGGTGTGTACTCAAATTTCATAGGACATGACCAGCTCCATGTCATACTTTCTCAGAATTGATTCAAACTTGGCAGGGAGGTGTGTCTTGGCATGGCAGACATTTCATCTTTTGGTGTATGTCACCAAGTATGCTTTTAAATACCATTTTCCATTTTAAAATTTCAAATTCAGCTATATTTTGTGAAGGAAGTACAAAATTTATAGTTGAAACCTTTGTTTCAACAACATGGTTAGGTATTGGGGACATTTGGTGGGAACATAACCACTTTTTTGGTCTCTAATTTCTATTTTGCTCAATTTGTACCACAAGTCAAAGTTTGGTCAAATATGGTAAAAACAAGGAAAAATTGAACTAGAGCTATAGAATTGGAACCTCAAATATTTTGGGAAAATCATTTTTAGGCCCACAAGATGTGGTTTAACCATGGATCTATTGGTAGATCAACTAGGTTCATCCATATGGCTACTCGGTGTTCGACGCAAATTTTGACCAGACTTTGACCTGGCAGTACAAAATCATAGAAACTCAAAAAATAGTGAAACCTTGGCCATTGGTCTTAGATTGTACCCTAGTTTGAAGGAAAAATAATAAACCTTGAGTTTGTGGAAGCAAAGATGAGTTTGCTCTCTCACTCTTGGTTCCAAGTGTGAGTCTCATGGGTGTGTACCCAAATTTCATAGGACATGACCAGCTCCATGTCATACTTTCTCAGAATTGACTCAAACTTGGCAGGGAGGTGTGTCTTGGCATGGCAGACATTTCATATTTTGGTGTCTGTCACCAAGTATGCTTTGAAATACCATTTTCCATTTTAAAATTTCAAATTCAGCTATATTTTGTGAAGGAAGTACAAAATTTATAGTTGAAACCTTTGTTTCAACAACATGGTTAGGTATATGGGGACATTTGGTGGGAACATAACCACTTTGTTGGTCTTTAATTTCTATTTTGCTCAATTTGTACCACAAGTCAAAGTTTGGTCAAATATGGTAAAAACAAGGAAAATTTGAACTAGAGCTATAGAATTGGAACCTCAGATATTTTGGGAAAAATCATTTTTAGGCCCACAAGATGTGGTTTAACCATGGATCTATTGGTAGATCAGCTAGGTTCATTCATATGGCTACTCGGTGTTCGACGCAAATTTTGACCCGGCAGTACAAAATCACAGAAAATCAAAAAATAGTGAAACCTTGGCCATTGGTCTTAGATTGTACCCTAGTTTGAAGGAAAAATAATAAACCTTCAGTTGGTGGAAGCAAAGATGAGTTTGCTCTCTCACTCTTGGTTCCAAATGTGAGTCTCATGGGTGTGTACTCAAATTTCATAGGACATTACCAGTTCCATGTCATACTTTCTCAGAATTGACTCAAACTTGGCAGGGAGGTGTGTCTTGGCATGGCAGACATTTCATCTTTTGGTGTCTCTCACCAAGTATGCTTTTAAATACCATTTTCCATTTTAAAATTTCAAATTCAGCTATATTTTGTGAAGGAAGTACAAAATTTATAGTTGAAACCTTTGTTTCACCAACATGGTTAGGTAGATGGGGACATTTGGTGGGAACATAACGACTTTGTTGGTCTTTAATTTCTATTTTGCTCAATTTGTACCACAAGTCAAAGTTTGCTCAAATATGGTACAAACAAGGAAAATTTGAACTAGAGCTACAGAATTGGAACCTCAAATTGGGAAAAATCATTTTTAGGCCCACAAGATGTGGTTTAACCATGGATCTATTAGTAGATCAGCTAGGTTCATCCATATGGCTACTCGGTGTTCGACGCAAATTTTGAACAGACTTTGACCTGGCAGTACAAAATCATAGAAAATCAAAAAATAGTGAAACCTTGGCCATTGGTCTTAGATTGTACCCTAGTTTGAAGGAAAAAATTAATAAACCTTGAGTTTGTGGAAGCAAAGATGAGATTGCTCTCTCACTCTTGGTTCCAAGTGTGAGTCTCATGGGTGTGTACCCAAATTTCATAGGACATGACCAGGTCCATGTCATACTTTCTCAGAATTGACTCAAACTTGGCAGGGAGGTGTGTCTTGGCATGGCAGACATTTCATATTTTGGTGTCTGTCACCAAGTATGCTTTTAAATACCATTTTCCATTTTAAAATTTCAAATTCAGTTATATTTTGTGAAGGAAGTACAAAATTTATAGTTGGAACCTTTGTTTCAACAACATGGTTAGGTATATGAGGACATTTGGTGGGAACATAACCACTTTGTTGGTCTTTAATTTCTATTTTGCTCAATTTGTACCACAAGTCAAGTTTAGTCAAATATGGTAAAAACAAGGAAAATTTGAACTAGAGCTATAGAATTGGAACCTCAAATATTTTGGGAAAAATCATTTTTAGGCCCACAAGATGTGGTTTAACCATGGATCTATTGGTAGATCAGCTAGGTTCATCCATATGGCTACTCGGTGTTCGACGCAAATTTTGACCAGACTTTGACCTGGCAGTACAAAATCACAGAAAATCAAAAAATAGTGAAGCCTTGGCCATTGGTCTTAAATTGTACCCTAGTTTGAAGGAAAAATAATAAACCTTGAGTTTGTGGAAGCAAACATGAGTTTGCCTTCTCACTCTTGGTTCCAAATGTGAGTCTCATGGGTGTGTACCCAAATTTCAAAGGACATGACCAGCTCCATGTCATACTTTCTCAGAATTGACTCAAACTTGGCAGGGAGGTGTGTCTTGGCATGGCAGACATTTCATCTTTTGGTGTCTGTCACCAAGTATGCTTTTAAATACCATTTTCCATTTTAAAATTTCAAATTCAGCTATATTTTGTGAAGGAAGTACAAAATTTATAGTTGAAACCTTTGTTTCAACAACATGGTTAGTTATATGGGGACATTTGGTGGGAAAATAACCACTTTTTTGGTCTCTAATTTCTATTTTGCTCAATTTGTACCACAAGTCAACGTTTGGTCAAATATGGTAAAAACAAGGAAAATTTGAACTAGAGCTATAGAATTGGAACCTCAAATATTTTGGGAAAAATCATTTTTAGGCCCACAAGATGTGGTTTAACCATGGATCTATTGGTAGATCAGCTAGGTTCATCCATATGGCTACTCGGTGTTCGACGCAAATTTTGACCAGACTTTAACCTGGCAGTACAAAATCATAGAAAATCAAAAAATAGTGAAACCTTGGCCATTGGTCTTAGATTGTACCCTAGTTTGAAGGAAAAATAATAAACCTTGAGTTTGTGGAAGCAAAGATGAGTTTGCTCTCTCACTCTTGGTTCCAAGTGTGAGTCTTATGGGTGTGTACTCAAATTTCATAGGACATGACCAGCTCCATGTCATACTTTCTCAGAATTGATTCAAACTTGGCAGGGAGGTGTGTCTTGGCATGGCAGACATTTCATCTTTTGGTGTCTGTCACCAAGTATGCTTTTAAATACCATTTTCCATTTTAAAATTTCAAATTCAGCTATATTTTGTGAAGGAAGTACAAAATTTATAGTTGAAACCTTTGTTTCAACAACATGGTTAGGTATTGGGGACATTTGGTGGGAACATAACCACTTTTTTGGTCTCTAATTTCTATTTTGCTCAATTTGTACCACAAGTCAAAGTTTGGTCAAATATGGTAAAAACAAGGAAAAATTGAACTAGAGCTATAGAATTGGAACCTCAAATATTTTGGGAAAATCATTTTTAGGCCCACAAGATGTGGTTTAACCATGGATCTATTGGTAGATCAACTAGGTTCATCCATATGGCTACTCGGTGTTCGACGCAAATTTTGACCAGACTTTGACCTGGCAGTACAAAATCATAGAAACTCAAAAAATAGTGAAACCTTGGCCATTGGTCTTAGATTGTACCCTAGTTTGAAGGAAAAATAATAAACCTTGAGTTTGTGGAAGCAAAGATGAGTTTGCTCTCTCACTCTTGGTTCCAAGTGTGAGTCTCATGGGTGTGTACCCAAATTTCATAGGACATGACCAGCTCCATGTCATACTTTCTCAGAATTGACTCAAACTTGGCAGGGAGGTGTGTCTTGGCATGGCAGACATTTCATATTTTGGTGTCTGTCACCAAGTATGCTTTGAAATACCATTTTCCATTTTAAAATTTCAAATTCAGCTATATTTTGTGAAGGAAGTACAAAATTTATAGTTGAAACCTTTGTTTCAACAACATGGTTAGGTATATGGGGACATTTGGTGGGAACATAACCACTTTGTTGGTCTTTAATTTCTATTTTGCTCAATTTGTACCACAAGTCAAAGTTTGGTCAAATATGGTAAAAACAAGGAAAATTTGAACTAGAGCTATAGAATTGGAACCTCAAATATTTTGGGAAAAATCATTTTTAGGCCCACAAGATGTGGTTTAACCATGGATCTATTGGTAGATCAGCTAGGTTCATTCATATGGCTACTCGGTGTTCGACGCAAATTTTGACCAGACTTTGACCCGGCAGTACAAAATCACAAAAAATCAAAAAATAGTGAAGCCTTGGCCATTGGTCTTAGATTGTACCCTAGTTTGAAGGAAAAATAAGAAACCTTGAGTTTGTGGAAGCAAAGATGAGTTTGCTCTCTCACTCTTGGTTCCAAATGTGAGTCTCATGGGTGTGTACCCAAATTTCATAGGACATGACCAGTTCCATGTCATACTTTCTCAGAATTGACTCAAACTTGGCAGGGAGGTGTGTCTTGGCATGGCAGACATTTCATCTTTTGGTGTCTCTCACCAAGTATGCTTTTAAATACCATTTTCCATTTTAAAATTTCAAATTCAGCTATATTTTGTGAAGGAAGTACAAAATTTATAGTTGAAACCTTTGTTTCACCAACATGGTTAGGTAGATGGGGACATTTGGTGGGAACATAACCACTTTGTTGGTCTTTAATTTCTATTTTGCTCAATTTGTACCATAAGTCAAAGTTTGGTCAAATATGGTACAAACAAGGAAAATTTGAACTAGAGCTACAGACTTGGAACCTCAAATTGGGAAAAATCATTTTTAGGCCCACAAGATGTGGTTTAACCATGGATATATTGGTAGATCAGCTAGGTTCATCCATATGGCTACTCGGTGTTCGACGCAAATTTTGACCAGACTTTGACCTGGCAGTACAAAATCATAGAAAATCAAAAAATAGTGAAGCCTTGGCCATTGGTCTTAGATTGTACCCTAGTTTGAAGGAAAAATAATAAACCTTGAGTTTGTGGAAGCAAAGATGAGTTTGCTCTCTCACTCTTGGTTCCAAGTGTGAGTCTCATGGGTGTGTACCCAAATTTCATAGGACATGACCAGCTCCATGTCATACTTTCTCAGAATTGACTCAAACTTGGCAGGGAGGTGTGTCTTGGCATGGCAGACATTTCATCTTTTGGTGTCTGTCACCAAGTATGGTTTTAAATACCATTTTCCATTTTAAAATTTCAAATTCAGCTATATTTTGTGAAGGAAGTACAAAATTTATAGTTGAAACCTTTGTTTCACCAACATGGTTAGGTAGATGGGGACATTTGGTGGGAACATAACCACTTTGTTGGTCTTTAATTTCTATTTTGCTCAATTTGTACCACAAGTCAAAGTTTGGTCAAATATGGTAAAAACAAGGAAAATTTGAACTAGAGCTACAGAATTGGAACCTCAAAATTTTGGGAAAAATCATTTTTAGGCCCACAAGATGTGGTTTAACCATGGATCTATTGGTAGATCAGCTAGGTTCATCCATATGGCTACTCGGTGTTCGACGCAAATTTTGACCAGACTTTGACCTGGCAGTACAAAATCATAGAAAATCAAAAAATAGTGAAACCTTGGCCATTGGTCTTAGATTGTACCCTAGTTTGAAGGAAAAATAATAAACCTTGAGTTTGTGGAAGCAAAGATGAGTTTGCTCTCTCACTCTTGGTTCCAAGTGTGAGTCTCATGGGTGTGTACCCAAATTTCATAGGACATGACCAGGTCCATGTCATACTTTCTCAGAATTGACTCAAACTTGGCAGGGAGGTGTGTCTTGGCATGGCAGACATTTTATCTTTTGGTGTCTGTCACCAAGTATGCTTTTAAATACCATTTTCCATTTTAAAATTTCAAATTCAGCTATATTTTGTGAAGGAAGTACAAAATTTATAGTTGAAACCTTTGTTTCAACAACATGGTTAGGTATATGGGGACATTTGGTGGGAACATAACCACTTTGTTGGTCTTTAATTTCTATTTTGCTCAATTTGTACCACAAGTCAAAGTTTGGTCAAATATGGTAAAAACAAGGAAAATTTGAACTAGAGCTATAGAATTGGAACCTCAAATATTTTGGGAAAAATCATTTTTAGGCCCACAAGATGTGGTTTAACCATGGATCTATTGGTAGATCAGCTAGGTTCATCCATATGGCTACTCGGTGTTCGACGCAAATTTTGACCAGACTTTGACCTGGCAGTACAAAATCACAGAAAATCAAAAAATAGTGAAGCCTTGGCCATTGGTCTTAGATTGTACCCTAGTTTGAAGGAAAAATAATAAACCTTGAGTTTGTGGAAGCAAAGATGAGTTTGCCTCTCTCACTCTTGGTTCCAAGTGTGAGTCTCATGGGTGTGTACCCAAATTTCATAGGACATGACCAGCTCCATGTCATACTTTCTCAGAATTGACTCAAACTTGGCAGGGAGGTGTGTCTTGGCATGGCAGACATTTCATCTTTTGGTGTCTGTCACCAAGTATGCTTTTAAATACCATTTTCCATTTTAAAATTTCAAATTCAGCTATATTTTGTGAAGGAAGTACAAAATTTATAGTTGAAACCTTTGTTTCAACAACATGGTTAGGTATATGGGGACATTTGGTGGGAACATAACCACTTTTTTGGTCTCTAATTTCTATTTTGCTCAATTTGTACCACAAGTCAAAGTTTGGTCAAATATGGTAAAAACAAGGAAAATTTGAACTAGAGCTATAGAATTGGAACCTCAAATATTTTGGGAAAAATCATTTTTAGGCCCACAAGATGTGGTTTAACCATGGATCTATTGGTAGATCAGCTAGGTTCATCCATATGGCTACTCGGTGTTCGACGCAAATTTTGACCAGACTTTGACCTGGCAGTACAAAATCATAGAAAATCAAAAAATAGTGAAACCTTGGCCATTGGTCTTAGATTGTACCCTAGTTTGAAGGAAAAATAATAAACCTTGAGTTTGTGGAAGCAAAGATGAGTTTGCTCTCTCACTCTTGGTTCCAAGTGTGAGTCTCATGGGTGTGTACCCAAATTTCATAGGACATGACCAGCTCCATGTCATACTTTCTCAGAATTGACTCAAACTTGGCAGGGAGGTGTGTCTTGGCATGGCAGACATTTCATCTTTTGGTGTCTGTCACCAAGTATGGTTTTAAATACCATTTTCCATTTTAAAATTTCAAATTCAGCTATATTTTGTGAAGGAAGTACAAAATTTATAGTTGAAACCTTTGTTTCAACAACATGGTTAGGTATATGGGGACATTTGGTGGGAACATAACCACTTTTTTGGTCTTTAATTTCTATTTTGCTCAATTTGTACCACAAGTCAAAGTTTGGTCAAATATGGTAAAAACAAGGAAAATTTGAACTAGAGCTATAGAATTGGAACCTCAAATATTTTGGGGAAAATCATTTTTAGGCCCACAAGATGTGGTTTAACCATGGATCTATTGGTAGATCAGCTAGGTTCATCCATATGGCTACTCGGTGTTCGACGCAAATTTTGACCAGACTTTGACCTGGCAGTACAAAATCATAGAAAATCAAAAAATAGTGAAACCTTGGCCATTGGTCTTAGATTGTACCCTAGTTTGAAGGAAAAATAATAAACCTTGAGTTTGTGGAAGCAAAGATGAGTTTGCTCTCTCACTCTTGGTTCCAAGTGTGAGTCTCATGGGTGTGTACCCAAATTTCATAGGACATGACCAGCTCCATGTCATACTTTCTCAGAATTGACTCAAACTTGGCAGGGAGGTGTGTCTTGGCATGGCAGACATTTCATCTTTTGGTGTCTGTCACCAAGTATGCTTTGAAATACCATTTTCCATTTTAAAATTTCAAATTCAACTATATTTTGTGAAGGAAGTACAAAATTTATAGTTGAAACCTTTGTTTCAACAACATGGTTAGGTATATGGGGACATTTGGTGGGAACATAACCACTTTGTTGGTCTTTAATTTCTATTTTGCTCAATTTGTACCACAAGTCAAAGTTTGGTCAAATATGGTAAAAACAAGGAAAATTTGAACTAGAGCTATAGAATTGGAACCTCAATATTTTGGGAAAAATCATTTTTAGGCCCACAAGATGTGGTTTAACCATGGATCTATTGGTAGATCAGCTAGGTTCATCCCTATGGCTACTCGGTGTTCGACGCAAATTTTGAACAGACTTTGACCTTGCAGTACAAAATCATAGAAAATCAAAAAATAGTGAAGCCTTGGCCATTGGTCTTAGATTGTACCCTAGTTTGAAGGAAAAATAATAAACCTTGAGTTTGTGGAAGCAAAGATGAGTTTGCTCTCTCACTCTTGGTTCCAAGTGTGAGTCTCATGGGTGTGTACCCAAATTTCATAGGACATGACCAGCTCCATGTCATACTTTCTCAGAATTGACTCAAACTTGGCAGGGAGGTGTGTCTTGGCATGGCAGACATTTCATCTTTTGGTGTCTGTCACCAAGTATGCTTTTAAATACCATTTTCCATTTTAAAATTTCAAATTCAGCTATATTTTGTGAAGGAAGTACAAAATTTATAGTTGAAACCTTTGTTTCACCAACATGGTTAGGTAGATGGGGACATTTGGTGGGAACATAACGACTTTGTTGGTCTTTAATTTCTATTTTGCTCAATTTGTACCACAAGTCAAAGTTTGCTCAAATATGGTACAAACAAGGAAAATTTGAACTAGAGCTACAGAATTGGAACCTCAAATATTTTGGGAAAAATCATTTTTAGGCCCACAAGATGTGGTTTAACCATGGATCTATTGGTAGATCAGCTAGGTTCATCCCTATGGCTACTCGGTGTTCGACGCAAATTTTGAACAGACTTTGACCTGGCAGTACAAAATCATAGAAAATCAAAAAATAGTGAAACCTTGGCCATTGGTCTTAGATTGTACCCTAGTTTGAAGGAAAAAATTAATAAACCTTGAGTTTGTGGAAGCAAAGATGAGATTGCTCTCTCACTCTTGGTTCCAAGTGTGAGTCTCATGGGTGTGTACCCAAATTTCATAGGACATGACCAGGTCCATGTCATACTTTCTCAGAATTGACTCAAACTTGGCAGGGAGGTGTGTCTTGGCATGGCAGACATTTCATATTTTGGTGTCTGTCACCAAGTATGCTTTTAAATACCATTTTCCATTTTAAAATTTCAAATTCAGTTATATTTTGTGAAGGAAGTACAAAATTTATAGTTGGAACCTTTGTTTCACCAACATGGTTAGGTATATGGGGACATTTGGTGGGAACATAACCACTTTGTTGGTCTTTAATTTCTATTTTTCTCAATTTGTACCACAAGTCAAAGTTTGGTCAAATATGGTAAAAACAAGGAAAATTTGAACTAGAGCTATAGAATTGGAACCTCAAATATTTTGGGAAAAATCATTTTTAGGCCCACAAGATGTGGTTTAACCATGGATCTATTGGTAGATCAGCTAGGTTCATCCATATGGCTACTCGGTGTTCGACGCAAATTTTGACCAGACTTTGTCCTGGCAGTACAAAATCACAGAAAATCAAAAAATAGTGAAGCCTTGGCCATTGGTCTTAAATTGTACCCTATTTTGAAGGAAAAATAATAAACCTTGAGTTTGTGGAAGCAAAGATGAGTTTGCCTTCTCACTCTTGGTTCCAAATGTGAGTCTCATGGGTGTGTACCCAAATTTCAAGGACATGACCAGCTCCATGTCATACTTTCTCAGAATTGACTCAAACTTGGCAGGGAGGTGTGTCTTGGCATGGCAGACATTTCATCTTTTGGTGTCTGTCACCAAGTATGCTTTTAAATACCATTTTCCATTTTAAAATTTCAAATTCAGCTATATTTTGTGAAGGAAGTACAAAATTTATAGTTGAAACCTTTGTTTCAACAACATGGTTAGTTATATGGGGACATTTGGTGGGAAAATAACCACTTTTTTGGTCTCTAATTTCTATTTTGCTCAATTTGTACCACAAGTCAACGTTTGGTCAAATATGGTAAAAACAAGGAAAATTTGAACTAGAGCTATAGAATTGGAACCTCAAATATTTTGGGAAAAATCATTTTTAGGCCCACAAGATGTGGTTTAACCATGGATCTATTGGTAGATCAGCTAGGTTCATCCATATGGCTACTCGGTGTTCGACGCAAATTTTGACCAGACTTTAACCTGGCAGTACAAAATCATAGAAAATCAAAAAATAGTGAAACCTTGGCCATTGGTCTTAGATTGTACCCTAGTTTGAAGGAAAAATAATAAACCTTGAGTTTGTGGAAGCAAAGATGAGTTTGCTCTCTCACTCTTGGTTCCAAGTGTGAGTCTTATGGGTGTGTACTCAAATTTCATAGGACATGACCAGCTCCATGTCATACTTTCTCAGAATTGATTCAAACTTGGCAGGGAGGTGTGTCTTGGCATGGCAGACATTTCATCTTTTGGTGTCTGTCACCAAGTATGCTTTTAAATACCATTTTCCATTTTAAAATTTCAAATTCAGCTATATTTTGTGAAGGAAGTACAAAATTTATAGTTGAAACCTTTGTTTCAACAACATGGTTAGGTATATGGGGACATTTGGTGGGAACATAACCACTTTTTTGGTCTCTAATTTCTATTTTGCTCAATTTGTACCACAAGTCAAAGTTTGGTCAAATATGGTAAAAACAAGGAAAAATTGAACTAGAGCTATAGAATTGGAACCTCAAATATTTTGGGAAAATCATTTTTAGGCCCACAAGATGTGGTTTAACCATGGATCTATTGGTAGATCAACTAGGTTCATCCATATGGCTACTCGGTGTTCGACGCAAATTTTGACCAGACTTTGACCTGGCAGTACAAAATCATAGAAACTCAAAAAATAGTGAAACCTTGGCCATTGGTCTTAGATTGTACCCTAGTTTGAAGGAAAAATAATAAACCTTGAGTTTGTGGAAGCAAAGATGAGTTTGCTCTCTCACTCTTGGTTCCAAGTGTGAGTCTCATGGGTGTGTACCCAAATTTCATAGGACATGACCAGCTCCATGTCATACTTTCTCAGAATTGACTCAAACTTGGCAGGGAGGTGTGTCTTGGCATGGCAGACATTTCATATTTTGGTGTCTGTCACCAAGTATGCTTTGAAATACCATTTTCCATTTTAAAATTTCAAATTCAACTATATTTTGTGAAGGAAGTACAAAATTTATAGTTGAAACCTTTGTTTCAACAACATGGTTAGGTATATGGGGACATTTGGTGGGAACATAACCACTTTGTTGGTCTTTAATTTCTATTTTGCTCAATTTGTACCACAAGTCAAAGTTTGGTCAAATATGGTAAAAACAAGGAAAATTTGAACTAGAGCTATAGAATTGGAACCTCAGATATTTTGGGAAAAATCATTTTTAGGCCCACAAGATGTGGTTTAACCATGGATCTATTGGTAGATCAGCTAGGTTCATCCCTATGGCTACTCGGTGTTCGACGCAAATTTTGAACAGACTTTGACCTTGCAGTACAAAATCATAGAAAATCAAAAAATAGTGAAACCTTGGCCATTGGTCTTAGATTGTACCCTAGTTTGAAGGAAAAATAATAAACCTTGAGTTTGTGGAAGCAAAGATGAGTTTGCTCTCTCACTCTTGGTTCCAAATGTGAGTCTCATGGGTGTGTACCCAAATTTCATAGGACATGACCAGGTCCATGTCATACTTTCTCAGAATTGACTCAAACTTGGCAGGGAGGTGTGTCTTGGCATGGCAGACATTTCATCTTTTGGTGTCTGTCACCAAGTATGCTTTTAAATACCATTTTCCATTTTAAAATTTCAAATTCAGCTATATTTTGTGAAGGAAGTACAAAATTTATAGTTGAAACCTTTGTTTCAACAACATGGTTAGGTATATGGGGACATTTGGTGGGAACATAACCACTTTGTTGGTCTTTAATTTCTATTTTGCTCAATTTGTACCACAAGTCAACGTTTGGTCAAATATGGTAAAAACAAGGAAAATTTGAACTAGAGCTATAGAATTGGAACCTCAAATATTTTGGGAAAAATCATTTTTAGGCCCACAAGATGTGGTTTAACCATGGATCTATTGGTAGATCAGCTAGGTTCATCCATATGGCTACTCGGTGTTCGACGCAAATTTTGACCAGACTTTGACCTGGCAGTACAAAATCACAGAAAATCAAAAAATAGTGAAGCCTTGGCCATTGGTCTTAGATTGTACCCTAGTTTGAAGGAAAAATAATAAACCTTGAGTTTGTGGAAGCAAACATGAGTTTGCCTTCTCACTCTTGGTTCCAAATGTGAGTCTCATGGGTGTGTACCCAAATTTCAAAGGACATGACCAGCTCCATGTCATACTTTCTCAGAATTGACTCAAACTTGGCAGGGAGGTGTGTCTTGGCATGGCAGACATTTCATCTTTTGGTGTCTGTCACCAAGTATGCTTTTAAATACCATTTTCCATTTTAAAATTTCAAATTCAGCTATATTTTGTGAAGGAAGTACAAAATTTATAGTTGAAACCTTTGTTTCAACAACATGGTTAGTATATGGGGACATTTGGTGGGAAAATAACCACTTTTTTGGTCTAATTTCTATTTTGCTCAATTTGTACCACAAGTCAACGTTTGGTCAAATATGGTAAAAACAAGGAAAATTTGAACTAGAGCTATAGAATTGGAACCTCAAATATTTTGGGAAAAATCATTTTTAGGCCCACAAGATGTGGTTTAACCATGGATCTATTGGTAGATCAGCTAGGTTCATCCATATGGCTACTCGGTGTTCGACGCAAATTTTGACCAGACTTTGACCTGGCAGTACAAAATCATAGAAAATCAAAAAATAGTGAAACCTTGGCCATTGGTCTTAGATTGTACCCTAGTTTGAAGGAAAAATAATAAACCTTGAGTTTGTGGAAGCAAAGATGAGTTTGCTCTCTCACTCTTGGTTCCAAGTGTGAGTCTCATGGGTGTGTACTCAAATTTCATAGGACATGACCAGGTCCATGTCATACTTTCTCAGAATTGACTCAAACTTGGCAGGGAGGTGTGTCTTGGCATGGCAGACATTTCATCTTTTGGTGTCTGTCACCAAGTATGCTTTTAAATACCATTTTCCATTTTAAAATTTCAAATTCAGCTATATTTTGTGAAGGAAGTACAAAATTTATAGTTGAAACCTTTGTTTCAACAACATGGTTAGGTATATGGGGACATTTGGTGGGAACATAACCACTTTTTTGGTCTCTAATTTCTATTTTGCTCAATTTGTACCACAAGTCAAAGTTTGGTCAAATATGGTAAAAACAAGGAAAATTTGAACTAGAGCTATAGAATTGGAACCTCAAATATTTTGGGAAAATCATTTTTAGGCCCACAAGATGTGGTTTAACCATGGATCTATTGGTAGATCAGCTAGGTTCATCCATATGGCTACTCGGTGTTCGACGCAAATTTTGACCAGACTTTGACCTGGCAGTACAAAATCATAGAAAATCAAAAAATAGTGAAACCTTGGCCATTGGTCTTAGATTGTACCCTAGTTTGAAGGAAAAATAATAAACCTTGAGTTTGTGGAAGCAAAGATGAGTTTGCTCTCTCACTCTTGGTTCCAAGTGTGAGTCTCATGGGTGTGTACCCAAATTTCATAGGACATGACCAGCTCCATGTCATACTTTCTCAGAATTGACTCAAACTTGGCAGGGAGGTGTGTCTTGGCATGGCAGACATTTCATATTTTGGTGTCTGTCACCAAGTATGCTTTGAAATACCATTTTCCATTTTAAAATTTCAAATTCAGCTATATTTTGTGAAGGAAGTACAAAATTTATAGTTGAAACCTTTGTTTCAACAACATGGTTAGGTATATGGGGACATTTGGTGGGAACATAACCACTTTGTTGGTCTTTAATTTCTATTTTGCTCAATTTGTACCACAAGTCAAAGTTTGGTCAAATATGGTAAAAACAAGGAAAATTTGAACTAGAGCTATAGAATTGGAACCTCAAATATTTTGGGAAAAATCATTTTTAGGCCCACAAGATGTGGTTTAACCATGGATCTATTGGTAGATCAGCTAGGTTCATTCATATGGCTACTCGGTGTTCGACGCAAATTTTGACCAGACTTTGACCCGGCAGTACAAAATCACAGAAAATCAAAAAATAGTGAAACCTTGGCCATTGGTCTTAGATTGTACCCTAGTTTGAAGGAAAAATAATAAACCTTGAGTTGGTGGAAGCAAAGATGAGTTTGCTCTCTCACTCTTGGTTCCAAATGTGAGTCTCATGGGTGTGTACTCAAATTTCATAGGACATGACCAGTTCCATGTCATACTTTCTCAGAATTGACTCAAACTTGGCAGGGAGGTGTGTCTTGGCATGGCAGACATTTCATCTTTTGGTGTCTGTCACCAAGTATGCTTTTAAATACCATTTTCCATTTTAAAATTTCAAATTCAGCTATATTTTGTGAAGGAAGTACAAAATTTATAGTTGAACCTTTGTTTCAACAACATGGTTAGGTATATGGGGACATTTGGTGGGAACATAACCACTTTGTTGGTCTTTAATTTCTATTTTGCTCAATTTGTACCACAAGTCAAAGTTTAGTCAAATATGGTAAAAACAAGGAAAATTTGAACTAGAGCTATAGAATTGGAACCTCAAATATTTTGGGAAAAATCATTTTTAGGCCCACAAGATGTGGTTTAACCATGGATCTATTGGTAGATCAGCTAGGTTCATCCATATGGCTACTCGGTGTTCGACGCAAATTTTGACCAGACTTTGACCTGGCAGTACAAAATCACAGAAAATCAAAAAATAGTGAAGCCTTGGCCATTGGTCTTAGATTGTACCCTAGTTTGAAGGAAAAATAATAAACCTTGAGTTTGTGGAAGCAAAGATGAGTTTGCCTTCTCACTCTTGGTTCCAAATGTGAGTCTCATGGGTGTGTACCCAAATTTCAAAGGACATGACCAGCTCCATGTCATAATTTCTCAGAATTGACTCAAACTTGGCAGGGAGGTGTGTCTTGGCATGGCAGACATTTCATCTTTTGGTGTCTGTCACCAAGTATGCTTTTAAATACCATTTTCCATTTTAAAATTTCAAATTCAGCTATATTTTGTGAAGGAAGTACAAAATTTATAGTTGAAACCTTTGTTTCAACAACATGGTTAGGTATATGGGGACATTTGGTGGGAACATAACCACTTTTTTGTCTCTAATTTCTATTTTGCTCAATTTGTACCACAAGTCAACGTTTGGTCAAAAATGGGAAAAACAAGGAAAATTTGAACTAGAGCTATAGAATTGGAACCTCAAATATTTTGGGAAAAATCATTTTTAGGCCCACAAGATGAGGTTTAACCATGGATCTATTGGTAGATCAGCTAGGTTCATCCATATGGCTACTCGGTGTTCGACGCAAATTTTGACCAGACTTTGACCTGGCAGTACAAAATCATAGAAAATCAAAAAATAGTGAAACCTTGGCCATTGGTCTTAGATTGTACCCTAGTTTGAAGGAAAAATAATAAACCTTGAGTTTGTGGAAGCAAAGATGAGTTTGCTCTCTCACTCTTGGTTCCAAGTGTGAGTCTCATGGGTGTGTACCCAAATTTCATAGGACATGACCAGCTCCATGTCATACTTTCTCAGAATTGACTCAAACTTGGCAGCGAGGTGTGTCTTGGCATGGCAGACATTTCATCTTTTGGTGTCTGTCACCAAGTATGGTTTTAAATACCATTTTCCATTTTAAAATTTCAAATTCAGCTATATTTTGTGAAGGAAGTACAAAATTTATAGTTGAAACCTTTGTTTCAACAACATGGTTAGGTATATGGGGACATTTGGTGGGAACATAACCACTTTGTTGGTCTTTAATTTCTATTTTGCTCAATTTGTACCACAAGTCAAAGTTTGGTCAAATATGGTAAAAACAAGGAAAATTTGAACTAGAGCTATAGAATTGGAACCTCAGATATTTTGGCAAAAATCATTTTTAGGCCCACAAGATGTGGTTTAACCATGGATCTATTGGTAGATCAGCTAGGTTCATTCATATGGCTACTCGGTGTTCGACGCAAATTTTGACCAGACTTTGACCCGGCAGTACAAAATCACAGAAAATCAAAAAATAGTGAAACCTTGGCCATTGGTCTTAGATTGTACCCTAGTTTGAAGGAAAAATAATAAACCTTTAGTTGGTGGAAGCAAAGATGAGTTTGCTCTCTCACTCTTGGTTCCAAATGTGAGTCTCATGGGTGTGTACTCAAATTTCATAGGACATTACCAGTTCCATGTCATACTTTCTCAGAATTGACTCAAACTTGGCTGGGAGGTGTGTCTTGGCATGGCAGACATTTCATCTTTTGGTGTCTCTCACCAAGTATG
The DNA here is from genome assembly GCA_910589765.1 of Avena atlantica. Classification (NCBI taxonomy): domain Eukaryota; kingdom Viridiplantae; phylum Streptophyta; class Magnoliopsida; order Poales; family Poaceae; genus Avena; species Avena atlantica. Next base: position 475,602,101 of record OU342735.1, read on the forward strand.
CTTTTAAATACCATTTTCCATTTTAAAATTTCAAATTCAGCTATATTTTGTGAAGGAAGTACAAAATTTATAGTTTGAACCTTTGTTTCAACGACATGGTTAGGTATATGAGGACATTTGGTGGGAACATAACCACTTTGTTGGTCTTTAATTTCTATTTTCCTCAATTTGTACCACAAGTCAAAGTTTAGTCAAATATGGTAAAAACAAGGAAAAATTGAACTAGAGCTATAGAATTGGAACCTCAAATATTTTGGGAAAAATCTTTTTTAGGCCCACAAGATGTGGTTTAACCATGGATCTATTGGTAGATCAGCTAGGTTCATCCATATGGCTACTCGGTGTTCGACGCAAATTTTGACCAGACTTTGACCTGGCAGTACAAAATCACAGAAAATCAAAAAATAGTGAAGCCTTGGCCATTGGTCTTAAATTGTACCCTAGTTTGAAGGAAAAATAATAAACCTTGAGTTTGTGGAAGCAAACATGAGTTTGCCTTCTCACTCTTGGTTCCAAATGTGAGTCTCATGGGTGTGTACCCAAATTTCAAAGGACATGACCAGCTCCATGTCATAATTTCTCAGAATTGACTCAAACTTGGCAGGGAGGTGTGTCTTGGCATGGCAGACATTTCATCTTTTGGTGTCTGTCACCAAGTATGCTTTTAAATACCATTTTCCATTTTAAAATTTCAAATTCAGCTATATTTTGTGAAGGAAGTACAAAATTTATAGTTGAAACCTTTGTTTCAACAACATGGTTAGGTATATGGGGACATTTGGTGGGAACATAACCACTTTTTTGGTCTCTAATTTCTATTTTGCTCAATTTGTACCACAAGTCAACGTTTGGTCAAAAATGGGAAAAACAAGGAAAATTTGAACTAGAGCTATAGAATTGGAACCTCAAATATTTTGGGAAAAATCATTTTTAGGCCCACAAGATGAGGTTTAACCATGGATCTATTGGTAGATCAGCTAGGTTCATCCATATGGCTACTCGGTGTTCGACGCAAATTTTGACCAGACTTTGACCTGGCAGTACAAAATCATAGAAAATCAAAAAATAGTGAAACCTTGGCCATTGGTCTTAGATTGTACCCTAGTTTGAAGGAAAAATAATAAACCTTGAGTTTGTGGAAGCAAAGATGAGTTTGCTCTCTCACTCTTGGTTCCAAGTGTGAGTCTCATGGGTGTGTACCCAAATTTCATAGGACATGACCAGCTCCATGTCATACTTTCTCAGAATTGACTCAAACTTGGCAGCGAGGTGTGTCTTGGCATGGCAGACATTTCATCTTTTGGTGTCTGTCACCAAGTATGGTTTTAAATACCATTTTCCATTTTAAAATTTCAAATTCAGCTATATTTTGTGAAGGAAGTACAAAATTTATAGTTGAAACCTTTGTTTCAACAACATGGTTAGGTATATGGGGACATTTGGTGGGAACATAACCACTTTGTTGGTCTTTAATTTCTATTTTGCTCAATTTGTACCACAAGTCAAAGTTTGGTCAAATATGGTAAAAACAAGGAAAATTTGAACTAGAGCTATAGAATTGGAACCTCAAATATTTTGGGAAAAATCATTTTTAGGCCCACAAGATGTGGTTTAACCATGGATCTATTGGTAGATCAGCTAGGTTCATCCATATGGCTACTCGGTGTTCGACGCAAATTTTGACCAGACTTTGACCCGGCAGTACAAAATCACAGAAAATCAAAAAATAGTGAAACCTTGGCCATTGGTCTTAGATTGTACCCTAGTTTGAAGGAAAAATAATAAACCTTCAGTTGGTGGAAGCAAAGATGAGTTTGCTCTCTCACTCTTGGTTCCAAATGTGAGTCTCATGGGTGTGTACTCAAATTTCATAGGACATGACCAGTTCCATGTCATACTTTCTCAGAATTGACTCAAACTTGGCAGGGAGGTGTGTCTTGGCATGGCAGACATTTCATCTTTTGGTGTCTCTCACCAAGTATGCTTTTAAATACCATTTTCCATTTTAAAATTTCAAATTCAGCTATATTTTGTGAAGGAAGTACAAAATTTATAGTTGGAACCTTTGTTTCAACAACATGGTTAGGTATATGGGGACATTTGGTGGGAACATAACCACTTTGTTGGTCTTTAATTTCTATTTTGCTCAATTTGTACCACAAGTCAAAGTTTGGTCAAATATGGTAAAAAAAGGAAAATTTGAACTAGAGCTATAGAATTGGAGCCTCAAATATTTTGGGAAAAATCATTTTTAGGCCCACAAGATGTGGTTTAACCATGGATCTATTGGTAGATCAGCTAGGTTCATCCATATGACTACTCGGTGTTCGACGCAAATTTTGACCAGACTTTGACCTGGCAGTACAAACTCACAGAAAATCAAAAAATAGTGAAGCCTTGGCCATTGGTCTTAGATTGTACCCTAGTTTGAAGGAAAAATAAGAAACCTTGAGTTTGTGGAAGCAAAGATGACTTTGCTCTCTCACTCTTGGTTCCAAATGTGAGTCTCATGGGTGTGTACGCAAATTTCATTGGACATGACCAGTTCAATGTCATACTTTCTCAGAATTAACTCAAACTTGGCAGGGAGGTGTGTCTTGGCATGGCAGACATTTCATCTTTTGGTGTCTGTCACCAAGTTTGCTTTTAAATACCATTTTCCATTTTAAAATTTCAAATTCAGCTATATTTTGTGAAGGAAGTACAAAATTTATAGTTGAAACCTTTGTTTCACCAACATGGTTAGGTAGATGGGGACATTTGGTGGGAACATAACCACTTTGTTGGTCTTTAATTTCTATTTTGCTCAATTTGTACCATAAGTCAAATTTTGGTCAAATATGCTACAAACAAGGAAAATTTGAACTAGAGCTACAAAATTGGAACCTCAAATTGGGAAAAATAATTTTTAGGCCCACAAGATGTGGTTTAACCATGGATATATTAGTAGATCAGCTAGGTTCATCCATATGGCTACTCGGTGTTCGACGCAAATTTTGAACAGACTTTGACCTGGCAGTACAAAATCATAGAAAATCAAAAAATAGTGAAACCTTGGCCATTGGTCTTAGATTGTACCCTAGTTTGAAGGAAAAAATTAATAAACCTTGAGTTTGTGGAAGCAAAGATGAGATTGCTCTCTCACTCTTGGTTCCAAGTGTGAGTCTCATGGGTGTGTACCCAAATTTCATAGGACATGACCAGCTCCATGTCATACTTTCTCAGAATTGACTCAAACTTGGCAGGGAGGTGTGTCTTGGCATGGCAGACATTTCATATTTTGGTGTCTGTCACCAAGTATGCTTTGAAATACCATTTTCCATTTTAAAATTTCAAATTCAGCTATATTTTGTGAAGGAAGTACAAAATTTATAGTTGGAACCTTTGTTTCAACAACATGGTTAGGTATATGGGGACATTTGGTGGGAACATAACCACTTTGTTGGTCTTTAATTTCTATTTTGCTCAATTTGTACCACAAGTCAAAGTTTGGTCAAATATGGTAAAAACAAGGAAAATTTGAATTAGAGCTATAGAATTGGAACCTCAAATATTTGGGGAAAAATCATTTTTAGGCCCACAAGATGTGGTTTAACCATGGATCTATTGGTAGATCAGCTAGGTTCATCCATATGGCTACGCGGTGTTCGACGCAAATTTTGACCAGACTTTGACCTGGCAGTACAAAATCACAGAAAATCAAAAAATAGTGAAACCTTGGCCATTGGTCTTAGATTGTACCCTAGTTTGAAGGAAAATAATAAACCTTGAGTTTGTGGAAGCAAAGATGAGTTTGCTCTCTCACTCTTGGTTCCAAATGTGAGTCTCATGGGTGTGTACCCAAATTTCATAGGACATGACCAGTTACATGTCATACTTTCTCAGAATTGACTCAAACTTGGTAGGGAGGTGTGTCTTGTCATGTCAGACATTTCATCTCTTGGTGTCTCTCACCATGTATGCTTTTAAATACCATTTTCCATTTTAAAATTTCAAATTCAGCTATATTTTGTGAAGGAAGTACACAATTTATAGTTGAAACCTTTGTTTCAACAACATGGTTAGGTAGATGGGGACATTTGGTGGGAACATAACCACTTTTGTGGTCTCTAATTTCTATTTTGCTCAATTTGTACCACAAGTCAAAGTTTGGTCAAATATGGTACAAACAAGGAAATTTTGAACTAGAGCTATAGAATTGGAACCTCAAATATTTTGGGAAAAATCATTTTTAGGCCCACAAGATGTGGTTTAACCATGGATCTATTGGTAGATCAGCTAGGTTCATCCATATGGCTACTCGGTGTTCGACGCAAATTTTGACCAGACTTTGACCTGGCAGTACAAAATCATAGAAAATCAAAAAATAGTGAAACCTTGGCCATTGGTCTTAGATTGTACCCTAGTTTGAAGGAAAAATAATAAACCTTGAGTTTGTGGAAGAAAAGATGAGTTTGCTCTCTCACTCTTGGTTCCAAGTGTGAGTCTCATGGGTGTGTACCCAAATTTCATAGGACATGACCAGCTCCATGTCATACTTTCTCAGAATTGACTCAAACTTGGCAGGGAGGTGTGTCTTGGCATGGCATACATTTCATATTTTGGTGTCTGTCACCAAGTTTGCTTTTAAATACCATTTTCCATTTTAAAATTTCAAATTCAGCTATATTTTGTGAAGGAAGTACAAAATTTATAGTTGAAACCTTTGTTTCACCAACATGGTTAGGTTGATGGGGACATTTGGTGGGAACATAACAACTTTGTTGGTCTTTAATTTCTATTTTGCTCAATTTGTACCACAAGTCAAACTTTGGTCAAATATGGTACAAACAAGGAAAATTTGAACTAGAGCTACAGAATTGGAACCTCAAATTGGGAAAAATCATTTTTAGGCCCACAAGATGTGGTTTAACCATGGATCTATTAGTAGATCAGCTAGGTTCATCCATATGGCTACTCGGTGTTCGACGCAAATTTTGAACAGACTTTGACTTGGCAGTACAAAATCATAGAAAATCAAAAAATAGTGAAACCTTGGCCATTGGTCTTAGATTGTACCCTAGTTTGAAGGAAAAAATAATAAACCTTGAGTTTGTGGAAGCAAAGATGAGATTGCTCTCTCACTCTTGGTTCCAAGTGTGAGTCTCATGGGTGTGTACCCAAATTTCATAGGACATGACCAGCTCCATGTCATACTTTCTCAGAATTGACTCAAACTTGGCAGGGAGCTGTGTCTTGGCATGGCAGACATTTCATATTTTGGTGTGTGTCACCAAGTATGCTTTTAAATACCATTTTCCATTTTAAAATTTCAAATTCAGTTATATTTTGTGAAGGAAGTACAAAATTTATAGTTGGAACCTTTGTTTCAACAACATGGTTAGATATATGAGGACATTTGGTGGGAACATAACCACTTTATTGGTCTTTAATTTCTATTTTGCTCAATTTGTACCACAAGTCAAAGTTTAGTCAAATATGGTAAAAATAAGGAAAATTTGAACTAGAGCTATAGAATTGGAACCTCAAATATTTTGGGAAAAATCATTTTTAGGCCCACAAGATGTGGTTTAACCATGGATCTATTGGTAGATCAGCTAGGTTCATCCATATGGCTACTCGGTGTTCGACGCAAATTTTGACCAGACTTTGACCTGGCAGTACAAAATCACAGAAAATAAAAAAATAGTGAAGCCTTGGCCATTGGTCTTAAATTGTACCCTAGTTTGAAGGAAAAATAATAAACCTTGAGTAAGGGGAAGCAAAGATGAGTTTGCCTTCTCACTCTTGGTTTCAAATGTGAGTCTCATGGGTGTGTACCCAAATTTCAAAGGACATGACTAGCTCCATGTCATACTTTCTCAGAATTGACTCAAACTTGGCAGGGAGGTGTGTCTTGGCATGGCAGACATTTCATCTCTTGGTGTCTGTCACCAAGTATGCTTTTAAATACCATTTTCCATTTTAAAATTTCAAATTCAGCTATATTTTGTGAAGGAAGTACAAAATTTATAGTTGAAACCTTTGTTTCAACAACATGGTTAAGTATATGGGGACATTTGGTGGGAACATAACCACTTTTTTGGTCTCTAATTTCTATTTTGCTCAATTTGTACCACAAGTCAATGTTTGGTCAAATATGGTAAAAACAAGGAAATTTTGAACTAGAGCTATAGAATTGGAACCTCAAATATTTTGGGAAAAATCATTTTTAGGCCCACAAGATGTGGTTTAACCATGGATCTATTGGTAGATCAGCTAGGTTCATCCATATGGCTACTCGGTGTTCGACGCAAATTTTGACCAGACTTTGACCTGGCAGTACAAAATCATAGAAAATCAAAAAATAGTGAAACCTTGGCCATTGGTCTTAGATTGTACCCTAGTTTGAAGGAAAAATAATAATCCTTAAGTTTGTGGAAGAAAATATGAGTTTGCTCTCTCACTCTTGGTTCCAAGTGTGAGTCTCATGGGTGTGTACCCAAATTTCATAGGACATGACCAGCTCCATGTCATACTTTCTCAGAATTGACTCAAACTTGGCAGGGAGGTGTCTCTTGGCATGGCAGACATTTCATATTTTGGTGTCTGTCACCAAGTATGGTTTTAAATACCATTTTCCATTTTAAAATTTCAAATTCAGCTATATTTTGTGAAGGAAGTACAAAATTTATAGCTGAAACCTTTGTTTCACCAACATGGTTAGGTAGATGGGGACATTTGGTGGAAACATAACCACTTTTTGGTCTTTAATTTCTATTTTGCTCAATTTGTACCACAAGTCAAAGTTTGGTCAAATATGGTAAAAACAAGGAAAATTTGAACTAGAGCTACATAATTGGAACCTCAAATATTTTGGGAAAAAACATTTTTAGGCCCACAAGATGTGGTTTAACCATGGATCTATTGGTAGATCAGCTAGGTTCATCCATATGGCTACTCGGTGTTCGACGCAAATTTTGACCAGACTTTGACCTGGCAGTACAAAATCACAGAAAATCAAAAAATAGTGAAGCCTTGGCTATTGGTATTAGATTCTACCCTAGTTTGAAGGAAAAATAATAAACCTTGAGTTTGTGGAAGCAAAGATGAGTTTGCTCTCTCACTCTTGGTTCCAAATGTGAGTCTCATGGGTGTGTACTCAAATTTCATAGGACATGACCAGTTCCATGTCATACTCTTTGTCAGAATTGACTCAAACTTGGCAGGCAGGTGTGTCTTGGCATGGCAGACATTTCATGTTTTGGTGTCTGTCACCAAGTTTGCTTTTAAATACCATTTTCCGTTTTAAAATTTCAAATTCAGCTATATTTTGTGAAGGAAGTACAAAATTTATAGTTGAAACCTTTGTTTCACCAACATGGTTAGGTAGATGGGGACATTTGGTGGGAACATAACCACTTTGTTGGTATTTAATTTCTATTTTGCTCAATTTGTACCACAAGTCAAAGTTTGGTCAAATATGGTACAAACAAGGAAAATTTGAACTAGAGCTACATAATTGGAACCTAAAATTGGGAAAAATCATTTTTAGGCTCACAAGATGTGGTTTAACCATGGATCTATTGGTAGATCAGCTAGGTTCCTCCATATGGCTACTCGGTGTTCGACGCAAATTTTGACCAGACTTTGACCTGGCAGTACAAAATCATAGAAAATCAAAAAATAGTGAAACCTTGGCCGTTGGTCTTAGATTGTACCCTAGTTTGAAAGAAAAATACTAAACCTTGAGTTTGTGGAAGCAAAGATGAGTTTTCTCTCTCACTCTTGGTTCCAAGTGTGAGTCTCATGGGTGTGTACCCAAATTTCATAGGACATAACCAGCTCCATGTCATACTTTCTCAGAATTGACTCAAACTTGGTAGGGAGGTGTGTCTTGGCATGGCAGACATTTCATATTTTGGTGTATGTCACCAAGTATGGTTTTAAATACCATTTTCCATTTTAAAATTTCAAATTCAGCTATATTTTGTGAAGGAAGTACAAAATTTATAGTTGGAACCTTTGTTTCAACAACATGGTTAGGTATATGGGGACATTTGGTGGGAACATAACCACTTTGTTGGTCTTTAATTTCTATTTTGCTCAATTTGTACCACAAGTCAAAGTTTGGTCAAATATGGTAAAAACAAGGAAAATTTGAACTAGAGCTATAGACTTGGAACCTCAAATATTTTGGGAAAAATCATTTTTAGGCCCACAAGATGTGGTTTAACCATGGATCTATTGGTAGATCAGCTAGGTTCATCCATATGGCTACTCGGTGTTCGACGCAAATTTTGACCAGACTTTGACCTGGCAGTACAAAATCATAGAAAATCAAAAAATAGTGAAACCTTGGCCATTGGTCTTAGATTGTACCCTAGTTTGAAGGAAAAATAATAAAACTTGAGTTTGTGGAAGCAAAGATGAGTTTGCTCTCTCACTCTTGGTTCCAAATGTGAGTCTCATGGGTGTGTACTCAAATTTCATAGGACATGACCAGTTACATCTCATACTTTCTCAGAATTGACTCAAACTTGGCAGGGAGGTGTGTCTTGTCATGGCAGACATTTCATCTTTTGGTGTCTCTCACCATGTATGCTTTTAAATACCATTTTCCATTTTAAAATTTCAAATTCAGCTATATTTTGTGAAGGAAGTACAAAATTTATAGTTGAAACCTTTGTTTCACCAACATGGTTAGGTAGATGGGGACATTTGGTGGGAACATAACCACTTTGTTGGTATTTAATTTCTATTTTGCTCAATTTGTACCACAAGTCAAAGTTTGGTCAAATATGGTAAAAACAAGGAAAATTTGAACTAGAGCTATAGAATTGGAACCTCAAATATTTTGGGAAAAATCATATTTAGGCCCACAAGATGTGGTTTAACCATGGATCTATTGGTAGATCAGCTAGGTTCATCCATATGGCTACTCGGTGTTCGACGCAAATTTTGACCAGACTTTGACCTGGCAGTACAAAATCATAGAAAATCAAAAAATAGTGAAACCTTGGCCATTGGTCTTAGATTGTACCCTAGTTTGAAGGAAAAATAATAAACCTTGAGTTTGTGGAAGCAAAGATGAGTTTGCTCTCTCACTCTTGGTTCCAAGTGTGAGTCTCATGGGTGTGTACCCAAATTTCATAGGACATGACCAGCTCCATGTCATACTTTCTCAGAATTGACTCAAACTTGGCAGGGAGGTGTGTCTTGGCATGGCAGACATTTCATATTTTGGTGTCTGTCACCAAGTATGCTTTGAAATACCATTTTCCATTTTAAAATTTCAAATTCAGCTATATTTTGTGAAGGAAGTACAAAATTTATAGTTGGAACCTTTGTTTCAACAACATGGTTAGGTATATGGGGACATTTGGTGGGAACATAACCACTTTGTTGGTCTTTAATTTCTATTTTGCTCAATTTGTACCACAAGTCAAAGTTTGGTCAAATATGGTAAAAACAAGGAAAATTTGAACTAGAGCTATAGAATTGGAACCTCAAATATTTTGGGAAAAATCATTTTTAGGCCCACAAGATGTGGTTTAACCATGGATCTATTGGTAGATCAGCTAGGTTCATCCATATGGCTACGCGGTGTTCGACGCAAATTTTGACCAGACTTTGACCTGGCAGTACAAAATCACAGAAAATCAAAAAATAGTGAAACCTTGGCCATTGGTCTTAGATTGTACCCTAGTTTGAAGGAAAATAATAAACCTTGAGTTTGTGGAAGCAAAGATGAGTTTGCTCTCTCACTCTTGGTTCCAAATGTGAGTCTCATGGGTGTGTACTCAAATTTCATAGGACATGACCAGTTACATGTCATACTTTCTCAGAATTGACTCAAACTTGGTAGGGAGGTGTGTCTTGTCATGTCAGACATTTCATCTTTTGGTGTCTCTCACCATGTATGCTTTTAAATACCATTTTTCATTTTAAAATTTCAAATTCAGCTATATTTTGTGAAGGAAGTACACAATTTATAGTTGAAACCTTTGTTTCACCAACATGGTTAGGTAGATGGGGACATTTGGTGGGAACATAACCACTTTGTTGGTCTTTAATTTCTATTTTGCTCAATTTGTACCACAAGTCAAAGTTTGGTCAAATATGGTACAAACAAGGAAAATTTGAACTAGAGCTACAGAATTGGAACCTCAAATATTTTGGGAAAAAACATTTTTAGGCCCACAAGATGTGGTTTAACCATGGATCTATTGGTAGATCAGCTAGGTTCATCCATATGGCTACTCGGTGTTCGACGCAAATTTTGACCAGACTTTGACCTGGCAGTACAAAATCACAGAAAATCAAAAAATAGTGAAGCCTTGGCCATTGGTCTTAAATTGTACCCTATTTTGAAGGAAAAATAATAAACCTTGAGTTTGTGGAAGCAAAGATGAGTTTGCCTTCTCACTCTTGGTTCCAAATGTGAGTCTCATGGGTGTGTACCCAAATTTCAAAGGACATGACCAGCTCCATGTCATACTTTCTCAGAATTGACTCAAACTTGGCAGGGAGGTGTGTCTTGGCATGGCAGACATTTCATCTTTTGGTGTCTGTCACCAAGTATGCTTTTAAATACCATTTTTCATTTTAAAATTTCAAATTCAGCTATATTTTGTGAAGGAAGTACACAATTTATAGTTGAAACCTTTGTTTCACCAACATGGTTAGGTAGATGGGGACATTTGGTGGGAACATAACCACTTTGTTGGTCTTTAATTTCTATTTTGCTCAATTTGTACCACAAGTCAAAGTTTGGTCAAATATGGTACAAACAAGGAAAATTTGAACTAGAGCTACAGAATTGGAACCTCAAATATTTTGGGAAAAAACATTTTTAGGCCCACAAGATGTGGTTTAACCATGGATCTATTGGTAGATCAGCTAGGTTCATCCATATGGCTACTCGGTGTTCGACGCAAATTTTGACCAGACTTTGACATGGCAGTACAAAATCACAGAAAATCAAAAAATAGTGAAACCTTGGCCATTGGTCTTAGATTATTCCCTAGTTTGAAGGAAAAATAATAAACCTTGAGTTTGTGGAAGCAAAAATGAGTTTGCTCTCTCACTCTTGGTTCCAAGTGTGAGTCTTATGGGTGTGTACCCAAATTTCATAGGACATGACCAGCTCCATGTCATACTTTCTTAGAATTGACTCAAACCTTGCACGGAGGTGTGTCTTGGCATGGCAGACATTTTATCTTTTGTTGTCTGTCACCAAGTATGCTTTTAAATACCATTTTCCATTTTAAAATTTCAAATTCAGCTATATTTTGTGAAGGAAGTACAAAATTTATAGTTGAAACCTTTGTTTTACCAACATGGTTAGGTAGATGGGGACATTTGGTGGGAACATAACCACTTTGTTGGTCTTTAATTTCTATTTTGCTCAATTTGCCGAATTCGCCCTCCTATTGGCCTGACCTCTCGGGCCGCTAGGCAATACTACTCTGGTCTAGTTGCCCGTCGGAACATGGGTGATGTAGTCGTACTCGCTTCTCCTCCTCGCGATCCGATCCGATCTAGCACCACAAGTGGCGGTGCCTCCGTGAGATGCACATGTGCAGCACCTCGACGTCTCCTCCTTCCTCGGACCAGCAAGTATGGTGGAGATATAGATTGGATCTACAACACGACGGCGTGGTGTATATGGTGGAGAATTTCTGCCGCAGGGCTTCGCCTACAAACAGTCGGGAGGGAGAGAGGAAGGCAACAAGGCAACTAGGGTTGGAGGCAAGGTATTGGGGGGAGGGGGCGCACCAGCCCTCTATTTATAGAGGGGGGGCGGCCAGCCCTTGCCCCTCTTCCAAGCCTTGGGCCGGCGGCCAAGGGAGGGAGAAGTGGGGGGCAAGGACTCTCCCCCTTCTAGAAACCCTATCTCTAGTTTAAACGTTTTAAACCCTATAGGATCGGCTGGGCCCTATGGGTCCTTGTGCCCCTAGCCCAATGCGGCCAGGACACTCCCTCATAGGCCCATGCCCCCCTCCCGGAAGGTGGGGCCACGTTGGTCCCCTTCCGGAAGGTTCTAGAAGCTTCAGGTACAATACCGATTAACCCGGAACAATTCCGAACTCCAAAAACTGCACTGCCTTATATGAATCTTATTCTCCGGACCATTCCGGAACCTCTCGTGATATCCCGGATCCCATCCGAGACTCCGAACAAAAATTCATAAACCAATTATCCAATCTATCCTAGCGTCGAGATACGTTAAGTGTGTGACCCTGCGGGTTCGAGAATATGCAGACATGATCTTCTATCAATAATCAACAGCGGGGTATGGGCACCCATATTGACTCCCACACATTCATCGATGATCATATCGGATGAACCACGATGCCAGGATTCAAACAATCCCATATATATATTCCCTTCGTCTCACGATATTTTACTTGCCCGAGATTCGATCGTCGGTACCGTCATACCTAGTTCAATCTCGTTCACAGCAAGTACTTTACTCGTTCCGTAATCCGATATCACTTTGTGATTAACTCCTTAACCACATGCTTGCAAGCGCTGTTGATATCGATTACCGAGTGGGCCCGAAGTATATCTCTCCGACTTGGGAGGGACAAATTCCATCTCGATACATACAACCCAACAGATACTTTCTGATCGCCTGAGAGACACCTTTATGATCACCCTCTCATAGGATGACGTTTGATGACCTCAAAGCTTTCTTCCGATACCAGGGAGTTGTATTATCTCATGGTCTAAGGAATACAATATTTGACATAAGAAAAGCTTCGCAAAGACGAACACGATGACACGATCTAATTGCTTTGCTTAGTTTGGGTCTGTCCATCATATCATTCTCCAATGTTATGATCTCATTATCAATTGACAACTCATGTCTATGGTTAGGAAACCTTAACCATCATTGATCAATGAGCTAGTCCATAGAGGCGTACTAGGGACACGGTGTTGTTCACAAACCACACAAGTATTAAAGTTTCCGCTTAATACAATTCTAGCATGGAATATAAACTTTATCATGAACATGAATTATAATAATAACATCTTTATTATTGCCTCTAGGGCATAATTCCAACATTTACAAGCGCACGCATAAGAAAATATATAGTAATATCAAACCACGCTTCACCTCCTCTCCTGAACCCCTTAGCACTACGGCGAGCAAGTTCATGTGCAGCTAGGCTTGGCCTCCTAACCTTAAATCTTCCTAGTCTGACATAAAAAAAGAATTTTAAGTGCCCTCTAACCTCCTAACCATAGACTATGAGCTTTTTTTTTATAGAAAACCATAGAGTAAGTAAGTTTTCCTGATTTAGTAGCTCTGGCCCAACAGGCCATGCTAGGTTCGGCCGTTTATTGTGCTTCACTCAGGCCAGATGGATAACTAGATGTCCAAAAAAAAACTGTGACCCACTGAGCCCAGCTCGATCAGCCCTATAAGGCCAGAATCAGCTTTGCGTTCCGAGTAGATTGGGTGAGCAAAAACTTGGCATAATTGAGACTGACAGTAGATACTTCCTCCGACTCATATTAATTGACTCATATTTGTCTAAATTTGTAACGTGTCAACAGCGTGCAGTGGCGAATCTAGGATAAAAATCGAGGGTGGGCTCCAAACTAACAATTTCCTTTGTATATGCATTTGCTGATATGTAATATATACATTATATATATGCCACCAATTTTCTTTATATAGTATAAACACATGCATGCAATAACATTACACTTGTTTATTTTTGTCATGATAATTTTTCTTGCAGCGTGATGAAACTGGATGGTGATATTGCTTGCTCTGTTGAAATATGATGTAGACTTGTGGGCAATTTTACAAGTCAACAACACAGCAAATTTATAGAATCAAATATGTGAAGTATGTTGCAAATTCCACCAATTCGGATGCGAGTTGTCTTGTTGCAGTACATGTTTCACATTTATAATCATGAGTCTAGCACTTTTGTCCTGCCTAATAAAGGCAAATTTGCATTGACTGCATAAGATGCAGAGTGCATTTATGAATTACGAAACTATGGTCTGTCTGCTAATCGTATAATTGATGAGGAAGGTGAAGACGGAAAGTCCCGTATTCCACCACATTTTCTAAGCGCAACTACTAGCAACATTGTTATTGAAGATTTAATAGCTAATATTGTCACGAGTGAAGCTGCAGACGATGACTTCCTCCGCAAATCTGCCCTTATTCTCCTTGGGACAGTGCTGACGCCTATGACTAAGAGGATTGTACCTAAGGATTATTGGGTACTAGTGGAGGACCTAGACCGTATGTCCACCATTAATTGGAGTGAGTTCACGATAGATCATCTCATTCTATACTTTAGGCTTGTAACTAGATATAAAAAATTAGGCAGTGGCCTAAGGGAAATTTGTCTTTAATACAGGTATTAAATATTTTATCTACATTATTTTTAATATGGTAGATCATCTCATTTTATGATGCACTAACATTACACTTGGTTCACATGCAGTATATTTATTGGGAGAAGGTCAAGCATGTAGATGATCCTTGTAGGATAAATCCAAGTTTGTCCTTGAGACTACTCATGCGTAATTGGACAGATGCTTCTGCTAGGATTAGGGATACAATGGACTGTGATCATGGTCAGGGTGAAGGACCTATTCTGGTAATGATCCATGTTTCTAATATCATCTGTATATATATATCATGTGGTTATTTTAAAAACTTACGCCTATACTGTGATTAATAACATTGAGTTCTACTAATCTTTATGTATCAGGTTGAAGATAATATAACGTTGGAGTATAGGATTGAAATGCTAAATAAACCGGCTCCTGTTCTCAAGCCAAAGGCAATATCGGCTAGGAAGGCTGTAGCCGGAAATTCAAACGAAAAAACTACTAAAAACGTGTAGGAGGTAGTGACGGAGTCTATGATGGAGCGAGTGATGGATCGAGTGATGGAGCGCACAATGAATATGATGAAGTCAACAATGAAGAAAATCGTCAAGATAATGATGGACTCATGTGCACAGTAATCACCGTGTTATTGCATGTACTATTGGGAGTTTCTATTTTTATATCTGATAGCCTACGACTGCATTATCTATTTCCATTTATTTTTTCAGGAATTAATTGTCAAGTTGAATAAAAATGGCATTATGTACAAAAGCAAAGAAGTTGAAAATGGAGATGACAACCTATCATTGAATAATGGATCCTCTTTTTCGGAAAAAGAATTTTGGTATGAAAAAGAGAGTGCAGATGCTTATGCTGATCAGATTATTAAGGAAACTATTGATTCTATGAAATACACCGGGTTGAATGGTAATGCAACGCGCGAATATGGCGCACATAAGGATGCTTGTAAAGATGCAATAGGTAGCACACCTTCCAACCCAGAGTTAGTGCTTGATGTTTCTACAAAAGCCGTGTCAGACCTTCCATCGAAAATGTACGGAATTAGCAAAAATGGGAAAGAGCTAGATGGAGCAACTGCGTCAGACGATTCCAATAGCATCGATAATAAGTTGGACGTTAACAATGAGCCGGAACAAGGTTTGGGGAAACATAAACGCAAAATTCTACAAAACTTGAAGGTTACGTGGGATATGAGCCCCCCAAACATCGTGCACTTAAGAAAGGTACTACAAATCGATTGACAATTATTTCATGTGTACCTACTATTTACATCTTTATGTAGTTATAACTAGTTTTTTTACCATTTTCTTTGGATTATTTGTAAACCAAGATGATGTTCCAGGTATCCTGACTGCTCAGCAAATACAAGGAGCCGTGACATTGGTTGAAAACGCATGTAAGGATGAATCAAATGGAATTATGTTGAATTCATTAAAGCTTAAAGATGTGTTGGACCATGAGTGGGTTAGCGATCGTGTAAGTTGTATTGTGTTATGATTATTTATATCATGTTAATACATAATAATGTTACCATTCTGATAAAATTAATTTCTCTTGTTGTTACAGCTAATAGATAGTTATATTGGAGATTTGTCACTTTTTGTAGGACATGATTGGTACCTTTTCAGTGCATTAAGAACAACGTTCATTGTGAAGAAGGGTACAACTTTGGAAGAAGCGAAAAAATCCAAGCATAACATGGACTTCACTATGTCCAAAAGTGGATTAATTGGAAGAGTCATAGATGCATATTACTTGCGAAATAAGGTAATTAGAACGTACATCATTTTTATGTTGAAAAGTGTTATGTTGATTACATTCTTCAATTTCTATAGGTATATTTCCTCTAAATATAAATGACGCGCATTGGACGACAGTTGTCATGCACATACCGAAATAAGAATTTCAAGTTCTAAACTTTTTGTACTCTTTATCTACAATGAAGAAAATAATTGAAACAATTGTAATTTAATCTCTTAACTTTATCATATACTACCTTAATACTTGTGTACATTACACTAATTTTTGCATTTTTCAGAAATATCAAATAGCGTATGACATAAAACAAACTAACATGATTACAAAATCACAATACCCCGACATATCAAAATGGCCTATAAAACGTTATGAATTGGCTCGGCAAAGAGATGGATGAGTTTAGTTTACTTTTTTTTGCCTTGTATATTTCATTTTATCCATCATGCAAAATAAAATTAGTTCTTGTCCTGTGTCCTAGAAATTCATGTGGCTTATTTGTGTTGGAGTGTATGGAACACCGGGATGGCGATAAAATGACTAGGAAAATTTCGCAGGTTTGCATATTCTTTTAACTATCACTACCCGACCAGCTGTAGAAAAAATATTTATACTTACCTAGATTTGTCAATGCAGTCCACGGTGAATGATAACAGAAGACTGAAGGTTGCTCAGGTTATTCTGTCTCCTTCAAACATCAGCAGTGTCAAAACCAAGGTTCTTGAGGCGGCGAAGCACATGAAAGCCTGAGGAACGAATCATGGCTTGTAAGTTGGGTTTTAGTCCCGTAGAAGGTTTCCCACCCTACAGGTTTTTTTGTTCCTATGTTACCATGACATGCTTGTAAAATATACTAAATATATTGTGTTTATACTCAATATTTTATGTTTATTACTCCTGGTGTGAACATATTCAATAATTTGTATTTATTAGTCCTAGTTTACTCTTGGTTAATTCAGATTACAAAATCATTGTTTGAGTCCTGGTCTACCGCGGCAGAGAAACATCCACTTTTCCTGCCGCGACAGGTCTGGCGAGACATTTTTTTCTGCCACGGCACAGAAAATGCTGTTTTTTCTGCCGCGATAGGCCGTGTCCATCCAGATATTAAGGCGCACGATCTTCTTATCCCTCTGAACCATGCACGTATTCTCCTCGGCCAAAGCTTGGCGCGGACACGGACGACAAGGTGCTGAAAGGAGTCGGGATGATTCGCTACATAAACCGAATCACACCAGGCATATCGTAGACTAGTTAAGAATACGTACATGATTCGGAAAGATAAGTGGATCGTGTGCCTTGATACTTGGATGGACACGGGTCGTCGTTTGGGTTTGGTCCACGCAGATGAGGCTGTGGACCAGGTCCGATAAAAAAATTCTCCCAGAAACACCCACTTTTCCTGCCGCGACAATTTTTTTCTGCCGCGGCACAGAAAAGTCTGTTTTTTCTACCGCGACAGGGTTGCCAGATTTCTGCCGCGGCAAGATTTTACCCTGTTTTTCTGCCGCGACAACTTTACACATCAACTTTTCATCATTGTTTTTTTGGAAACTTTAGCCATAGCCATTCATACATAGCCATTGTTTTCTTCAAAATGGATTGCAGCATCAATCCAGCTTAATTTCATGCAATAACCAATCAAGATAACCAAACATGATACCCACATGTCGCTATTATGTCCCTAATCAAGCCTTAGATACCGCTATTTAGATAACCAATCAAGATAACCAAACAACGTTCTCATAAACAAAATAAAATTCTCAACTACTAATTATGATCTATCCCACTTTTGGATAATCATGATGATGAGCTTCCTCTCGTCAGCATATTATGTTACTGCTGCTCACATCGAACTAACATTTCTGCAAGATACCTGCAGTTTACAAACAAAAAAATCATAAATAACTATATTACAATAATTAATGCCTAAATTAAATATAGTGGTTACCTGTGATGGAGTTCGCATTTCACACTATTTTTGTTGTGCCCAGGCGTTTTGCAAACACTACGCAACTTTAACCGCTTTTTCTCATCATATCCGAGTGGTCTACCATTTTTACTCACAAGATTGCTCTTCCCTTTATTCTTTTCCTTCGGAGCACCTTTTGTGTTGACTTTAGCAGAATCACCTATTGGAGTAGTTGCACTTGCAAAAGATCCTCTATCAGTATTAATGGAATTTCTTGGACCACGTACTCCTGTATCGTACGCCACTTTTTTCGATATAATTTCCTGGTAAAAGTCTTTATTTGTTTGTACAACTCAGGATTATTGCAGGCTAAATGTAATGTTTCAGACGACATCACACTGAGCTCGGAATACCGACTTCGCTCCTCTGCCCCAGCAAATCCCCAGCCAAATAGATCGCTCGTGCGTCTCGAAGGTAATCCACTTCTGGCATTTTTTGAGAATCGTGCAAGAACAATACACCTTGGTAGTTCAACCAATTTTAGCTCCGTTAACACAAACAGAATATGCTTGCAAGGAATGCCTCTACGTACCATCCTCCAGCATGTGCAATTTATACTTTGTGCTGGATTGTTTGGTGTATAGTGCACAGAAAATTATGGCGTCGGTTATTTGACCATGCCACAAGATACCTTGCCGAATCTTCTATTGCCACACTTTTTTCTACAGTCATCATGCCTTCAATCTTACGAAGCTCATCCTGCAAGATATAAAAATTCGCTGGGGTGAATATGCTGTCCATTGCTAACTCAATTTGCTGCCATTTGGTAATAATCACAGGCATAGTCTGTGAAGCCGTGCAGTCATCTCGCGCCTCTGTTTTCCGGATACGTACAATGACATTCTCATAGTGCACAATTAAATCCACAAGCGTCATCCCATAATCGAGGTGAAGATGAAGGAACAAGTTGAGACTTTCACTGCGCTGGTTGCTTTTCATCCCTAGCCAAAATCCATCTGCGAGGTAAGCAGCCGCCCACATGTGCTTCTTCTTGTACATTCTATTTAGCCACGGGTTTGTCTTATGTGTCTGCCATTTTCTCACATATGCGTGCCATCCTTCCTCAAACTTGGCCTTCTTGGTGGAGTAATATAATAGATATCGAAACTCTGGCAATGATTTGGAACTTAGGTGCTTACACATGTTCTTTTCAATGTGCCATGTACAAATACGGTGCCACACATCTGATAATACACTTCGTATCGCTCTGATCATCGCAGCATCCGCATCCGTGATTATAGACCGTGGCCTCTTCTGACACATTGCTTTCAAAAATGTTTTCAGGAGCCAAGCATAAGTATCCTCGGTCTCGTTTGATATGATGGCACACCTGAATACGGTAGTCTTACGGTGATTGTTCATGCCGAGAAACGAAACAAAAGGCATATCATATCGATTCATCTTGTAGGTGCTGTCAAACACCAAAACGTCACCATAATCTTGGTAGTCCTGACGTGACTAAGAATCGCACCAGAAGAGACATTTCAAACGTCCCTTATCGTCAAGCAGATGATCATAAAAAAAGTCAGGGTCCTTTTCCTTCCTGCTTTGCATAATGCCGATGGCCGTGGCTACATCGCCGCTTGAAAGTAGCTTCCTTTTCTCTATGGCACACACGTTATACAAATCCTTCCTCGTGAATCCAACTTGATTGTATCTACCGTACTTGCTGATGAAAGAACTCATGATCATATGCTTTCTAATCCCACTAGCTGCCATTGCTAATATCTCTGCTCTTTCGAAATCTTTGATCTTCCTATGAGACCAAAGAAAAGGCACCTCATCAGGTCTAGCTAAAATATTATTGTGCTTGTCATCAAACTTCTCAACACACCAGACACCTTTAGATTTATCTAGCTTCACGACCAGTTGCGCTGTGCATCCACAACGAGACTCTTCTCTTGGCTTGTATTTTCCGCCTTCCAAAGGCAAGTATTTGCTACTATGTTTCCCTTTCCTGGAGCATACGAACTGCCTCTTACGTATATCATGCGATGCCTTTTTGTTTTCCTTATACCTGCCCTTTCTTATGCTGAATCCATGGTCTTTAGCACAGCTGTTGTAAAAATAATATGCCGCAGGTTCAGAAACAAAAGTCATATCCATTATTTTCCAATACTTCTCCCGCTCTTCACCTGGATGCCCAATATCCCTGTCACATTCCCCCTTATATTCTTTCTCTTTAAAAACATTCTCAACCACCTACAAATCCATAACATATAAAACATAAGTTATTAGTACAATGGTACAACTTGGGTATATATATCACATAAAATATGAAACACATACCTCAACATTATCACAGGTCTCCAAGTCTGAATCACCATAGTAGTCAAAACTTTTATCACTCCCAACTATTAACTGAATAATTCAATACGAAAATAATAGTAAGTTATATTTTCATGCAACTAATTTCATCCACATATATACCTACAATAATGCACATACCTTATTCACGTACTCACTGTCCAATACCTCAGAATCGTTCTCCTCATTAGCAACTTCTAACTCAATCTACACAACACAAATGAAAATGTACATAATTTTTTTTTGTTGACTTCATTGCAATTACTAGTACATCACATAAAATCAAGGGCACTCACATTTTCGTCTGATGCATCATCAGGATGGACGTGCCCATCTACATGAGAATCTGATCCATGGTGGTCAGAGGACTCGGAATCTGATCCATGGTGGTGAGAGGACTCGGCCTCATTGTCCAAGTACTCGTCATCTACTTCCATCATACTTGAACCACTGCTATCCACCATTATCTTCAACCACTAGAAACCATGAGAGTCGGAATTACCTTACGACAACACGGAGGAGTAGGAGGAGGAGCCGTCACCGAACCCTAGCAGACGACGAGATCTCACGTCTGACGCGTACTACGTCCAGATCGTCTCCGATCTGGAAGTGCTGCGATCTAGACTCGTACGATCTGGAGGTGCTCTGATCTCGAGTTTGTCTAGAGGAGAGAAGCGGCGATGAGGTCTGTCCCACGTCTTAGGGTGCCGCCGTGTCTAGAGGAGAGAGGAGCGGCAATGAGGTGAGATCTTGTCGGCTGCTAGGGTTACGCAACCGGTCGATCGCCGTGAATCTCCCAAGGGCGCTACTCTGCGTAGAGGTTCTGAGTAACCGCACGACTAGAACGTGGGACCTAAACTTTTTTTCCCCTAAACACGCCCTATACAAAACGGATACGTACACCGATACAAAAAAATATACAACGCTAAACCGGCTCCTAAACTAATCCGGGACATACCGTCGAACCACCCAGACCTGGTTTTTCTCTTCGATTGCCCTCAGGGGGGATACCGAAGCAAGCCTCCAAATCGAATGTGACCAAGGGCATATCTTTCTAGGAGATCTCCATGTTTAAGTAGGATAGGAGACATGGCTGGAGAAGTTCAAAGTTATCACCAAGTCCACCATCGTGATATCTATGTTGCCAGCAGTGTTCTTAGTAGATTGGATCCTTGTACTCCACATATTACAATAGTCGTCTAGGAGCAAGACGGTTAGTAAGCATTCATCTTAAAATATCATTTTACAATGTCTATCATGTTAATAGGGACCGTGACGATGTGTGAGTGGCCATCACTAGCTAAGGGCATTGCACGATGAAGAAGTTATTCATGGTATATCTATATATCACTGCAAAGTATCCTCTCTCCCCTCAACCTAGACTTGATGGTACATATTGCTCTTATATCCGTCCCAATGGGGAGCCGCTGATAAGGAGGCCCGAAAGAATAAACCCCAAGACGGTGACAATGAGAAGAAGTATGGTGACTGAGACCAATAAGTAGAGAAGCACAACATAATCATGAATTGTTAATGTGTTGGTCCATTTTATTAATAACCGAGACACCTCTGTGTATGTTGTGCCGTGTTGGACAATGTATTCTTTGATTCAAAGAATGTTTGTCATGGTCTCCTCTTGACATTATTATGTCCACCTTTTCTATGTAGAGTATAATCATAATACATTCGTTAGTTGTGTATATTTGAAATTATTCACGCGTGTACAAAATTCCAATGAACCTCCACTCTAAGCATACTTTTCATCAATTAATTACAATTGTGTTCACATTGTTTCTATCAGCCGTGTGTGTCCATCCTAATATATTTCAGGAAGAACAAAGAATATTAAAAAAAATGGTGTTTGCTTGTAGTCATCTCTTTAAGAATCTCCTCCTCCAACCATATTGTGATTCTATCGCTTCAGATACATAACTCCACTTTTGAAAAAGAAATAACGTCACCTATTTAGACGACATAACATGTCACCAATCTCCAAGCAGCTTACTCGCTTCTCACAATGACGCTCTAAATCCTTTTACAAGCAACTATGATCATTTCAACCTTATCACTATTGAGGTGGTGTTTTGACTCAGAAGTATAGATGCACCATTATATAATACATAAAGCACATTTTAAAAATATCAAAATAATACTATAAAAAATCTTTTGTGCAGACCTTCTATTTAGCACACAAAATTCTGTCAAAAAAAGCACACGAAATTCTAGAAAAAACATTTTTTATGGGCATGCATAAAAAAAAGTACCCCGTAAATAGTCGTATTGGAGCATCAGAGAATGTCTTTTTCAAACAGGCCACAAATTATTTTTCTCAAACTTCATGTACCAACACGAAATGTCCAGATTCGGATTTTTTTTAAAATTTTACTCGTATTTAAGATAAACAATGAGTGTGTATATCAGTATATACACTAATGCACATATGAGCCGAAATGTACTTTTATTGTTTTTGTTCAGGAGTAGGAGTATATGCGAGGTTTCCCGTGACTACGGCCGCTTTGCCGGCGGTTGGCGCGGCGGCCGGCGAGATTGATTGTGGGAAGGCGCCGCCCCGCGAGGGTCGCTGCGGAGTGGAACTGTGGAAGGTCGTGGAGTTGCCACCGGCCATATGAAAGCAGCGTGCGCGGCTTCTAGGCGGGGTGACCCGGGGAGGTGTGGCCCCGTGGGCACGGCTTGTTGTCGGTCACCGGGAGGAATATAGGTACTGATGCATCCGTCCGTGCTCACCGTAGATGGGGCTGAGGAGGAGGTGCCCGGCCGGATCGGATGAATCAACGACGGGCGAGTAGGGCAACAGTGTGGCTCTGTTCGAGTTGGGCGTAACTTTCTCGTATCCTCGCAGGTTTCTGAAATCTGACTCGACTCGAGTAACTAGGGATGTGGAAATCAGTAAATTTCCTTTGCAGCATTGATATGCCACTGACGATTTTCTTTCCTTTTGCAGATGTGACCATAAGTGGATTGTTTGCTGTTCGAGAAATGGAGTGCTTGATGTGCGATTGTTTTCCGGGTAACATATGAGAGATACTAATCAGGAATTCGGAGTTTCTCTAAGCAATATATCTTGTCCAGTCTGATATTTGTACTGTTTGGTAACAAGTCTATGGATATTTGTGTGTGTATTATTTTCAGTAGATTCAAAACCCAATTTTACAGTAATGGACCATAATTTGCATCCGGTTCAGTATGCAAACCTTCCTCACATCATCTCGTTACCATTACTGATTTTCTTTCTCTTGCTTAATTTAAATATGAATCCTGAAGTTGTTCAATGTGTGAACTGGGGCAATAATCGTTTGAAGCAGATTTGTCAATTATAAATTTTACATAACATCTGCATTGACTTTTAGAGTACTACTGTTTGGTGAAGCATAAACAACATGTTCTGGAAATTTCCTTGTTCCACTTTAGTGGAAATTGCTTTGTAATAAGTGAGATCTGATACTACTTTTAGTGGCTAACTTTTTCTTTCTGCCAACTACAGTGTGATGTTGGTGTTTGATTCTCAGTTTCTCATGTTAGAAATTTGATTCCTTAATCCTTTTGAAAGGGCTAGCTCTGTCTGTTTCTTCTTTTTAAGAGAGAACGTACTGAAAGAAATCAATTCAACATGATTATGTGACCAAATTGATTAACTTAACCTTCTTTTGTTGATTGGGAGTTTTTGGCATGTCATGCTCACTTATGGATATGTGTCTTTTTTTGGACATAGAACAATGACAGTGAAGATATGTGGTGTCGAAATGCTATATATCATGTGTAGTATAAAAGGTATGTCTGCAACTTAACAACACTTTACAAGGACAAACATCATTGAAGGTATTCATTCCTCAAACCAGATACATTTCTGTAAAAAGGAAAAGCAAGATACAGTTTTAAAAAATTCTGATCAAATACAAGCCGTGGGATCTAAAATACCAACAACTGCAAGACACTCTTGAATAAGCGAACTCAAGCATCAAACCTTGATCAGAAAAAAGACCAGGCATTAAGGAACACAAAACACATGGGGCCATATATCAGTTCGTAGCTGTGGTGCAACACATGCAAATGGCAAAAAAGGATGATTTTGGCTTCGGCTTTTCTTTGCTCCTAGGAGAACTAACCGCGGTGCTGTCCTTTGGAACTGGTTCTTGTTCCTTCAACGGCGACCATGTACCAACCCTGTCCTCTGTCATTATGCTATGAAGTGGTTTATTGTTTCTGGCACACTGATTTGGTTCTCTGAAGGCTCCTTCGGATGGCTCCCTGGGGCTCAACAGTGGACTCTTCTCAGATTCTTCCACAGCTTCTTCTTTGGCTTGCATCAGAGCGACCTTGACCACAGGGATGTCCTTGACTACTTTGATATGTTGTTCACTAGAATAGCTTAATGAGTTGATGCTTTCTGTACTCAGAAGCAATGGAGTCTCTTCACCAGCATCTCTTCCTAGGGTTGGTTCCTGGAGCAGACACTGTTCCTCATTAGACTTATCGGCATTTACACTGACTTTCTTTTGTTTCGATTCAGCAGCAAAGCCTCCATTCCCTGTGACTTTCTCCTGATTAGATTCAGATGTAAAACATGTAGTTGTAGCAGATGCACCTTCTCTCTCCTTGTTTAATACATCAGGGAAGGTTAATTCTGTCGTTGAATTGCATTCCACCAGCTGCAAGCAAGTGGTCAGAGTCTCGCTGTTTTCAAATTTGACTACTTCAGGTTCTTCAAGCAGTACCTGCTGAGGCTGATCACACTGTGAGTTGTTCATACTTTCTTGTGTATCTACACTCTTTGCTTCGTATGCAGAGGTGGTGGTCCCTTCATTACTATCTGAGCTAGCAGGGTTTATATCTTTCTCCACTGAATTTTCTACTCGTTCAAGAGCAGATGATGTGGCCGTCATAAGTGCAGCTAGTTCTTCTACGATGACTCCTTCCTGTACCTTTTCTTCATTCAAAATAGGAAGAGGGCCAGATAATGGTGGATCTAAACCTGTAAAATCTTCTCCATGGATCTTGAAGGTACTGACGAAGTCATGGATACCATCAGATGTCTTATCTCCCTCAAAATTATCTGCTTCATTCTTGTCTGCAACATCTTTCTCAGCATTCCCCCCCTGTTCTTTCTGTGTTATTTCAATTACAGTAGGCTCCGTTGCTGCACTTATAGAATCCGACATCTCTCCTTCGACAGCTATACTCAGTTCATCTATCTGAAATTCCTTGCCATTTTTTGGACTGGGATCTTCAAAAGCTGACTGAAATGGGGAAACAGCTTCACCAGTATCTTCCTCCTGATTTTCCAACCCATGGATATTCTTGTCTTCTTCTAGTACTTCATGATCACTTCCAATCACAGTATCTATTGCTGTAGTTTTGCAGCTTTTGCTTTTGCCCATTTCAAAAATGTCATTCTTGGATGTTTCTTGTTTGGTGTCATCTACTGGTTGCACATATGATGGGTTGCCTCTTTCTCTAGGCTCATCTTTGATAAAGATCTCCTTAGTCTCAGCATCATGATAATCAGTGAGAATTGATTCTGTTGATGATTTAGTCTCTCCTTGGACCGACGATGGTGTTGGCAGATCATATACTGTTGACACCCCAGCTTCTCCTTCTAGGTTTTCAACTGTATCTTCCGCAACTAGATTACCACCCACCACTGCAACTTCTTGACTGCAAGATTCCTCCTCATCTTCTGGCAGACTTTCAATGTTTTCCTCTAATAATGTGGGTGGATTTGCTAAGGTACTTTCTTCACTTTCCTCTGCACTTTCATGTACAAGTTGTTTGAATTTCTCATCAGATGATGAAGTATCTTTGTTGCTTGGCATATCTTCAATTGCGCTGCCGACAGGGCCAACAGCTTCTGTAGAATTGGTGATTGTTTCAGTTTCACCGTCTTGTGTTTCATCACCTGCGCCAGATTAGTTACTTTTATTAGGGGAGCTTCTAGTGCTGTAAAAAAATAAGACTTATTGCTGAGCAATGCTTAACTTCCTATAATTTTTAGTGGTACGTTATATATATTCTTAAGATCAAGTGTGGGTGGTCATAGAAGGAAGCATAATGTACCTTTTGTGTGGTGGGTTTGCTAGGTAGCACTAGCATCTTAGCAAATTTGCACTCTTAAATCCCTAGATTTTTCTTACTATCTCATACTGAAATCACCATTTCTGGAATTTTCATAGTAAACCATGCTTTTTAAATGGCTTATACTAAAGCACAACAACCAAATTATAGTGGAAAAAAAAACCCAGGTATGAACCGAATCAGCTGGCTGAACTAACCTTCTTCTGTAGGCAAGTTACTATTTCCATCATCATCTTGTGTCGATCTATAGTCCTGAAGTGAACCCTTGTTCTTCTCATCTACATCTTCATTCGCAGCGGAGATTTTTGTTTGATCTGAAGCTATTTTCTCATCTCCACCATTAGAGGTGAGGGGGGCCTTTAATACCTCCAACGAATCTACATCCTTAGTGTCGCCCTTCTCCTTATCTAACATAGACAGAGTAATGAATGATTATAGCTTTCTAGTCGTGATTCAACTCCAAATTGAATTGCACTGAACCTTAACTAGAAATTAACTTGTGTACTAAAAACAATTATTTCTTACCTTTCATGTTGTTGAGATCAGGCGAGCAATCTGAATGGTGCATGGTTTTGTCAAAATCCTTAGCACTCTCCTCCGATACTAAGATTGCATAAGAAGCAAGTTAGGGAAATGTGTAGACTCATTCCTAGATAGCAGATAGTATTCAGCAACATGCGTACCTTGTTGACCAATAACGTTGTTGTTGCCCATCTCATTGCCCATTACTCTCAGCCCAAGCTCTTAAGTACTAAGACCAATCAGAAGAGTCTTTAAGTTGGCTCAAGCGCAATCTAAGCAGAATGAATGGCTATTAGAATGGAGGAGGGGTTGGAGGGGAGCAACTACAGACCATGATGGTAGTGGCCACCCCTAGATTAGCTACAAAGGGTGCAACAAGACAGCACAATTTTCCTGTGAGCCACCTAATAATTGTAATACGGGGGGGGGGGGGGGGGGGGGGGGGCAGAATAGGGAACACATGCTTTTGGGGTTATTGTCTCCTGTTTTATCATTTAAGGAGTCAAGGAAATTAAAGTTGGCGATCTGGCCATATGGCCCAATGATATTTGAGTTGCATCTTTCATCAGTGACTCAATTGTTTAAGAATGCACTGTAATGCAATGCGACAGGAAACCTGAAACCTTCTATACAGAAATCATTTGTCACTCTTGAGGGGAAAAAATATTCCCGTGTTGCTCCTGCAGGCGGCCCTGAGGATCCCTCCCACCTTGCCGCCGCCGGAGGGCGCAGTCCTGAAGCCCGAGCCGGCATACCCTCGATGAGAAAATTGCGGTGCCAATCTTCGTTCCCGGCGGTCCTCATGCGGGGGCAGTGTGGCTTTGATCAATAGGGAACACATGCTTTTGGGGTTATTGTCTCCTGTTTTATCATTTAAGGAGTCAAGGAAATTAAAGTTGGCGATCTGGCCATATGGCCCAATGATATTTGAGTTGCATCTTTCATCAGTGACTCAATTGTTTAAGAATGCACTGTAATGCAATGCGACAGGAAACCTGAAACCTTCTATACAGAAATCATTTGTCACTCTTGAGGGGAAAAAATATTCCCGTGTTGCTCCTGCAGGCGGCCCTGAGGATCCCTCCCACCTTGCCGCCGCCGGAGGGCGCAGTCCTGAAGCCCGAGCCGGCATACCCTCGATGAGAAAATTGCGGTGCCAATCTTCGTTCCCGGCGGTCCTCATGCGGGGGCAGTGTGGCTTTGATCAATAGGGAACACATGCTTTTGGGGTTATTGTCTCCTGTTTTATCATTTAAGGAGTCAAGGAAATTAAAGTTGGCGATCTGGCCATATGGCCCAATGATATTTGAGTTGCATCTTTCATCAGTGACTCAATTGTTTAAGAATGCACTGTAATGCAATGCGACAGGAAACCTGAAACCTTCTATACAGAAATCATTTGTCACTCTTGAGGGGAAAAAATATTCCCGTGTTGCTCCTGCAGGCGGCCCTGAGGATCCCTCCCACCTTGCCGCCGCCGGAGGGCGCAGTCCTGAAGCCCGAGCCGGCATACCCTCGATGAGAAAATTGCGGTGCCAATCTTCGTTCCCGGCGGTCCTCATGCGGGGGCAGTGTGGCTTTGATCTGACCCTGTGCGGACGGACTCCTACTCGCAGCGGCATCCTGGTGGAAACGGTTGCGTGGCATTGTCTTATGGGCGGTGTGATGTGGTGTGGCAGCAGTTGTCCTTCTGATGGCGGCGGGTGTTTTGGAATAGGGGTGGCCACGACGCTCTAGTTCTTTGACGGCGGCAGCTATCGTGGTTGTGTGGAAGACCCGGCGGTCAGATCTGGAGATGGTGATGGCGGCGGGTTAACTTTGTTCAGCTTTGTTGATGTTCGCTTGGCTTTTAATAAAATATGGATGTGTACTGCAATCAGAGGCTGAGATTATCCTCCTTTTCGAAAAAAAAAGAAATCATGCATAATCTTTTGGTCATATTGGGTGCACATTTTGATGGCTCTAAGCTTTTGCTTTCACGAGAACTTGTTTATTTACCTGCAGTCCTTACACACTGGTTGCATGATCTAATTAACCCTTAGGTTTGTTCATGAAGTTATCTGTTCGTGAAACATTTCAGGCCCTGTATTCACACTTCACATTCGAAGACAAGAAATACACAGATGATTTTCTTTTCTTGTGTTATACACATGTGATTCACCAGAAAATTCAGCCTTTTTTTGGTGGATAACAGTTTCAACCTGTGCAGAACAGCTATGCGCATTTCATTACACCAATCAAGCCTCTGATTATAACAAAATGCAACGAGCTAGAGCTGCATTTCATTACACCAATCAAGCTTTCGGCGCATCTTAACATATTCCGCTTCACTCGAGTGAGTCATGCTCCTTGTCTCAGGGTTTTCTTTGGAAGCATCATGTCATGTTTTTTTTGGCCTTAAAGTCTGGATCCAGTCGAGCTGGAAGGAGACTCTGCTCCTTTGATCCTGTTAAATTTTGGGTCTAATCATGGCCTACGCCTCCCTTTCTACGTTTATCCAATCTCTGACAGGCCCTTCGTGTGTGCTTTCTGTTCCCTCGCCCAGGTTGGAAGTGGTCTCCACCTCATACTTTTTGTTTATGATTGTTACTAGCACAAAACATGTGCGTTGCTACGGGTGTCACGTTAGATTAAATGAACAACATTGTATACATTTTTCAATCGAGTCGTTGATTGACATGTCTTTTGTACCGTGCAATGGTTAAAATGACAGACCATGCAATGAATTTATAAGCAGATCTCTTTGCCGAGCTAACACTCATTTATAAGAGCAACAATACCCGCATACCTTCGTGTCACCCCACAAGTGACTCGGGGGGGGGGGGGGGGGGGGGGGGGGGGGCCTGAGCCCGCTCCGCCGCCGGCCTCCACCCCACGACCTCCTCTCCAACGCCGCTGCCGCCGGCCTGGCCATGGTGGCGGCGGCCCCCGTTGCCAAAGGTGGCTGGGGGGCAATCCCGCGGTGGACGCGTTTCGCCCCGACGGCTTCTTCTTCGTCTACCCCGACGGCTACATCGGCGTGGCGATGACGGGCGAGGGAAGGTGGTGGTAGGCGGCGTCTTTGCATCGTGGCGGGGCCTGGCGCTTGCCGCCGGTGCTGCGGGAGGTGAAGGCGAGGCCGGGCCCGTCCGGGTCCTAGATGGGCTTGGCGGGCCATGGCTTTGCCTCGGCTAGAGGGTGCCGCGTCGGGGCTGCTGCGGCTGCGGATGGCATGCGGGAAGACGAGCCGGCGGGCTCGGGCGGGGTTTGGCCGGGGCGGTGACCCTCGGCCGCGGACATCCGGCAGGGGTGGCCGGCTTGTCGTTCTCTGTCGCCTTTCGCCGGAGATGAGGAAGCCGGGGCGGCGGCCCCGGGGACGCCGTGGCTGTGCGGTGGTCAGCGGCCTGGGCTTTGCCTCGATGCGGCGGTTGCGTGGAGGACGACTGGTCTGGGGGGCTCGGTGTGGTGGTCTCGTGGAGCTTGCCTCTTTCTGTCGGTGCCTTGGCGGCATTGGTGGGCTGCCGCGTGTGGCGGGGGCATGGTGGCTCTCGCTGGCTTTCCCATGGCGGAGGTGCGCCATGGTGCATGGACGGCGGCGCGGCGGCACCGCTTTCGGTGGTCGGGGCGTTTTGGTGTGCCCCTTGGCCGGTGGCGAGTTGGCGTGAGGTTGTTCGCTCTGCTACGCGTGTAGGCCGGAGCGGCGGCTCCGGACAAGGATGGTGTTGATGTTCTGTCCTGGCCGTGTGGGCGGCGGGGCAAGGGCGTGTGGGCGGGGGTGCCGTCTCTCCTTCTGCTGGTCATTCTCGTCGGGCGGCATGGGTCGCCTTCGTGGCGGTCCTTTGGAGGTGGTGCAGGGGTCTCTGGACGAAAGTCCTACCCAACTTTGGTTGGTGCCGACATCGGCGACGCCTGTCGGCGCCGCTTCCCTCTTGGGGGCGTTGTCGTGGAGCCCGGGCACCCCTCCGTCCATTACTTCGGGGTGAAAACCCAAATCTGGCTTCGCCAGATTGGATGACGGCGGCGTCCTCTTGGATGTTCCTGAAGGCGTCATTTTTTGGAGTAATGTGAGCCTTTGCCTGGGGTTGCTGGTGCTTTGGGGAGGGTCGACGTCTTTGGGCCCTGTCGGCGTGCGAGTGTCGCTGGCGAGTTCTCTGCGGCCTGTCTCTTGCCATGAAGCCTGTGAGGCCTGGCCGTTCCTTCGGCTCTGACTTCCTCTCCGGGGACATGGACCAGGCTTTCCGTTATGCTCGCAGTTGTTGTTGTGCTGGCGTCGTTCGGCGGTGCTCCAGACCTAGTTGAGCTAGGTAGTGTGGCCTCGTGTGGTTTCTGCCGGTTTTCCTTAAAACTGTGTCGTTGGGGTCTTTTTTTTGCCTGGTTCCCCTTTTAACCGGACCCGTGTGTATATACGTCTGTTTCGGGTTTTGGCCAGTTTCCCTTCCAAACTGGCCAATTCTCTTCTTCTAATAGAAAAAGCACTGCTCCTGCTGATTGCTCAAAAATATTATAAGCTGATGGACGTACCATGTTTAGGTGGGCAATATTATAGCTCACATTCTAAATTGCTAGACCTATTCTGAATATACAAATAATCAGTACAGCTTATAGTAATTAATGTACTAAAGAAACTAATGCATGTATTTCTAATTGCTATGATTTGCTTCCGTCCACTACCTACGCAGATGTCTATGGGACTCTTTAAAAATTACTATATTATTTTTAAATCTCGTTTCATTTTTAGTGAGTTGCCATTCTTTGTTCATGATCAAATTTTACTGTGTCGGTATTTTGATATATGGTGCTCCTTGCCATCAGAACATTTCTGGAATAACCATGTCAACTCATGAACTACCTCATTCACAAGGACTCAAGTCGTGCAAAGTCGACCATCATCTTAATAAAAAGTCAGTAATATGAGAGAAAATGTGACATACACTATGCTCATTGAGGATTAACTCCTGCTGGTAATAAACCCTGCAAGAGAGTCTTGATGTTTCCCTAAAAAAATCCTAAAATTCTCATGGCATCGTCATATATTGTTGAGTCAACTGAAATAACAACTACATTTCTCCTAAAAAATTTCATATGAACCTAGCAAGTAATAATCCAAGTTAGTTCTCATAATAATAATTCAGACCAAGTATCATGATACCAAGAGAACTATATACTTGTTAAGAAATGCCAGACAAGATATCTCATGTACCTGAGAATAACCCGCGCGGATACAAAATTTTGATGATACCCACGCGAATACAATTTTTTTGCTGATATGATTTATAATATGTTCGATCAAGAATAATTATGAATAACTTAATAATTGTAAGGACCCTCCATATGACACGTCATGTGACCATATGAAAAAAAACACCTCTGAATCCGGCACTCTCAGTTCATGTAAGAACTGTAACACCCCAAAAATATTGAACAATGCTTATCAATTTCCAATCATCAAAATTAGGGTTAACAAAAACTTTTGTTAATTAACATCATATGAATGCATGTGTGTATATGATGATTGTATGAATGCATGAATAGACTTGTGTGATTGTTATAAATAGCAAGGAATGGTTTAATGATAAAAAAAATCATCTAAATCAAATCCAAGCAGAAACAAAACAAGAGAAATTCAAAAACAAACAAAATAAGCAAATGGTCATTTTTGTCAATCTTGCTCACTAGGCCACTTTGAGTGTTTCTAGTCCAAGATTTCAAACAGAAACAATACCAATTCTTTTCACCCCTTGCTAGACCAAGTAAAAGTGAACCAAAGCCCACCTTTCAAACTTACAAAAACAGTTGATAACTTGATTTAAATGACAATTTAAAATTGAATCTTTAACATATGTGAAGATCACCAATTCTCAACCACCAACCAAATCAGTGCACCTTGACCTTTCCAACTAACCAGAGACTACTTAGTATGTGACTAGTACACCCACCAAGTTTGAACCAAAAATTCAAATTCAAATCTCTTTCGGCCATTTTATCAAACACCTTACAAACACAAATCAAACAAACATCAAACACTACAGTGAGCGGTGTTTTGGACCTAACTTGTTCCCTTTCTAGCTCACAACACCCTCTTAGTAGATCATCTAGCTCAATTAACAAGCTTTAGCTTACCGTGAGCTTGCCATTGCCATCAATGGTGAGCATGCCGAGCCTCACCTTGCCACCCCATTGTCGACAGTAATCTAGGAGAAGCTCTAGCCTCGCCAACCTTGTCTGGGACACTGACCACCGTCCATCGCCACCCACTGTCTAATGCCAACGCGCAGCCAGCCCCTGGACCACTCAACCCGAGCGTGCCTAGCTTCTCTACGAGCATGCCGAGAGCGCGCCAGAGCGCCGCACCCGACACGCGAGCACAAACCGCGTGCCGCCCTTGCCGCTTGTGTGCGTGATCACCACCGTCCTAGGAACCGCCAGGACATGCCCGTTCGTCGCCGCGCGACCAGGAGAGCCCGTGTGCCATTAACCTTCATGTTGAACCCTCCTAGAGCACCGCAGCGTTTCGACGGTCTCGCACCGCCCCACACCTCGCAACCATGCCGTTGAGCTTTGCCAGGGAGCACAACACCGAGGAAGCCAGCCTTAGGACTAGACCCGCCTGGTGTGGGATCCGCCGAGGCTCAGGAAACTGGGTAGGACAATCCATGGCAGGGGTACGCCGCAGTCACCGGATCTAGGCCCCACCTGGCCAGGATCTGGTGTCCTGGCCACAGCCAGGAGGCGGGCCGAGGCCGCACCACCACCAATAGACATACCCTACAGGTCCAAATCGGGCCCGGATGGGCCCAGATCTGGGCCGCCACCTCCTCCGTTGCCTTGGCCGCTGCATCTCCATGGACAACAAGCAGCACCGCCGCAACACCTCACCCACACATAGCCAAGGCCCCACCGGAAACTCACCGCGTCGCCCCTCTACCTAGCATTGCAGATGACGCCGCCTGTGACCTTCGCCTTCCTCGTCCCTCGCCGCCCGGGGCCAGCACCGCCAGCCACAGGCACGGCCACCACCGCACCGCCCGTTGCGATGCGCTGCAGGCCAAGCCCCCGCGCCGTCTCTATAGCTCCCGGTGCCAGAGCAACGCCCATGCCCAGAGGCACCATCCCGCGTGTGCTTCCCCCAAGGATGGAGATGAGGAAGCCCCGCCTCCACCGCCGGCCGGGCTTCGCCCAGCCGCGCCCTCGGGGGAGGTGGCGGCGGCGCTCGAAACCTAGGGTTCCCCCTCGTCGCCACGCGGGGGCGACGAGTAAGGGAGAGGTATGCAGCCGCCGCCCTTGTATTTTCTTTCTTCTGGTTGTAGTGGATTCGCTCCTCTTCTTCTTGTTCCTTGCAAAAGCCATGCTTGACGTCTAGGTTCCTTCCATGCAATTTTTTTGATTTCTCTTGCACCTATTTCCCCGGTTTTTATAGGTGCTCCCTTTTTTTATTGCCGCAAGGATTATGGCGATGGCGATGACACGCGGGAGAGCAACGGCAGACGATGAGGATTGAGGAGGTCGAGCGACGGCTACGACTTGCTGACACAAGATGGACGGTCGGCAGGGTCTCGCTAGTGCAAAAGAAGGACTGAGGCATATCGTCAGGTAAACTATGAGGCCCATATGAATCTTCGTAATTCGCCTATGTGCGGTTCATCCTATTGGTAGTATGATTACAACGGATTAGAGCATCTCTAACCGAGCAAGTAAACTCTCGACCTGTAAAACGTGTATACAATCTACTGAAAACGTGTTTTATCATCTCGTTTTGTCTCGCGCAGAACGGATCCCGTAAACTGCACCTATAAAACGACATATTCGGTTTTCTATCGGTATATTCCCTCGTCTTCTTCCCTGAGCTGTTTGGTGCTTGCGTTTCCGGCCGTGCACTGCGAGCGCTGCCTGCTGCTTGCTGCTTGCCTACCGATTGATGGAATCAACCATATAGCAAGCTAGCTACCGAATCAACCACTGGCTAGCTCGCCCGCTGCTTGCCTGCTGCTTGCTGCTTGTCCGCTGAGCCGCTGCTGTTAGCTAGCTCGCCTGCCCGGCCTGGCCGTGGCGTGGCCGCGCCGCCGGAGACTGGTACAAACGTCTTATTTTGTCTAAACTGTTGTTAATTTCACGGCTGGAGTGACGATGTACAGTCGCCGCCGGCGGACGTGAGCGGCAGAGAAATAAGGTTTTGGCCTACGAAACGTTCCTCGAAGCGCTACTCGGGCCACGGGATAAAATTTTCAGATCACTATAAAAAATATACAGGCCGAACGATTTTACAGGCCCCGTAACTCGACCAACCGCTCGCAAAACTGTATGTTGTCAGAATTTTACAGTTTTGATTCCTTTTACAGGCTCCCTTAGAGATGCTCTAAGACTAACGAGGAGTCATTGTGAAACACTGCAAATATTCCCTTATAGCTTCCGAACTGATCATATGGCACGCACGAAACTAACAATATTTTTTGTATATGGTCCATGTAATTTCTGTAGAAGCCAGCAGTTCCCTTATAAAAATTTCTTTAGGCGCATTGAAAAACTTGTCATGACTAAAAGTATAATGCTCTTTTTCTTTTCTTTTCGAAACGGAGACTTAGCCCCGGTCTCTGCATCGGTAGATGCATACGACCTTTTTATTAAATTTATTATAGTTAAAGTATTATAAAGTATAATGCTCTTATTTTTCTTTTTCAATGGCAACGGCTTCTGTTTCCCCTACTTTTTTAATAGTCCGTTTTGGTTGTCTTTGGATACAAAATACAAAGTACTCCCTTTCATCTTAAAATAGATGTCAATGTCAACACATCTCTGTTTATACACTTCAAATTGATCCCTTACCTACCTCAAGTTTTTTGCTGTTTTTTCTTTACATGAAAATGGATACTTATATAATATTTATGCAATGAATTTGAGGACAATGTTGAAGCTTTTCGGTATGTGTCTCCTTACTAATGACCTCTTGAAACAAGATGTAGGAGAAATTTCTCGGAACCATGATTTTTGTCTTGAGCATTCAAACATCTGTCCTTGCAACATTGAGCCTACCTTCTGCAAGTTGTACGACTCCAAACTCCGAACTTATCGTTGAACATAGACACAAATATGGATCCAAATGTGGTAGAAACCTGATAAGTGTATGTTTATCTCCCATTCTCTGGTGATGTTAACATTTGGATATTCTACCATCAGTAGTTTAAGTAAAGCTAGGCCCGAACGGATTAATTCAATTAGAAATTGGAATCTCATGTACATGCACATGTTATACTCAAAAGCATTTTAGATTAGACACTTGGAAAGTATATGCGACATTATTGTGTCATTTTGTCTCGACAAGGTTAATTACCTTTCTTTTGTCTTATACATCTGGTTCTGATATGTCTAATTATAAAGTCGATTCCATTGGCACTGCACATTTAAAATCCATGTTTGGTGTCCAGGAACTACGGAAGAATAATGAGTATTCTTCTACCGGTGATGAAGTTGTATTCCCTTATTGCTCATTTAACTTTTACTTTGCGTAAGTTATTGAAAGCTTGCACTGATTCCTTTTCCATTGAACTCATGTGTGCTCTTGCAGGAAGGAAATTCCCTTTTCTTGCCTAGAGGCATTTCATCTGGTTTGTAGATTGATGATGGATTTTTCGCTCTCTATATGATCAAATGCAGGTTTGCTAAGCTTTTTGGACTTAGTACAATCAAAATATGTCACACCATCTGTACCAACACATTATAGTTCATTTTCAAATTTCATTTATTATTAAGCATTTCAATATTTTTATGCATATAGACGGACGCCGCAACACACGTCTTCATAGTCTAGTATACTCTAAAGATAACATATTCATGTGCCAAAGCAGTTTTCAGAACGAATGCCTAAATCAATTAGGCCTCGTGTTAATCCCGCTAAGTTATGGATTGATTTGGATTGCGGCTCAATCCACGTCGTCCAGCCTGGTGAGACAAATTTTCCAGTCCAGCCAAATTCAGATCTTCGTTTATATACTAGTACACTATTCTTTTTCAATCCAAT
The DNA here is from genome assembly GCA_910589765.1 of Avena atlantica. Classification (NCBI taxonomy): domain Eukaryota; kingdom Viridiplantae; phylum Streptophyta; class Magnoliopsida; order Poales; family Poaceae; genus Avena; species Avena atlantica. The sequence continues at coordinate 475,639,108 of OU342735.1, forward strand.
CCGCTCCATTTACACTGTGTCTCGGTCTGGAAAAAAAATAATCGTCAATCGGCCCGTGGACGATTTCCGTAACGTGGAGAGAGCGAACTAAGGCAAAACGGCAACACCGACGTGGGGATTCACCTGGCCTAATCGAACACGTATTATTTCAAGGCGTTACCAAGGATTAGCCTGATATGGATCTGGTTATGACATGGGATCAACCAAACCCAAGACTGAATTAGTTCCACGTCTAGTTTGATTCCTCCACAAAATGAACGGAAATTTAAGAGCATTTCCAGCACGCGGCGCCAAAATACGCACTCGCTAAAAAAAAGCCGTCGAAATACAGCGAAGGAGTAGGCCCGCGCAGCTCCAGCCGGCGCGCGCTAATTTTTTTTTTCCATGCGTGGCCTTATGCGGCATCTTATGCACGAAAACTATCGCGCCGATTTCAGCACGTGCAATAAATCAAGCCGCTCGCGCGGACCCAACCGTCCGGAAAATTCAGCCCCCCGCGCATCCCCTCGCGAAAACCGCCGCGCGTCACCTCGCCTTCGCGCGCCGCTCCGCCGTCGCTCCGCCACCACCACCTCGCCACTGCCTCCGCCCTCCGCCTCGACCTCGTTGCGCGCTCCGCCACCGCCTCTGCCCTCCGCCTCGGCCTTGCCGCGCGTTGCACCGCCGCCGCCCCGGCCCTCCGCCTCGACCTCGACGCGAGTCGCTCCGCCTGTGCCATGCCACCCCGCCACCGCTCGAGCTTCGTCTACCGCGGTGTGCGCGCGTACGAACGGGACGTTCTACGCCGAGATCCGGAGTCGCGACGAGCGCATCGGGCTCGGCACATTCAAGACGGCGCATGAGGCGGCGCGCGCGTACGACACGGTCGCTTGGCGCCTCGGCCGTCCTCGGCGGTCGATGAACTTCACGGACGTCTAGACGCGCCAGCAAGCGGAAGACCTCGCGCCGCCGCCGCAGGCCGTCACGTGGGAGGCGAGGCAGCGGCAGCGCGAGCTCGAGCAGCGCCTCATCATTGCCGAGTAGGGCGAGCGCATGCGCCTCGAGTGGGCGCGACGCTTCCAGGAGGACATGGCCGTGGAGGTCGCCTTCTACGCCGACAAGAAATAAGAGAAGGAGGCGCGGAAGGCGGTGAAGAAGCAAGATCGGAAGGCGAGGAGGGACAAGAAGGAGGCCAAAAAGAAGGAGATGGAGGAGAAGGCTGCGAGGAAGAAGGAGGAGAAGAAGAATGGCGCCGGTCCGTCGACTCTTCCTCCTCGGAGTACGAGTGGTCGTCGAATTCGGTGTCGTCCACAACATTTGACTCCTTCGACCGGGAGTCTGATTAGTTCTAGTTAGTCTAGTTTTAAATTCGTCGAATTGCGGACTAAGCTATGTAATATATTAATATTTGTAGTCTATTTTTACATTTTGTTTGATCTATTTACATGTGCAATTGTGTGAAAATATAGTTTTTAGGGTGCATTTTAGCACATCTATAAAAGACCAATTCAGCGATGTATTTTGGCGCGGCGGTTTACAGCATCCGGTAAAGCTCTGATATAGGGATGTATGGGATAGGGAGTGCATGGAACAGGACAAAACCACCGAGATGTCAAATCCTACAAGAGATGCTACAGCAGCACCCTGGACGTATGGGGATTAGTCGGAACAAACTGCACCGGTGAGGTGGTGACACGGGTGTTCACCTGACTACGTTCTTAGCCACGACATTTTCTTTAAAGCCCTGGCCCGGCCGGGGGCTCCAGCAAAAGCAGCTCCACACAATGGGAGCAGAGTCGGTCCATAGATTTTGGGGGACCTAGGACAACACGACACCAAAAGCCCATAGTTTAAAGTCGCAAAGTTTTACTGAGTTAAGGGAAGGGGGCAATGGCCCCCCTATTTTAAAAAAGCTTAAATATATCTTTATATTATGCTAAAAATTAGTATTAAGCATAACTAGCATTATTAGGCCTCTAAATAATTATATAATTCGTACATTTGATAGATCCATGATATTTGAAATCTCGGATTTGAAACTACTCATTTATATTGATCAAGCAAACTATTTAGCATGATACTTATTCCTATCAATTTCTTCTAGTGTACATGTGTATATACATATATACCTCCAGAATTAATCATAGAACAAAATTATAAAAGTAATAGATTCATATGCATTGCCAAAAGAATGAGTAGAAGAGTAAACATATTAGACACTGAATTAATAAGAGGATGAAATAGTCTCTATAATATAATATGGATAATCGGGACACGAAGAACATTTATGGCTTGTTTGGTAGCCCGGGTGATCTTTCTTACCTCATACAAGCTGGGTGTAGCAATGTGGACCTCATACAAGTGGGCATTACTGTGTTGCGTTTGGTAGGTCGTGTGAGTTGAGCTGAGCTCAGTTGAGATCATGTTTGGTAGATCGGATTAGTTGAGCTGAGCCATACAAAAATAAAATGCAATCGGGCCCTTGGATACAAAATAGAAAAGCAATCGGGTCCCTGGGATGTCCGTCTCGGGCTCCGATGCCGTTGCCGGCAAGAGCAGACGCCGCCGGCGCTCCAGGAGGCCTAGGCCCTCCTAAACCCGGCGCCAGGAGGTCGCAGTCGAGCTCCCGCAAAACGGGCCACCGCCAGGAGGTCGCGGTCGAGCTCCACTTCAACGGGCCGCCGCGAGTTCATGGCGTCGCGTGCTCTGTCGTGAGGCCATGGCGGGCGATAGGAGGCAGATCTTGGGGCGCTGGGTGGCGGCGCGACGAGACGGAGGATGGGCGTCTGGGTGGCGACGCGACGAGCTAGAGAGGGGCCAGGAGCTGGCGACGCGACGACGCTACTGCAGGAGCTCAGGGACGGGCCACGAGAGACGACCTGCCGCCAGGAGCACATGCACCGCCGCCTGCTCCAGGGAGAGATCGCGCGTCGCCGTCTGCTTCAGGGAGAGCTCGGGGGAGGGGACCGGTGGAGAGCTTGGGAGGTGGGGCTGGGGCACTGGGCAGTTGGACCGGGGAGAGATGAGAGTTGCAGGGGGATGGAGAGCTGGAGACGTGGGGGTGCGCTGACCCTTGCGGGGCTCGCGGGATTTTTTTGGGTGAACTCAGCCATGCTGGGTAGCGAAGCTCGATTCGAGCTTCCCAGTCGGGAAGGGCCGAGCGCCTCTTTTCGTATCATGTGGGCATAGCTCAACAGAGCAGACCCGACCTAACAAACAACAAATGGTGGGTTGAGATGGGAATTTCTGAGTTCAACCGAGCTACCAAACGCACCCTTACGAATCGAAAGAGCCATGTTGGCGTGATATAGTTATGAGATTACGTAGTTAGTATCCACTAATGAATACTCATAACTTTGAAGCGAAACATGAGGTCTTGTATTGTTCCGTACATTTAGTGAGGCTATAAAAATGGTGGCATCGAGAAAAAATATTCAAAAATACTAGAGTATTTACTAGAGCGATGTTGATGTTGATTTTGTCACAATAAAAAATGAATCAAAACTGAATGATGTATCTTTATGGATTTCTGAAATAGAAACCTGCGCCTTTCGTATTTTATATACGAAATTTTAGATTATTTTTCCAAAAAAAAAAGTCGGAGTAGAGACATAGTAAACTTAAACTTGGACCATCTATATTTTCTAAAATATTTTACCATGCTGGATTTGAAGAGTAAAAGACAAATATATATATATATAATATAATATAATATAATATAGGGAGTGTCGAGATCTCAGGCGCCTGAGAATTAGTTATGTTTAAGTCACTGATGTCACCTTAATATTTGTGTTAATTCTCAGTTGCAACTATTAAGATTTGTACTGGTTCTCAGTTACAACCTAGTTGCAACTCATTAAATTCTCAGTTACACCCAAGTTGCAACTCATGTGTAGCACGAATCACAAGGTAAATTAAATGATGAAAGAGACGACTAAGACATAAAAAGTTCTCAGGCGACTGAGAACTAGCAAATCCATATAATATAATACCCGGACATTTGGCTTTCTCGAGGCAGCAACCTTGAGCAGAATCCAGCCCAGAACCCCATGTTTCCTAGAGTTCCCAGAGCCGCATGTGGGCCATGAGCGACACCGCGCTGTGCCGCGTCAGAACGCCGTGCTCGGGATACACAACTCCCGCGCCGCGCCCAGCGCGAAGCTCTTCGGCGTCGTTGCCACCACATTCAGCTGAGTCGATGAGCTCCCACAACGGCCACGCAGCACGTGCTCGTGGAGACAAACATCCTTTCGCCCGTAGTCCTGCGCGGCGCGGTCAGCAGTTAGCCTCGTCCAAGCCGTTCGGGATCGACTCAAAGCGCACGACATCGGCACCTGCTTTCTCGTGGTTCGTGGTTGTGCTCGGTGTTGACGAAGGTGACGTGGACGCCAGGGCGGGCCCAGCATGTATAATACCCAAAAGTTTTGTCAAAATTTCTAAATTATATGGTAGTGCCTTATATTTTAGTCTGTTTGTATAGAAAACTGATTGAAATTTGGTCACAATTATGCATATGAGTAGTTGGTTAGATCAAATGCTTACAAAGTCAATTGATCACAAGATCAAATCCTACACCCACACCATTTTTTGTTGTTTTTTTCTTCAATTTTTTACTATGAATACCCATTGTGAAATTTCTGAGCCCGCCACTGGGACGCCTCGGTTCTCTCAGCCACTCTTGGAGAACAACGTCAATTGAAGAACAGAAGAAGCAAAGTGTAGAACCGAATTAGCTCCCGTGAAGAACAGGACAGGAAGAACTACAACTGTCAGAATGAGAATCTGTTTCTTCTCCCATCCAACTCTGGCGAGAGATTAAATCGACGAGGCCCTGCACGGAGGACAAGCGCGGCAGCGGGCCTCACGCGCTCACGAGGTCCACTGGAGCAGAAGTTGTTGAGGGGAGTTTCCAGGAAGGAGAGGCGGGGATCCATGTCGATCCAGGCACGACCTGGGTGACAGCGCTAGACGGGAACAGGACCGGTCCTGAGTTTTTTTATGGGCGAAACTAAAATTTTGGGCCATTTATTATAAAAAATTTATGTATATATAAATATTTTAAATATACTCTCAACTATAATATTTTTATATTAAAATAATAATGTTTACACGATATCTTAAAATTTCATCCGAAAATTCCTAGAAGCAAAGTCCGTGACGATAATTAATATCAATCTCGTCCGGTTGTAATTCGAGCGTCATAATCAGTTACCTTGCTAAAAACAAGAACAACAATTAGGACTAGTTAGAATTAAGAAATAAAAATTAGGACGAGTGTAACCAGCAGAGAGCGGACCACCAGCAGCAGGCAGGCCGAGGCGGTTGATCGTCGTCTCATCGATGGCCTTCGCGGCTTCGCGCAATCACGCCTGGCGGGTAGACGATCCGATCGAGGGAGGCAGGACCAGGCCGGCCAAGGAAAGCGACGAGACGGGAGACTTCAGACTCAGAATATGAGTAACGGACACAGTGATGGTAGGAGTCCTAGGACCTGATGACCTGTCCAAGCTGTCCTTCATAGGAATCGACCGAGATCGTCGTCTCGTCGATCGGGAAGAAAGCGACAGGCCGGTGTCGATCAATGCGTGGGAGTCAAGGCACCGACAGCCTAATAGAAAAAACCATCTTTTTTTTCAATGTATACTAAGTCTACATATTTTTAGGCCCCTAATGTTTTTGGGTCCTAGCCGCCCCGCTAGTCCCCCAAGGGCCGGCCCTGGACAGGAAGCAGGAGCACGGGAGGGGGAGACCATGGCGCGGTGGTGGGGAGCTTTCAAGCAAGCGGAGCACGGGCCACGGGAGGTGGAGCCCAGCGCGCGCGCGGGGGGGGGGGGGGGGGGGCGTCGATTTGGGTGGCAACGCCAGACGGAAAGCCGTCGAGGGGATTAACCAGGGGCACCATGGGAGACTAGGGAGCTGAGGAAGGGAACTAGGTGGATCCCTGCGTCTTGGGACTCCGACGGCGACGGGGAACCACTTTGGTCCTGGCGGTGTGGGCGGCAGCGGGAACCATGGTTCCCGGCGAAACGAAGCCCAGGCAGTGTGGTAGATGGGAGTGATTGTGGATGTGGGACTCGACTTCGGTCCACGGTACTGCTGCTCTTGGGGAATACAAACCGGGCAAAAAAGCAATACGTCAAAAAATTACCTCTCGAATGTGTGTGGGTGGGTGGGGGTCACCCTGGAGCTCCAACGCATTTCTCATATATATACACATATAGTAAATCTTAAACAGGGGCCCTAACTCCTCGAAGCCCAGGGCGAGCGCCCCTCTACCCTGCCCTATGGCTGGCCCTGAATGGGAGCTTCTCAGATAGTGGAGCTATGACCGCAGTTTCCCGCGACCACCGTTCTTCTAGTTATCCTTCCACTCGTATCCTTCCTCGCATATCGGAGCTAAAGTACAGATCCAGCGCTAAGTTGTTTCCACTAGGGCCCTGGTGCCTGCCCATGGTGGGCAACCTGCACCAGATTGGCCCGCTGCCGCACTGAAGCCTGTCGATGCTGGCGAAGCGGCACAGGCCAGTGATGACGGTGTGGCTCGGCATCGTTCCGACGGTGGTTCTGTCGTCGCTGGTGGCTACACGGGAGGCCCTCAGGACACATGACACAGACTGCTATAGCCGCCCCCCTTGGCGGGGCCACAACTGCTCTCGTACGGCTACAAGGACGTGGCCTTTGTTGTCTTCAACCTAGCCTTGATCACACACACACACACGCGATGGGGAGGAAGAGCTGTGAGCAGAGGAGAAAAACGATGAACACACGATTTTGGTGCACCGTACAACTAACTGTGTTTTCTGTTTTTAAAAAGGGATTTAAAAAGATAAACAAATATTAAATAAAATTATATAAATTGGAATCATCAATTTTGGATCTTTAAATAAAAAGATATGGATTTTATAAGGCAAAGAAATAAATAAATAAATAAATAAAGAGTATTTAAAAAATCAAATTAAATCTTGACCAAACAAAGGATATGAAAGATTATTGATTAATAAAAAGAGTAAAGGATTATTTAAATAAAATCATAAGGATTTATTAATATCCAATTTTATTTAAATAAAGGCAATTCCCAATTTAAATGAACATTAAATCATATTAAAGTATTTTAAATAATATTTCAAAGTGAATTGGTTGCACTATGGAATAAATAAAATCTAATGAAAAAGGTTTGACAACAATTTGGAATTCAAATAGAAGTTTGAAACCCTATTTAAAATCCTATTTGAATAAAGACAAATGTCTATTTTTAAATAAATAATAGACTCTAAAAGAATAGAAGAAATATTCTAAAATGGACTTTAGAATATGTTAATAAACAGTATTAAAATATACTCAAAGTTTGGCAAAGGTTTGAATTCAAATAGTGTTTGAATTATTTGAACAAAAATCAAAACAGAAAAATAGAAAAATAAAAAGAATCAGAACAAAAAAATGAGTTGGACCCAGCCCAACTAACCCTAGGCCCAGACCAGCCCAGCGAGCCCACCTCCCACTCTCTCCCGAACCGTTTTTCACTCGCAAGCACACCCGCGTAGTCCCTAACTTGGTGACCCCACGCACATCTCCTCACCTCGCTGACGAACGGGACCCACCTGCCATGTCATCGTCTTCAACCCGCGACATGTTGGAATTATGCCCTAGAGGCAATAATAAAGATGTTATTATTATAATTCTTGTTCATGATAAAGTTTATGTTCCATGCTAGAATTGTATTAAGCGGAAACTTTAATACTTGTGTGGTTTGTAAACAACACCGTGTCCCTAGTACGCCTCTATGGACTAGCTCATTGATCAATGATGGTTAAGGTTTCCTAACCATAGACATGAGTTGTCAATTGATAATGAGATCATATCATTGGAGAATGATATGATGGACATACCCAAACTAAGCAAAGCAATTAGATCGTTTCATCGTGTTCATCTTTGCGAAGCTTTTCCTATGTCAAATATTGTATTCCTTAGACCATGAGATAATGCAACTCCCTGGTATCGGAAGAAAGCTTTGAGGTCATCAAACGTCATCCTATGAGAGGGTGATCATAAAGGTGTCTCTCAGGTGATCGGAAAGTATCTGTTGGGTTGTATGTATCGAGATGGAATTTGTCCCTCCCAAGTCGGAGAGATATACTTCGGGCCCACTCGGTAATCGATATCAACACCGCTTGCAAGCATGTGGTTAAGGAGTTAATCACAAAGTGATATCGGATTACGGAACGAGTAAAGTACTTGCTGTTAACGAGATTGAACTAGGTATGACGGTACCGACGATCGAATCTCGGCAAGTAAAATATCGCGAGACGAAGGGAATATATATATGGGATTGATTGAATCCTGGGATCGTGGTTCATCCGATATGATCATCGATGAATGTGTGGGAGTCAATATGGGTGCCCAGACCCCGCTGTTGATTATTGATAGAAGATCATGTCTGCATATTCTCGAACCCGCAGGGTCACACACTTAACGTATCTCGACGCTAGGATAGATTGGATAATTGGTTTATGAATTTTTGTTCGGAGTCTCGGATGGGATCCGGGATATCACGAGAGGTTCCGGAATGGTCCGGAGAATAAGATTCATATACGGCAGTGCAGTTTTTGGAGTTCGGAATTGTTCCGGGTTAATCGGTATTGTACCGGAAGCTTCTAGAACCTTCCGGAAGGGGACCAACGTGGCCCCACCTTCCGGGAGGGGGCATGGGCCTATGAGGGAGTGTCCTGGCCGCATTGGGCCAGGGGCACAAGGCCCCATAGGGCCCAGCCGATCCGGATAAGTTTAGACTCGTTTAAACTAGAGATAGGATTTCTAGATAAGGGAGAGTTTAAATCGTTTAAACTAGAGATAGGATTTCTAGATAAGGGAGAGTTTAAATTGTTTAAACTAGAGATAGGCTTGGAGGAGGGGCAAGGGCTGGCTGCCCCCCTCTATATATAGAGGGGTGGTGCGCCCCCTCCCCACACACACCTTCCTCCAAGCCCTAGCAGCCTTGCTACCTTCCTCTCTCCCTCCCGACTGTTTGTAGGCGAAGCCCTGCAGCAGAAATTCTCCACCATATACACCATGCCGTCGTGTTGTAGATCCAATCTATCTCTCCACCATACTCGCTGGTCCGATGAAGGAGGAGACGTCGAGGTGCTGCACGTGTACATCTCACGGAGGCACCGCCACTTGTGGTGCTAGATCGGATCGGATCGCGAGGAGGAGAAGCGAGTACGACTACATCACCCACGTTCCGACGAACGTTCCGCTGTGCGAATCTTCAAGGGTATGAAGATCTAATCCAATCTCTCTCGTTGTTTGCATCTCCTAGATTAGATCTTGGCTTTCCCTCTGTTCGCTCCGTAGAAAATTTTGATTTACTATGCCGCGAAACCCTTCAGTGGTATCAGAGCTAGATCTATGCGTAGATGTGTTTCACGAGTAGAACGCAACATGGTTGTTGCGGGCGTTGATGTTTTCTATTGCAAGCCTCTTGTTTGTGTTCTTCTTATGACGCGGGATAGTGAGATTGAAGCGGTCCAGGCCAACCTTACGCGACGTCGTTCGCGAGACCGGCTCCGCACTTGACGTGTGGCTTGTTCCACACATGCGGCTGGTGGATGTCAGTTTCTCTCACTATAGTTGTCATGTGATTAACACCGGAGTTTGGCAACCATAATATCACCATTGTGGCTTTCCGTAGGTAAGAATCGTTCTTAGCATCTACTCCCATAAAGCCACGTAAAACATGCAACAACAAAGTAGAGGCGTCTAACTTGTTTTTGCAGGGAGTGTTTTCTGTGATATGGTATGGCCCAAGATGTGATGTGTATATTGTATGCGATGATCATGTTTTGTAATGTTTTACGACTTGCATGTCGATGAGTACACAACCGGCAGGAGCCATATGGTTGTCTTTATAATTGTGTATGACCTGCGAGTCAACTTCTTATACGCCATGTAATAGCTTTACTTTATCGCTAAGTAGTTAGCAATAGTTGTAGTTGCTATTCATGGTGGAGGCAATCATGGTGGAGTGATGGAGATCATGCCGGAACGCACAAGATGGAGATCATTGCGCGAGGATTGGCTATACCATGTCACATAAAGTTATATGCATGTGATGTTTATCCCTTTATGTATCTTATTATGCTTAGATCGCGACGGTAGCATTATAAGATGATTCCTCACTTAAAGATCAAGATAAAAACTGTGTTCTCCCCAAGTATGCACCGTTGCGAAAGTTCGTCGTTTCCAAGCATCACGTGATGATCGGGTGCTATAGACTCTACGCTCACATACAACGGGTGCAAGCCAGTTTTGCACACGCGGAAATACTTGGGTCTAACTTGACGAGCCTAGCATGTACAGACATGGCCTCAGAACACAAGAACCGAAAGGTTAAGCATGAGTCATATGAATGATATGATCGACACTTCGTTGTCCACCATTGAAACCACATCTCTTCTCGTGATGATCGGATTAGGTGTGGTGAATTTGGATCGTGTTCACTAAACAACTTGAGGGATGTTGAATTTAGTGGGAGTTCATCTAGTAATTTGATTAAGTTGAACTATTTATCATGAACATAGTCTAAATTGTACTTGCAAATACTGTAGATCCAATGGCCAAGTCCAACTTCAACTTCAACGTTTTTGCTGAGAAAGAAAAGCTTAGAAACAATGGGTCTAACTTCACCAACTGGTTCCGCAATCTAAGAATCATTCTGTCTGGCAGACAAAAGGACTATGTCCTTGAGAAAGCGTTAGGTAACCCCCCTGCTGCAACTGCGCCGGCTGATGAGAAAACTGTCTATCAGTCGCGCAAAGATGATTATGGTGTGATTAAGAGCACCATGTTGTTTGCTATGGAACCGGAGCTTCAAAATCGTTTTGAAACCTATCCCGGGCCCTTTGAGATTCTCGAGGAGCTGAAAACCATGTTTCAGACTCAAGCCCATTCTGAGAGATATGAGATCTCTGAGAAGTTCTTTAACTGCAAGATGGAGGAAGGGAGTTCCGTTAGTGAGCACGCCATAAAGATGTCGGGCTACACTCAACGCCTTGAGCAACTGGAATGCACGATTCCAGAGGAGCTCAAGATTGACAGGGTTCTGCAATCACTCCCTCCCAGCTACAAAAGTTTTGTAGTGACTCATAATCAGATTGGTTCCACTGATACGATCACCGAGCTCTTCGCAAAGCTGAAGGCTGCGGAGGTGGACATCAAGAAGGATAATCATGTGTTGATGGTCAACAAACCCTCCTTTAAGAAAGGTAAGGGAGCAAAGAAGCCCTTCAAGAAGGGCGGCGGCAAGCGCAATGCTCCTGCTGAGAAGAAGCTCAGGTCTGGTCCTAAACCGGACACTGAGTGCTTCTATTGCAAGGACAAGGGTCACTGGAAGCGCAACTGTCCGAAGTACTTAGCGGACAAGAAGGCTGGCACCATCAAAGGTATATTTGATATACATGTTATTGGTGTTTTCCTTACTAGCCCTCGTTGTAGTGCCTGGGTATTTGATACCGGTTCAGTTGCTAATATTTGTAACTCGAAACAGGAGCTACGGAATAGACGACGGCTTGCGAGGGATGAGGTGACGATGCGCGTTGGCAACGGATCAAGAGTTGATGTGATGGCCGTCAGCACGCTCTCCTTAGTTTTACCTTCGGGATTAGTTTTAAACCTTAATAAGTGTTATTATGTGCCTGCGTTGAGCATGAACATTATTTATGGATCGTGTTTATTGCAAGACGGTTATTCATTTAAATCGGAGAATAATGGTTGTTCTATTTATATGAGTAACATCTTTTATGGTCATGCACCTCTTGTAAATGGTTTATTTCTTCTAAATCTCGAAAGGGATGAAACACACATCCATAACATTGAGGCTAAGAGATGCAAAGTAGATAGTGATAATACTACTTATTTGTGGCACTGTCGTCTAGGTCATATTGGTTTAAAGCGCATGAAGAAACTCCATTCTGATGGACTTTTGGAGTCTCTTGATTTTGAATCATTTGACACATGTGAACCATGTCTCATGGGCAAGATGATCAAAACCCCGTTCTCCGGTATGATGGAGCGAGCAACGAACTTGTTGGAAATCATACATACCGATGTATGCGGACCGATGAGTATTTCGACGCGCGGTGGATATCGCTATTTCCTCACTTTTACCGATGACTTAAGTAGATATGGGTATATCTATTTACTGAAACATAAATCTGAAACATTTGAAAAGTTCAAGGAATTTCAGAATGAAGTGGAGAACCATCGTAACAGAAAGATTAAGTTTCTACGATCCGATCGTGGAGGTGAATATTTGAGTTATGATTTTCTCACGTATCTTAAAGCAAGTGGAATCGTTTCACAACTCACGCCACCCGGAACACCACAGCGCAATGGTGTGTCTGAACGCCGGAATCGAACCCTATTAGATATGGTCTGATCAATGATGTCTCTTACTGATTTGTCGTTATCATTTTGGGGTTATGCATTAGAAACCGCTGCATTCACTTTAAATAGGGCTCCATCTAAATCCGTTGAGACGACACCGTATGAACTGTGGTTTGGTGCTAAACCTAAGTTGTCGTTTCTTAAAGTTTGGGGATGCGAAGCTTACGTCAAGAAGTTGATGCCGGACAAGCTCGAACCCAAAGCGGAGAAATGCGTCTTCATAGGATACCCTAAGGAAACTATTGGGTATACCTTCTATCACAGAACCGAAGGCAAAGTGTTTGTCGCAAAGAACGGTTCCTTTCTTGAGAAGGAGTTTCTCTCGAAAGAAGTGAGTGGGAGGAAAGTAGAGCTAGACGAGGTTATTGAACCTTCTCTTGAATTGGAGAGTAGCGCAGCACCTGAAATTGTTCCAGTGCCGCCTGCACCAACAATAGAGGAAGCTAATGACAAGGATCATGAAGCTTCGGACGATGCTGCTACTGAACGTCGCAGGTCGACAAGGTCGCATGCCCCTCCTGAGTGGTACGACAACCCTGTCTTGACTGTCTTGTTGGTAGAAGACAGTGAACCTACGAACTATGAGGAAGCGATGATGAGCCCAGACTCTGAGAAATGGCTGGAAGCCATGAAATCCGAATTGGGATCCATGAGCGAAAACCAAGTATGGACTTTGGTGGATCCTCCTAGCGACCGAAAGGCCGTTGAGTGCAAATGGATTTTCAAGAAGAAAACGGACGCGGATGGTAATGTTACCGTCTATAAAGCACGGCTTGTCGCAAAAGGTTTTCGACAAGTTCAAGGTGTTGACTACGATGAGACTTTCTCTCCCGTAGCGATGTTTAAGTCCATTCGGATTTTATTAGCAATTGCTGCGTTTCATGATTATGAAATATGGCAGATGGATGTCAAGACTGCTTTCCTCAATGGCAACATTGATGAAGAGTTGTATATGATGCAACCCGAAGGTTTTGTCGATCCTAAGGATGCTGATAAAGTATGCAAACTTCAGCGTTCCATTTATGGACTGAAGCAAGCATCTCGGAGTTGGAACCTTCGTTTTGATCAAGTGATCAAGAGCTTTGGATTTGTTCCAAATTTCTATGAAGCTTGTATCTACAAGAAAGTGAGTGGGAGCTCGGTGACGTTTCTGGTACTATATGTGGATGACATATTGATTATCGGAAATGACATCAACATGCTTAACAATGTGAAGAGTTATTTGAACAAATGTTTTTCAATGAAAGACCTAGGTGAAGCTGCTTATATATTGGGCATCAAGATCTATAGAGATAGACAAAGACGCCTGATAGCTTTAAGCCAGAGTACATACCTAGACAAAGTTCTGAAAAGGTTCAGAATGGATAAGGCAAAGAAAGGTTCAGTGCCTATGTTGTCAGGTAAGATATTGAGCAAGGCTCAGTGTCCAGCTACGGTAAATGATAGGGAAGCTATGAGCAAAGTGCCTTATGCCTCGGCCATAGGTTCCATCATGTATGCCATGCTGTGTACTAGACCGGATGTGTCCAATGCTCTTAGTTTGACGAGCAGATATCAAAGTGATCCAGGAGTGGAACACTGGACAGCCGTGAAGAACATCCTAAAGTACCTAAATAGAACTAAAGAAATGTTCTTAGTCTATGGGGGTGATGAACAGCTTGTCGTAAAAGGTTACGTCGATGCTAGTTTCGACACCGACAAGGATGATTCTAAATCTCAGACAGGATACGTTTATATTTTGAATGGAGGAGCTGTGAGCTGGAGAAGCCGCAAGCAAAGCGTGATCGCGGGATCTACAGTAGAAGCGGAATACATGGCTGCTGCAGAAGCGTCAAGTGAAGGAGTTTGGATCAGAAACTTCATCACTGAGCTTGGCGTGGTTCCAAGTGCATTGGACCCACTGGAGATATTGTGTGACAACACTGGCGCCATAACACTCGCTAAGGAACCAAGATATCATCCAAATACCAAGCATATCAACCGCAAGTTTCATATAATCCGAGATTATATAGCAGATGGAGATCTGAAGATTAGCAAAGTACATACGGATCTGAATGTCGCAGAACCATTGACTAAACCTCTTCCACGTGTAAAACATGATCAACACCTCAGTGCCATGGGTGTGAGATTGTTGCCAGATGTACACTAGATTATTGACTCTAGTGCAAGTGGGAGACTGTTGGAATTATGCCCTAGAGGCAATAATAAAGATGTTATTATTATAATTCTTGTTCATGATAAAGTTTATGTTCCATGCTAGAATTGTATTAAGCGGAAACTTTAATACTTGTGTGGTTTGTAAACAACACCGTGTCCCTAGTACGCCTCTATGGACTAGCTCATTGATCAATGATGGTTAAGGTTTCCTAACCATAGACATGAGTTGTCAATTGATAATGAGATCATATCATTGGAGAATGATATGATGGACATACCCAAACTAAGCAAAGCAATTAGATCGTTTCATCGTGTTCATCTTTGCGAAGCTTTTCCTATGTCAAATATTGTATTCCTTAGACCATGAGATAATGCAACTCCCTGGTATCGGAAGAAAGCTTTGAGGTCATCAAACGTCATCCTATGAGAGGGTGATCATAAAGGTGTCTCTCAGGTGATCGGAAAGTATCTGTTGGGTTGTATGTATCGAGATGGAATTTGTCCCTCCCAAGTCAGAGAGATATACTTCGGGCCCACTCGGTAATCGATATCAACACCGCTTGCAAGCATGTGGTTAAGGAGTTAATCACAAAGTGATATCGGATTACGGAACGAGTAAAGTACTTGCTGTGAACGAGATTGAACTAGGTATGACGGTACCGACGATCGAATCTCGGGCAAGTAAACTATCGCGAGACGAAGGGAATATATATATGGGATTGATTGAATCCTGGCATCGTGGTTCATCCTATATGATCATCGATGAATGTGTGGGAGTCAATATGGGTGCCCAGACCCCGCTGTTGATTATTGATAGAAGATCATGTCTGCATATTCTCGAACCCGCAGGGTCACACACTTAACGTATCTCGACGCTAGGATAGATTGGATAATTGGTTTATGAATTTTTGTTCGGAGTCTCGGATGGGATCCGGGATATCACGAGAGGTTCCGGAATGGTCCGAAGAATAAGATTCATATAAGGCAGTGCAGTTTTTGGAGTTCGGAATTGTTCCGGGTTAATCGGTATTGTACCGGAAGCTTCTAGAACCTTCCGGAAGGGGACCAACGTGGCCCCACCTTCCGGGAGGGGGCATGGGCCTATGAGGGAGTGTCCTGGCCGCATTGGGCCAGGGGAACAAGGCCCCATAGGGCCCAGCCGATCCTGGATAAGTTTAGACTCGTTTAAACTAGAGATAGGATTTCTAGATAAGGGAGAGTTTAAATTGTTTAAACTAGAGATAGGCTTGGAGGAGGGGCAAGGGCTGGCCGCCCCCCTCTATATATAGAGGGGTGGTGCGCCCCCTCCCCACACACACCTTCCTCCAAGCCCTAGCAGCCTTGCTACCTTCCTCTCTCCCTCCCGACTGTTTGTAGGCGAAGCCCTGCAGCAGAAATTCTCCACCATATACACCATGCCGTCGTGTTGTAGATCCAATCTATCTCTCCACCATACTCGCTGGTCCGAGGAAGGAGGAGACGTCGAGGTGCTGCACGTGTGCATCTCACGGAGGCACCGCCACTTGTGGTGCTAGATCGGATCGGATCGCGAGGAGGAGAAGCGAGTACGACTACATCACCCACGTTCCGACGAACGTTCCGCTGTGCGAATCTTCAAGGGTATGAAGATCTAATCCAATCTCTCTCGTTGTTTGCATCTCCTAGATTAGATCTTGGCTTTCCCTCTGTTCGCTCCGTAGAAAATTTTGATTTACTATGCCGCGAAACCCTTCACGACGACCACGCCCTAGTTCATCTCTACCATTTTAGGCGTTAATTCGCGGCTTGAAAATTTGCATTGATACAGGCTTAATTCGCCCAACCATCACTCAAGATAAAGGCGCCTTCCTTCCCTCTCCATTTCCCCTCACTCTTCCCTTCCTCTCCGCCACCAGGATGCACGAATTTGACTTGCGAACACACTGTCTCCGGCGAGCAACTCCTGCCGATTTCGGCGACGTAGATCCTCCCCTTGCCTCCCAGTACACACAAGCCTGCTCCCCATCTTCTGGTGCTTCTCCCAGTACCACTCACACGCTCGTGCGCGCTTCAGAACGTTGGCAAGGACTACCTCCGAACGCCGCCGTCGTCTGCCACTTCTCCGGCGACCCCTCCCCGTAAGAACAAGCTGCCCCTCCTCTCTGGTTACTAGCCACGCGTTCAGAATCCTTGCGCGCATCTAACGCCACTCTCTGCTTGTCTTAGCACGCCCTCAAACCTCGCCTTCGTCAACAACTGAGCGTGCCCGACGCTGACGCCGTCTCCGGTGAGCAATCGGCAACGCGTCTGTGCGCCCCTTGGCCAACAGAGGCAACGTCGATCATCAGTGCCTCATGGCGAGTCTGGTGAGCATCCTCACTCTATCCCGCGCTTCCTAGTTCATCGGCAACGCCACCGCCAGAGCGCCGCTGCCGCATAGCCGCCGCCAGCGCCGCCCATCTTTGGTCGCCGTGTTCAGAACCGTAGGATGCTTATCGTCTGGCTAAGATTAGATTTAGACGAAGGGGTAAGTTTTGATCAATGCCGCATGATCTAATTTAGATCCAACTATCCACAGAGGGCAATCCGCACGAACCGGTACGCACCAGTAGGATTACGCCACGTGGTCAGTGTTTTGATTTAAAAACAGAAATGTATCTATTAGAGATTCAAACTTGCAAAATTCATAACTTTTAATCCACACGTCCAAATTTTGCAAATTTTATATCATTGGAATCAGGAAAACAAAACCTTTCCAACCATGCACTCTTTTTAGTATTCTGCTTCTGTAAAGTTGGTTGTTTATGCAGAAACATATGTAGGCTTATTTTGAGTATAAAATTTATTCTAAAAATATTTTTAGGGTAAAATCTTTTGTAAATGGATTGTTTTGAACCTACTGACCCTAAGAACCAACTTTTAGATTTAAAAAATATATTTGGTGACACTTAGGAATTAAATCTCCGAATAAAAGCATTTGTAGCTAAATAAAAATATTGATTATGGTTTAAAAATGCTTTTTGACTAAAAACTTTGGGAAATGAATTGATTTAAACTCTCTAACCCTAAACACCAAGTTTTGGGATTTGAAAACATATTTGATGAACCTTATTAAATTATTACTTTGTTAAAGGCATTTCTAGCAAATAAAAATACTGTTTGATTTAAAAATAGAATTTAGGTGAAACCTTTTGCAAATGGATTAATATTAAACCCATTAACCATAAACACTAGCACTTGTGTTTAAAGAATATATTTGACTAAGATTACAAAATATTACTTTGATTTAAATCACTTCTAGCAAAACAAAAAAAAATGATTTAAATGGCCATTTTCACCAACTTGAATTTAAATGGTTTTACCACTTTTGTAAATGACCAATAGGAACTTTAAAATGTTTAGAGCCTACTAGAAACCACTTTTCCAAATAAAACAATCTTTTGCATGCTTACATGCATTGCTTTGTTTTTTTATCATTTCATGTAGTGAATTGTTTGAATGTTAGTTTGAATATGTGCTTGCTTGATTGAATTGTAGGAAAATTTGAAGAGTGTGATTGTTGCAAGATCAAGGAGTGACCCAATATTCTCTACTAAAAAGGAAAGTGACACTATCATCCATGTCCTACTATTTTCACTACACTTAGTGGTATTTTTGTAGTATGCATGATAGATCTACTATGTTATTATGCTATACTAGGTCCTATTAGGAAATCCATATTCCTTAGTGAAAACATCATAGTTATAGTATGCTTAGCCCTGCTATAGACTTGGGGTGGAATACCATATCATGATTATATGAAGTGTTGGAAAATATATGTTTTATATAATAAAACAAGTACTCAATGAACCACCTGGGTGGAATGAGGATACTCAATTTTGGACAAGGTGGCAACAAAGGGAACCATGTTTATATGGCTATCTTTTTGTATGTGCACTAGAAGAAAACCACCTAGGGACTTAGAGATTGAACATGTTTCTCGTACAGTGGCTTCCGTGTACAGCCACATGCTAAATGGGCTCTGGCTTAGTCAACTACATAGTGGAAGACCCTTGCATTGGCATCTTTAGGTTAACTAGAATTGTGTATTGGAAATATATCCTTACATTGGTGCCTGGTAGACAAGCTAGCATTGTGTATTGGGAGGACTTTTATGGAAAGACTTTGTCACATTCTCGATCTGCAGGTACTCCATTTGGTGTGTACTTATCCAGCGGCCACTGGTGGCGTCAAGACGAGATTGTGTCATGTGGGTAAAGTATACAACTTCTGCAGAAGATCAAATTCTAAGTACTTATCCGTGTCCCCGGTTACGGACAACTCTGAGCAACTAAGGCCTGAAGCTATGGAGATCTCGACATTCCAATTTCTCAAAGTAAAACTTGATGGTGTCAACAAGGGATTAGAAGCACTTGGAGTTTTACAAGGAGTTCAGAAAGATTTGTCAAAAGATCATAACTATTTTGAAAAGATAGGATAAAACTATATTGCTTTCTGCAAATGAGCCTAAACCCTACTTAGCCAAATATGCATATATTAATAGGTTCCACTTATTTCTACATAGTAGTGAAACTTGGCAATACAATTCAAATGTATTGACCCTTGTGGCTGTAACTTATAATGTTGCAGGTTTGTTTGATGTTAGTGAAGTATGTTGAATAGGATTACAAGTCTACAACCAACATGAATGCTTGTGGCACTTTGAATATGAAGGACTCCATGCTATATAGTTATTTCTGCTGCATTGTAATGAGATAGCCAAATGAGCTATGTAAGATGTAATGAATTATTTTATTCCTGGTTATAAAGTTGTACTATGACCTTTGTTTCTTGATATTACATCTTAAACTGTGGATGCTAGCTATGGATCCAGGGAATAGCATTGTAAACACAGGGATCTCTGCCTTATTAAAGGTTGGGACCTCTACAGTAAATAAGAAGATTGTTGAGATGCTCATTGTCTGCTTGCCTTGTCATTTTGATTATGGGATAGCTCCTGTATCATATGCAAGGGGTACCCCGTTGGCGATTCTCTATGATACACATGAACTTACTATGACAAGAACTTACCGGTAATTAAACTTGAGTAGCATGAGGAACGGCCCTCGTATTCAAGGGACATGAGATTGCCAACTTATACTTTATCAAGCATATACTCCTTAGTTTATTCACTTTAACCTTAATAACTTCAAGATTCTTATGATAGGGGCAATGAGAGCTGAAAGCTAACAAGTACCATAATTTTGGAAGCTCTTTTTGAGACTTGAAATCCCCGCTTCCCTTTATGAAGGGCCTTGATACGTCCAATTTGGATCACCATTCTATATCATAATTTGCCTCTATTCATTGATATATTTCATATTAAGAGGTGTTACTTATGTCTTTTCATCTGTTTTTGCATGTTGGATGATTCTTGGAGGATGAACTGCCGGAGTCAGGATTATGATGCAGAAAGAGGTGTTTTGATGCAATTTTTCGAAGATCAGAAAAATACCAGAAAAATTATGGAAAATCATATTTTCCTAGAAAACGAAGGAAGCCAGATGGGGAGGCAGAGATGGGCCACAGGGGGCCCACAACCCCCCAGGCGCGGGCCACCCCCTAGCCGTGCCTATAGGGGGTGTGGCCCACCTAGCCCACCTCTGGCTCCGCCCTCTCGCCTATATCTTCTCCTCGGAACCCTAATACACGGGGAGCAACCACAAAAAGATTTCGCCGCCTCTGCGGGGCAGAAAACACCGAGAGAGAAAGAGCTCTCCGGCAGACAGATTTCTGCCGGGGAAATTCCTTCCCGGAGAGGGGATATCGTCGCCATCAACACCATCATCAAGCTAGACTTCATCGGTATCATCATCATCATCCACACCATCATCTCCACCAGAACCATCATCACCACTCCATCCTGCTGTAACAATCGTGTTGAATACTTGCATAGTTCTTAGGGGAAACTTTCCTGGCGTTGATTACTATTGTAGTTGATGCTTGTGAATGGAACCATGGACTATTGTTTATGTTTAGATTGTTATCCGTCACCATATTATCTTTGATCTTGATCCATATGATGTCTTGTGAGTAGTTCGTTTAGTTCTTGAGGACATGGGAGAAGTCATGTTGTTAGTAGTGGATTTGTGTTGAGATATTATTCAATGGTTTAGTATTTAAGTTGTGGTGCTATTCTTCTAGTGGTGTCATGTGAACGTCGACTACATGATACTTCATCATTTATGGGCCTAGGGGAATGCATTGTGCATTTGGCTACTAATTATGGGGTTGCCAGAGTGACAGAAATCTGAACCTCCGTTAGGACACCTTTGCACAAGGGAGCGTAGGATCTCAGAGTTTAAGGCTGTGGTTAGGTTTATATCTTAATTCCTTTCATGTAGTTGTGGATGCTTGCAGGGGTTTTAATCACAAGTATGTATTAGTCAAATTAAGGTCGGTACATTAGCACAAGTTCACCCACACAACACTTACAACACCAACGAAGGGTACTCAGCTATTTGAAGCGAAAGCACTTGACAGAATTCCCATGTGTCCTCGAGAACGTTTGGTCCTTATAAGTATTTCCATCGGCTTGTCCTTTGCTAAGAAAGGATTGGGACACTTTCTGCATTTGTTCGTTGTATTTATTACTTGCACTTTATTTCTTTGCTTTATCAGAAACCCCTAAAAATTCGTTTGCTGAGTATTTATAGAGGTTTCCTGCTCTAGTTAACACCTTCCGCTCCTCGTTGGGATCGACTCTCCTATTTATCGAAAGTATTACGATACACCCCCTATACTTGTGGGTCATCAAGACTTTTTTCTAGCGCCGTTGCCGAGGAGTGAAGCGCTATTGAATATTGGAACTGGTAAAAGAAACTTCTACTATGAGTATTGCTTTTTATTTCTATTTGCTATTTTGTTTCCAATATGGATAACCCACTTGGTTTTCTGTTTGGGGAAACTACTACCACTGTTAGGGTAGTAGATGAACCACCACCTGTTGAGATAGATCCTTTTAAGATACCTACAAGTATTGTTGATCGTGTTATGGATAATTATTATTTAGGGGATGGAACTATCCACCCTGGTGATCATTTGCTTTTTATCCATGAATTATGTGGGTTGTTTAAGTGTGCAGGTATCACAACTAAACAGGTAAAGAAGAAGTTACTCTCCATATACTTGAAAGGGAGAGCTGAAGAATGGTATAAGCTGCTGAAGGATGGGAAATCCATGGAATGGGAGGAAATAGTACCTCTCTTTTATTCTAAATTTTATCCTCCCAGTGAAATTCATAAGGATAGGAATATGATATATAAATTTTGGTCTCGTGATGGAGAGAGTAAATCTCAAGCTTGGGGGAGATTGAAGTTGCTAATGCTTAAATGTCCTATTCATGAACTCCCTAACAATATTATTATCAATAACTTTTATTCTAGGCTTTCTCTTCATGATAAAGATCATTCACACGTATGAAGGAAGCTAAATGGGATCTCCTAGACCGTATTCAAGAGAACACTGAAGCCTAGGAGAATGACAAAGGAAGAAAGTCATGTATAAATTATGATTATGAATGCATTAAATATTTATGGGAACTGATAACTTCCATGATATTAGTAATGAGTATGGTCTTGATCCTCAAGTTCTTGCAAAATGTTTTAAGGCCTTTGCCTCTTATATTGAAATTCCCAAAAAAGAGTGGGACAAGTACCATGCTCCTTATAAAGGCATTGTTACCCATGTTCCTGCTAGCATAGAAGTTTGTACTGTTGATCCTATTTTGCCTGAACCTTATGTTGGGAAAATTCTTTTTCCTGCTAAGGTGAAGGAACATTCTATCATAGCCAATGTGGTAAGCAAAAGTACAAATAAAACTGTGGAACCCGATGAGCAAATAAATATTGAACCTATGGTAGCTATTGTGAAGGATCTTGTCACTAAAAATATAGAGGATGAGCACATTGTCTTCTGTGAAGATGCTTCTAATATTGTCTCTCATCCTAGAAAAGCTAGAAAAGCTAGTGTCCTTGTGCTTTCTGTTAGAATTGGTGATCATTGCTATTATGGTTTATGTGATATTGGTGCTAGTTCTAGTGCTATTCCTTATGAGCTTTACAGGGAAATTATGCATGAAATTGGTCCTTGTGAGCTTGAGGACATTGATGTGGTTATTCACCTTGCTAATAGAGAGACAGTCTGTCCCATTAGCATTGTAAGAGATGTGGAGGTTCTTTGTGGTAAGATAAAATATCCTGCTAATTTTCCAGTACTTGGTTCTGAAGCTAGTAAAACCTATCCTATTATCTTTGGTAGACCCTTCTTGAATACTTGTGGGGCTATCATAGATTATAGGAAGGAATTTTTTTGACTAAGTTTGATGGAGAGTCTTATGATTTTAATTTTTCCAAATTTGCTAAAACTCCTTATGAAAATGAACTGCATAATGAGGATTTCAGGGTTGAACAACTTTCTGCTATCTCTCTTACTCCTAACAATGCCTTGCAGCAGTTTATGGAAGATCATGAAAGCGATGTCTTCATGAAGGAATGAAATGATATTGAAGAGGTTTTCCTTCGTCAGCCTAAGTTACTTAAGAATAATCTACCTCTGGAAGATTTGGGTACCACACTACCACCTAAAGGGGACCCTATTTTTGAATTAAAACCTTTACCTGATGATCTTAAATATGCGTATTGTGATGATAAGAAAGTATATCCTGTTATTATCAGTTCTAAACTTTCAGGAAAGGAAGAAGAAAGGTTATTAGAAATATAGAAGAAACACCGAGGAGCTATGGGTTATACTCTTGCTGATTTAAAGGGATCTCTCCTACTATATGTCAGCATGCTATTAATATAGAACCTAATGCAAAACCAGTTGTTGAGCACCAATGCCGTCTAAATCATAAGATGAAGGATGTGGTAAGAAATGAGGTATTAAAACTCCTTGATGCTGGTATTATTTACACTATTGCTGATAGCCAATGGGTTAGCCCTGTTCATTGTGTTCCAAAGAAAGGTGGAATTATTGTTGTGCCTAATGAAAATAATGAGCTTATACCCCAAAGAGTAGTGGTTGGGTATAGGATGTGCATTGATTTTAAAAAGGTTAATAAAGTTACTAAGAAAGATCATTATCCTTTGCCCTTTTATTGATCAAATGCTAGAAAGGTTGTCTAAAAAGACCCACTTTTGCTTTCTTGATGGTTATTCTGGGTTCTCTCAAATCGCTGTGAAAGCACAAGACCAAGAGAAAACCACTTTCACTTGTCCTTATGGCACTTATGCTTATAGGTGTATGCCTTTTGCTTTATGTAATGCTCCTGCTACCTTTCAGAGATGTATGTCTACTATCTTTCATGGTTTTTGTGAAGAAATTGTGGAGGTTTTCATGGACGATTTCTCCGTCTATGGAACTTCTTTTGATAACTCTTTGCACAACCTTGATAAAGTTTTGCAGAGATGTGAAGAAACCAACCTTGTTCTTAATTGGGAGAAATGCCATTTCATGGTTAATGAAGGGATTGTTCTTGGACATAAAATTTCTGAAAGAGGCATTGAAGTTGACAGAGCCAAAACTGAAGCAATTGAGAAGATGCCTTGCCCTAGGGATATAAAAGGTATTCGTAGTATCCTTGGTCACGTTGGTTTCTATAGGAGGTTTATTAAAGATTTCTCCAAAATTTCAAAGCCCCTTACCAATCTTCTTCAAAAATATATACCTTTTGTTTTTTATGATGATTGTAAGGAGGCTTTTGAAACTTTGAAGAAATCTTTGACTACTGTTCCTATTGTTCAACCGCCTGATTGGAGTTTACCTTTTGAAATTATGTGTGATGCTAGTGATTTTGTTGTGGGTGCTGTCCTTGGGCAACGTGTTGATAAGAAGTTGAATATTATTCATTATGCTAGCAAGACTTTAGATGCTGCTCAAAAGAATTATGCTACTACTGAAAAAGAATTCTTAGCTATAATCTGTGCATGTGATAAGTTTAGACCCGATATTGTTGATTCAAAGGTCACTATTCATATTGATCATGCTACTATTAAGTACCTTATGACAAAGAAGGACGCTAAGCCTAGGCTTATTAGATGGGTGTTGCTTCTATAAGAGTTTGATCTGCATATTGTAGATAGGAAAGGTGCTGAAAATCCTATTGCTGACAATTTATCTCGTTTGGAAAACATTTCTTTTGACCCTTTGCCTGTTAATGATAGTTTTCCAAATGAGCAGTTGGCTGCAATAAGGGTAAGTCCGCATGAGAGTCCTTGGTATGCTGATTATGCTAACTTTATTGTTTCCAAGTATTTTCCTCCGACCTTTACAGCCCAGCAAAGAAGAAAATTCTTCTATGATCTAAGGCATTATTTTTGGGATGACCCACACCTATATAAAGAAGGATTATATGGTATTATGCGAAGATGTGTTCCAGAATTTGAACAACAAGAGATACTAAGAAAATTTCATGGCAGTGTTTATGGAGGACATCATGCTGGCGATAGGACTGCACAAAAGGTTTTACAATCTGGATTTTATTGGCCTACCCTTTTCAAATATGCAAGGAAGTTTGTATTATTATGTGATGAATGTAAAAGAGTTGATAACATTTCTAGACGCAATGAAATTCCTATGAATTGTTCTCTTATGATTGAACCTTTTGATTGTTGGGGATTTGACTTTATGGGTCATTTTCCTCCTTCAAAAGGGTATACTCATATTCTTGTTGATGTTGACTATGTTACAAAGTGGGTAGAGGCCATACCTACAAATAGTGATGATGGTAAGACCTCTTTAAAAATGCTTAAAGAGGTTATTTTTCCTAGGTTTGGTGTGCCTAGATATCTCATGACTGACGGAGGCTCTCATTTTATTCATGGTGGTTTTAGGAAAACTCTCGCTAAATATGATGTTAACCATAAAATTGCTTCAGCTTATCACCCCCAAAACAGTGGGCAAGTAGAACTTTCCAATAGGGAAATTAAATCTATCTTGCAGAAGACTGTTAATAGATCTAGAAAAAATGGGCTAAAAAGTTGAATGACGCTTTATGGGCTTATAGAACCACTTATAAAAACCCTATGGGGATGTCTCCTTACAAAATGGTCTATCAGAAAGCTTGTCACTTGCCTTTAGAATTAGAATACAAAGCTTATTGGGCAGTGAAAGAATTGAATACAGATTTTAAACTTGCTGGTGAGAAAAGATTGCTTGACTTGAGTACTTTAGATGAGTGGAGAAGTGAAGCTTATGAAAATTCTAGACTCTTTAAGGAAAAAGTAAAAAAGATGGCATGATAGGAGAATTCTCAAAAGGGAGTTCCATGTTGGTGAGAAAGTTCTTTTGTATAGGTCTCGTCTCAGATTTTTTGCAGGGAAACTACTCTCAAAATGGGAAGGGCCTTTTGTTATTAAGGAAGTATATCATTCAGGTGCTATCAAAATATATTCTTTGAAGGACGACACCACACAGGTGGTGAATGGTCAAAGACTTAAGCATTATATTTCTGGAGATTCTTATAACAAAGATATTGATATTATTCAAATGGTGACTCCGAAAGAATTTATCAGAAACCAAACACCAGAATCTACAGAGTTCGTCTTGGAATAGGTAAAAGTGGTAAAAATAGAAGGTTCGTGAAAGCCTAATCTTTTTATATTTTTGATGTTTTATTACATACGGAAGGTTACGAGACGAAACAGAGGAGGAAACGGAGGCCAGGGTGGCCACACGCACCCTAGGAGCGAGCCCCAGCTGGCCGCGCCTGGAGGGGGTGTGAGCCCCCTGAGCTCCGTCTCCGCCTCGTGTTCGCACCAGTACCTTCCTTATGCATTGAAACTTCGTAATATATACCCCCCCGGATCTCCCGAGGTTCGTGTATCGTGTTCTCGTCGTGTTTATGTTTCGGTCTGTTTCTGTCAAGTAGGTTCTCAGTTTTTGAGCTACAGTGTCCTCCTCTAGATCACCCATAGAGGATTCCTTTGCGGATGTCATCAACCCGTATATGTATGAGTTGAAGATTCATCCTAAGGAGTTGATTCTCAAGGATGGGAAGGTGCAGATGAACGAAGTTCAAGGCCTGAAGGGAGAAGGCAGTATGGAAGATAGGATGGAAGCATTGGAGCAGGAAGTTTTGAGGTACAAGAAGATGGCGGAACGCGAAGTGGATATCATCCATAAGATAAGTTTAGAACTCATTATCAATCATGAGGAGGAGGTTGCTGAGATCCGGAATGAAATCCTCTCACTCCATCAGGCCACCAACCAACTACAAGCACAGCTCTACGACATACAAAATCAAAACTGTGAGTATGAGGCTAGATTTCATCGCATAAGCTCTGCTGCTAGTTTCAGGATTGTGGAAACCAAGACATCCTTTTTGGATGGAGAACCTTTGCTTTGGAAGTCCGATGATGACAAGGGAACACCACCAACACCGAACGAGTAATTCATCATCAGGTTTGGCATCCCCTCAGCTTGTTCCAAGCTTGGGGGAGTGCCGCGGTTTCACATCATTATCTTTTATCTTTTACCTTTTTAGTGGATCCATATTTGTGGTAGAGAAGTTATCTTATAGGTTGGTTTTCATGTGTAAGTATCTCTCCTTTAGTTGGTTATCTATGTATCCCTTGGTGTGAGTGCCTTTATGGAATATTAATGAGAAGTCTCATCTTTCAATTTTTGCACTTCTTATTTTAGTTTGCAATCTCTATTATATGATTGATCTTGTTGATCAGTATTGGTATCACTTTGGGAGCATCAAGTAGATCTAAATTGGTTTTGGCAAACCGACCTCTGGTAAGTAGCAACACCTTTTGAGGTTTGAAAGGAAAAGAGAAAAAGCTTGCATGTATTTTGTATCATTTATTTTCTTTCTTGATTGGCTCATAAGCTTAGTATTCTTTACTTAAGATCTTTTGTGTCCTCAAGGAAGACTGCATGTTTGGATTTATCACTTGTAGGTTTGCTTGTTTCCTTCAACTCTTTTTCTTGCTACCTAGCCTTGCTAGCCAAAAACCTGTTTTGAGAAGGCATACTTCTCATGCATCCAATCCCTTTCAACCAAACTTGTGCCATTTGTGTCCACCATATCTACCTATTAGCATCATTGCTATTCCAAGCAAATTCTCAAGCTTCATATATCTTTCAAATTTAAAAGTATTTTGTTATGTGAAACTAGTTAGTAAAGCTCTCAGAAACTTGATGGCACACCTTATTTTCTTGCCCCTAATAAACTTGAACCATTTGTAGGGTTCGCAGCATAGAAAACAAAAAATTTCCTATGATGGGAACAACTATGTACCAAGATCTATCTACTAGATACAAACAACAGGCAGATGTATATCCGTAGAGAACATGCCCTTGAAGACCGACAAAGCTTAACGAGTTAAACTCGTGGTTAACGTAGACGTTCTCTTGCAGATCTCAAGATCGAGAGGAAGTCCTAACGCCGCAAATCAACAGCGCATCCGTGCTCGCACACACGTCCGAGGCACCGAGCAACCTCCGCCTCCTCGCTCCAGCGATGCAGCGGAAGCACAACTCTTTCTTTCCGAATAGCCATCGGGAACATGTATCTCGCTAGTCCGAGACCATGGGGAATAAATTCTAGAGGGGGAGAGAGATCCTTCACGAGGAGGTGTGAGTGAGAAGTGAGGAGGGGGGTGCCTTTTATAGGAGAGGGGAACCCCAAGGGGGTGGTCGGCGCATGGGGGCTGCCCCCTTGCCCTCCCCTCTTCATGTGGGTGGACACTCCACTCACAAAATTCCTTTCAATTCCTTCCACTCAAAATCCCACTCAAACTTGCAATTAAATTTCCACCAAATTTAATTCAAACTCTCATTAAATAAAACTCTTTTTATTTATTCAGAATTTTGTCAATTACTTTAATGACAAACATTCACATATAACCCCTTGCTATAATTCTATTTCACATGCAAAAACACTTTCTGCAATTTCACCCGAAAACCTGTTTTGGTATCTAGTGAAATAAATTCCCGCGCTTGTTATTCTTTCCGGCATGAAACTTTTGCTCTATGGATGTCTGTGTCTCTTAAGTGTGTCACCCTACGGTTCGTGAATAATGCGGACATGATCGAGACCCTTCTCAAATCAATAATCAGAAGCGGGATCTAGAGACCCATACTGACTCCCACACATTCAACGATGACTTTCTTATGATCGTCGGAACATTTTACGCTAGTATCTTAATCCCTTTGTTTTGAGATATATTACATGTCCGAGATTCGATAATCGGTATCTCCATACCTAGTTTGATCTCATTACTGACACGCACTCTTTTCTCGTTCCCGTGATATAACATTCTAGTGATCAAATCACTTGCTTGCAAGCTAACCAATGTGATATCACCGAGAGGGCCCAGAGTATATCTATCCGTCATCGGGATGAACAAATTACACTCTCGATCCATGGGCCTCAACATAACACTTTATTAGTTCTGAACCCATCTTTATAATCACCCTGCTACGGTGTGACGTTTGATGTTATCAATAAACTCTTCCGGTGTTAGTGATTGACATGATCTCATGGTATAAGGATTAGGATCACTTCGTAAGTTGTTATAGCAATATAAACTCAATGACTTTGATCGTAATGCTATACTTCGGATGAATGTTCATCACACCATTACACTAATGTTGTGATCCCATTATTAACAACATCTAATGTCCATGATCAGGAAACCTTGATCATCTTGATAATCAACGAGCTAGTTTATGAGAGAGGCATAACTAGGAACTTTATGTTTGTTTATTAAACACACATGTATCAATGTTTCCGTATTAATACAATTATAGCATGAAAAATAAACATATATCATATACTTGGAATACGCATAATAAACACTTTAGTATTGCCTCTCAGGGCATATTCCCTTAAGTCTACCACTTGCACTACAGACAATAATCTAGTTACATAGTGATGAATCTAACACCCATGGAGTTCTGGTGTTGATCATATTTTGCTCTAGGGAGAGTTTTAGTCAATGGATCTGCTACATTGAGATCCGTGTGTACTTTACAAAACTTTATATCTCCATCCTTGACATGCTCGCGGATGGAGTGAAACCGGCGCTTAATATGCTTGGAATTCTTGTGATACCTTGGTTCTTTGGCATTGGCAATGGCACCATTGTTGTCACAATAGATCACCATTGGGTCCAACACGCTTGCAACCACACCTAGTTCGGATATGAACTCCTTCATCCAAACCGCTTCCTGAGCCACTTCTGAAGCAACAACATATTCGGCCTCCATTTTTGATCCCGCCACCACAGGTTATTTGGAACTCCTCCAACTAAACGCTCCACTATTCATGAGAAATACGTATCCGGATTGAGACTTAGAGTCATTTGGGTCAGTGTCAAAGCTTGCGTCCACATAACACTTAGCGACGAGCTCTTCTTCACCTCTGTATACAAGAAACATATCCTTAGTTCTTCGTAAGTACTTAAGGATATTCTTGACCGCTATCTAGTGTTCCGAACCTAGATCCAATTGGTACCTACTAGTCAAACTAATAGCATGTGCCACATCCGGTCTTGTACATAGCATGGCGTACATTATAGAGCATATGGCTAAAGCATAGGGGACTTTGTCCATTATCTCTCTTTCTTCCGCCGTAGCCGGACTTTGAGTCTTACTCGATGTCTTGCCTTGCAACATAGGTAAGAACCCCTTCTTACTTCCATCCATTTTAAACTTCTTTAAAACCTTATCAAGGTATGTACTTTGCGATAGCCCTATTAGGCGCCTAGATCTATCTCTATAGATCTTTATGCCTAATATGTATGACGCTTCACCTAGGTCCTTCATTGAAAATTTGTTGTTTAGATAACTTTTAACACTGTTTAAAAGATCTATATCATTTCCGATCAATAATATGTCATCGACATATAATATCAGAAATGCCACATTGCTCCCACTCACTTTCTTGTAAATACAAGCTTCTCCATAAGTTTGGACAAATCCGAACTCTTTTATCACCTCATCAAAGCAGAGATTCCAACTTCGTGATGCTTGCTTCAATCCATATATGGATCGCTGAAGCTTGCACACCTTTTTAGCATTCTTAGGATCGACAAAACCCTTTGGTTGTATCATATACGACTCTTGTTCAATATTACCATTGAGAAACGCGGTTTTGACATCCATCTGCCATATCTCATAATCGAAATATGCAGCAATTGATAACATAATCCTAACTGACTTTAGCATCTCTATGGGAGAGAATGTCCCATCGTAGTCAACTCCTTGAATATGTCGAAACCCCTTTGTGACAAGTCGAGCTTTATAGACGGTCACATTACCATCAGCATCAATTTTCCTTTTGAAAATCCATTTGTTCTCCATGGCCTTTCGGTCGTGAGGTAATTCCACCAAGTTCCAAACTTGATTTTCATACATGGATCCATCTCGGATTTCATGGCTGCTAACCATTTGTTGGAATCCGGGCTCATCATCGCTTCTTCATACGTCGCAGGGTCATCAATTTCATCAAACATGAAATTTATAACAGGGTTTCCGTATAGATCGAGAGCTGCACGCGCCCTGCTAGACCTGCGAGGTTCGGTAGTACTCTCTTTTGGAGTTTCATGATCATTATCATTAGTTCCCTCTTCAACAGGTGAAGCCAACTCCGGAACAACTTCCGGTGCTGCTCTACTCGCCATACTTTGAAGAGAAGGTTCAATAACCTCTTCGAGTTCTACCTTCCGACTACTCACACCTTTCGCGAGAAACTCTTTCTCTAGAAAGGATCCATTCTTGGCAACAATAACCTTGCCCTCGGATCTGTGATAGAAGGAATACCCAATAGTTTCCTTAGGGTATCCTATGAAGACGCATTTTTCTGCTTTGGGTTCGAGTTTATCCGGTTGAAGTTTTTTCACATAAACATCGCATCCCCAAACTTTAAGAAATGACAGCTTAGGTTTGTTTCCAAACCACAATTCATACGCCGTCTTTTCAACGGATTTAGATGGTGCCCGATTTAAAGTGAATGCAGCAGTTTCTAGTGCATAACCCCAAAATGACAACGGCAAGTCCGTCAGAGACATCATAGATCGAACCATATCCAATAAAGTACGATTACGACGTTCCGACACACCATTTCGCTGTGGTGTTCCGGCAGGTGTGAGTTGTGAAACAATTCCACACTCTTTCATGTGAGTGCTAAACTCGTAACTTAGATACTCACCCTCACGGTCGGACCATAGAAATTTGATCTTTCTATTATGATGATTCTCCACTTCATTCTGAAATTCCTTGAACTTTTCAAAGGTTTCAGACTTGTGTTTCATCAAGTAGATATAACCGTATCTACTCAAATCATCCGTGAAAGTAACAAAATAACGATATCCACCTCGCGCCGACACACTCATTTGACCACATACATCAGAATGTATAATTTCCAAAAAATGTGTCGCCCGTTCCATTGAACCGGAAAACGACGTTCTAGTCATCTTGCCCATAAGGCATGGCTCACATGTATCAAATGATTCAAAATCAAGCGATTCCAAAAGTCCATCCGAATGGAGCTTCTTCATGCGTTTAACGCCAATATGACCTAGACGGCAGTGCCACATATATGCGGATATATCATCATTAAGTTTAATCCTTTTAGCATCAACATTATGAATATGTGTAACATTATTATCGAGATCTAATAGAAATAAACCATTCATCATCGTTGCATGACCATAAAATATTTCATTCATATAAATAGAACAACCATTGTTCTCGGATTTAAATGAATAACTACTTCGCATCAAACACGATCCAGATACAATATTCATGCTCAGTGGTGGCACCAGATAACAATTATTCAAGTTTATTACTAATCCAGAGGGCAAGTGGAGAGGTAGTGTTCCGACGGCGATCACATCAACGCATGATCCATTGCCGACACGCATCTTGACCTCACCCGTTGCTAGCGGTCGCTTGTTCCGCAGCCCCTGATTCGAGTTACAAATATTAGAAACTGAACCGGTATCAAATACCCAGGTGCTACTGCGAGCACTAGTCAAGTACACATAAATAACATGTATATCATATATACCTTTGTTTGCCTTGCCGGCCTTCTTGTCTGCCAAATACTTGGGGCAGTTGCGCTTCCAGTGGCCAGTCCCCTTACAATATTAGCACTCGATATCAGACTTAGGGCCAACTCGGGGTTTCTTTTTAGGCACGGCAACCGGCTTGCCGCCCTTACTTCCCTTCCATTTTCCCTTCTTGTCTTTCTTGAAACCAGTGTTCCTATTGATCATCAACACTTGATGTTCCTTTTTGATCTCCACTTCTGTAGTTTTAAGCATTGACAGAAGCTCGGGGAGAGACTTCGTCATGCCTTGCATATTATAGTTCATCACAAAGCTCTTATAGCTAGGTGGCAGAGAGTGCAAAACACTATGGATGCCTAAGTCAATGGGAATCGATATTCCCAAGGACACAAGCTTATCGGCGTAACCCGACATCTTGAGTACATGCTCACTAACGGAGTTGTGCTCTTCCATCATGCAGCTAAAGAACTTTTCTGAAGCATTGTAGCTCTCTACAGCAGCATGTGTGTCGAAAATAATTTTCAACTCACCCATTATATCAAATGCATTGCCGTTTTCGAAATGCTTTCGAAGTTCCGTCTCTAGCCCATACAATATGCCGCAATGAACTAAGTTGTGGTCCTCCTGACGAGTCTGATAGACATTCTTCTCCTCGTTAGGGGCATCCTCAAAAGGTGGGGGGCCTAGCGGTGCTTCTAGCACATATTGCTTTTGTGCAGCAGAGAGGAGAATCCTCAAATTCATGGCCCATTCAGTAAAGTTGCTACCGTTCGTTGCAAGTTTCTCTTTCTCCATGAACAAATTGAAATTCAGGTGGTGCCATCTACAACAGTATTTGTAAAGTTTAGACAAAGTTTATGATAGATTGAGTTCAACTAATCCACATTACGAATGAACTCCCACTCAAAAACGACATCCCTTGTGTCTTTTTGGTGATTACATGAACCAAATCCACTACACCAAGTATGATCATCACGTGAGTCGGTGTAGCTTCAAAGGCGAGCACCAAATGGGCATCATATCTACTATATGACTCATGCTTAACCTTTCGGTCCGTGTTCCGAGGACATGTCTGTACATGCTAGGTTCTCCAAGTAAGAACCTTAGTATTCGCGTGTGTAACTGTCTTACACCCGAAATATGGTCGTGGATCCAAGAACACCCGATCATCACGTGATGTCTTGGAGCGATGAAAACATAATCAATGCATACTAAAGGAAGAACACATTCTTATCTTGATATTTAAATGAGGGATCATCTTATTATGCTAATAAAACGCCAAACAAGCAATATGATATGCTATCAAACATCACATGTTTATTAGTGGTATGATATGGCTCCCGCATATGATCTCTATCATGTGCATCGTGGTATGATCACTATCATACCTTTATGTGTAAGGCCAAGGTCTATGGAACTTACACGTTATGTGTGTTGTAAGAGTATCGTCTCATACTTCTACTTACAACATCATCATATCATAACACTAGCCCCTCAACAATCTAAACTAGACGCCTCTAATTTATCCATTGCAATTTTTACGTGGCTTAGGGCTTTCGAAGATAGAACCGTTCATACCTACAAACATGAACCACAACGAGGATAACCAAATTGTTGACAACTCATTGCAAAATAGATATTGACTATATTAGGAGAGACAGACACCCGCTAGCCACTTATGCAAACTAGTTGCATGTCAAGCGTGGAACAAGTCTCATGTGCGAGGACATGTAAAGTTTATCCGGGCCGCTTCATCCCACTATGCCACCAATATCCAAAATTACAACTAAGGAGCAACAACATGATCATCATCGCCCACATACTCATATGTGTACTACCCGTGTAAAGCATCTACTCATAGATTCGGCTCTGATACCACCGCAGGGTTCGCAGCATAGAAAACAAAAAATTTCCTACGATGGGAACAACTATGTACCAAGATCTATCTACTAGATACAAACAACGGGCGGATGTATATCCATAGAGAACATACCCTTGAAGACCGACAAAGCTTAACGAGTTAAACTCGTGGTTGATGTAGACGATCTCTTGCCGATCTCAAGATCGAGAGGAAGTCCTAGCGCCGCAAATCAGCAGCGCATCCGTGCTCGCACACATGTTCGAGGCACCGAGCAACCTCCGCCTCCTCGCTCCAGTGATGCAGCGGAAGCACAACTCTTTCTTGCCGAATAGCCACCAGGAACATGTATCTCGCTAGTCCGAGACCATGGGGAATAAATTCGAGAGGGGGAGAGAGATCCTTCACGAGGAGGTGTGAGTGAGAAGTGAGGAGGGGTGCCTTTTATAGGAGAGGAGGGGAACCCCAAGGGGGTGGCCGACGCATGAGGGCTGCCCCCTTGCCCTCCCCTCTTCATGTGGGTGGACACTCCACTCACAAAATTCCTTCCAATTCCCTCCACTCAAAATCCCACCCAAACTTGTAATTAAATTTCCACCAAATTTAATGCAAACTCTCATTAAATAAAACTCTTTTTGTTTATCCAGAATTTTTTCAATTACTTTAATTACAAACATTCACATATAACCCCTTGCTAGAGTTCTATTTCACATGCAAAAAACACTTTTTGCAATTTCACCCGAAAACCTGTTTCGGTATCTAGTGAAATAAATTCCTGTGCTTGTTATTATTTCCGGCATGAAACTTTTGCTCCAATTGGATGTCGGTGTCTCTTAAGTGTGTCACCCTATGGTTCGTGAATAATGCGAACATGATCGATACCCTTCTCGGATCAATAATCAGAAGCGGGATCTGGAGACCCATACTGACTCCCACACATTCAACGATGACTTTCTTGTGATCGTCAGAACCTTTTGTGCTAGTATCTTAATCCTTTTGTTTTGCGATATATTACATGTCCGAGATTCAATCATCGGTATCTCCATACCTAGTTTGATCTCGTTAATGACATGCACTCTTTTCTTGTTCCCGTGATATAACATTCTAGTGATCAAATCACTTGCTTGCAAGCTAACCAATTTGATATCACCGAGAGGGCCCAGAGTATATCTATCCGTCATCGGGATGAACAAATTCCACTCTCGATCCATGGGCCTCAACATAACACTTTATTAGTTCTGAACCCATCTTTATAATCACCCTGCTATGGTGTGACGTTTGATGTTATCAAGAAACTCTTCCGGTGTTAGTGATTGACATGATCTCATGGTCTAAGGATTAGGATCACTTCATAAGTTGTTATAGCAATATAAACTCAATGACTTTGATCGTAATGCTATACTTAGGATGAATGTTCATCACACCATTACACTAGTGTTGTGATCCCGTTATTAACAACATCCAATGATCAGGAAACCTTGATCATCTTGTTAATCAACGAGCTAGTTTATGAGAGAGGCATAACTAGGAACTTTCTGTTTGTTTATTAAACACACATGTATCAATGTTTCCGTATTAATACAATTATAGCATGCAAAATAAACATCTATCATATACTTGGAATACACATAATAAACACTTTATTATTGCCTCTCAGGGCATATTCCCTTCACCATTGTCATTGAAGTTGTATATGCTTGCATCTATATGTTGGGATTAGCAGAGCCGTGTTGTCACATGGAACGCTTTCAACACTTATGGATACATATCCAGTTGATATCATGTTCTTTTATTTGCGGATGTCAACGATGTGAAATAAAAGGGGAGCTTGTAAGTCCATGGAGTTATGTATGTGTGTTAGAGAAACGCCTGGGCCGCTAGCCTAAGCCATGCCTAATCATCATGGAAACTTGCAGCATAACCATAGTGAGCAATCTGTGAAGCATCCTCAATAAAAACCTATGCAAATAGCAAATAAAAAGATCGCTGAGATGCTCACTGTCTGCTTGCCTTGTCATTTTGATTATGGGATAGCTCCTGTATCATGTGCAAGGGGTACCCCATTGGCGGTTCTTTATGATACACATGTACTTACAATGACAAGAGCTTACCGGTGACTAAATTTGAGTAGCATGAGGAGCGACCCTCGTACTCAAGGGACATGAGATTGCCAACTTATATTTCGCCAAGCATATACTCCATCTTTGTTCACTTTAACCTTAATCACCTCAAGATGCTTATGATAGGGGCTATGAGGGCTCAAAGCTAGTAAGTACCATAATCTTTTGTAAGCTCTTTATGAACTTGAAATCACTGCTTCCCTCTATGAAGGGCCTTTATCATATTTTTAAGGTGAGTCAGTAAACCTACTTACTCTCTATCTTCAGCAACCATTTGAGTTGTTGTGTTTCAAGAATTCATATGATGACTTATTCAATCATGTTCTTTATCTTCCTTGTTTGCACAAGACTCTTATCTATTGAGTATAACTTCGAAAGCCATCATTGTGAAAAAACCTTTTGTTTGAGCAAAGAGTACTATTGTTGTGAAAACTTCTACAAAAGCTTTTTGTGAAACTATTTGCCAGCTATTCTCTGACCAAGAACAAAGTTTTCCAATTCCAATTATGATTTATCTTTATGCATCTCTATTGTGACTCCTGTACTTGTTGCAAGCTAAGTTATATAATGGTGAGTTGCTTTCTTCTATGAGTTGTGTAATGGTAAGTGTGATACTTCTTGTCCGTATTCTTTTATCGACACCTCACTCCATAAACCTGTGGACATGTTTACTGAACTCATTTTTCGCTTGGGGACAAGCGAAGGTCTAAGCTTGGGGGAGTTGATACGTCCAATTTGCATCACCATTCTATATCAAAATTTGCCTCTATTCATTTATATATTTCATATTAAGAGGTGTTACTTATGTCTTTTCATCTATTTTTGCATGTTGGATGATTCTTGGAGGATGAACTGCCTGAGTCAGGATTCTAATGAAAAAAGGGGTGTTATGATGCAATTTCGCGAAGATAAGAAAAATACTAGAAAAATTATGGAAAATCGTATTTTCCCAAAAGACGAAGGAAGCCAGAAGGGGAGGCAGAGATGGGCCACATGGCCCCCAGTCGCGGGCCACCCCCTGGCCACGCCTACAGGGGGTGTGGCCCAACTGGCCCACCTCTGGCCCCTCCCTCTCACCTATATCTTCTCCTCGGAACCCTAATACACGGGGAGCGGCCACAGAAAGATTTCACCGCCTCTGCGGGGCAGAAAACACCGAGAGAGAAAGAGCTCTCCGGCAGACAGATTTCTGCCAAGGAAATTCCTTCCCGGAGAGGGGAGATCGTCGCCATCAACACCATCGCCAAGATAGACTTAATCGGGATCATCATCATCATCCACACCATCATCTCCACCAGCACCATCATCACCACTCCATCCCGCTGTAACAATTGTGTTGAATACTTGCATAATTCTTAGGGGAAACTTTCCCGGTGTTGATTACTATTGCAGTTAATGCTTGTGAGTGGAACTGATACGTCCAATTTGAATCACCATTCTATATCATAATTTGCCTCTATTCATTTATATATGTCTTATTATGAGGTAATACTTATGTCTTTCCATCTGTTCATGCATGTTGGATGATTCTTGAAGGATGATCTGCGGGAGTCTGGATTCTGATGGAAAGGAGGTGTTTTGATGCAATTTCGCGAAGATCAGAAAAATACCAGAAAAATATGGGAATATTATATTTTCCCAGAAAATAGAGGAAGACAGAAGGGGAGGCGAAGGAGGGCCACAGGGGGCCCCACACCCCCTAGGCGTGGGTCCCCCTGGGCCGCGCCTAGGGCAGGTGTGGCCCACCTGCTCGGCTCCCGACTCCGCCCTCTCGCCTATATCTTCCTTACGGAACCCTAACACCAGGGGAGCAACCACAGATAGATTTTTGCCGCCTCTATAGGGCGGAAAACACCGAAAGAGGAAGATCTCTCTGACAGACTTATTTCTGCCGTGGAAATTCCTTCCTGGAGAGGGGAGATCGCCGCCATCAACACCATCGTAAATCTAGGCTTCATCGGAATCATCATCATCATCCACACCATCATCTCCACCAGAACCATCATCACCACTCCATCCTGCTATAACAATTGTGTTGGATATTGCTTTAGTTCTTAGGGGAAACTTTCCCGGTGTTGATTACTATTGTAGTTGATGCTTGTGAGTGGAACCATTGGATTATTGTTTATGTTCAGATTGTTATCCATTACCATATCATATTTGATCTTGATCCATATGATGTCTTGTAAGTAGTTCGTCTAGTTCTTGAGGACATGGGAGAAGTCATGTTGTTAGTAGTTGATACGCCCAATTTGCATTACCATTCTATATCATAATTTACCTCTATTCATTGATATTTGTCTTATTATGAGGTATTACTTATGGTTTTCATCTGTTTATGCATGTTGTATGATTCTTGGAGGATGGACTGCCGAAGTCTGGATTCTGATGGAAAAGAAGGCGTTTCGGTGCAATTTCGCGAAGATCAGAAAAATATGGAAACATATTATTTTACCAGAGGACGAAGGGAGCCATAAGGAGGGACGAAGAAGGGCCGCAGGGGGCCCACACCCCCTAGGCGTGGGCTCACCTGATCCCGCGCCTAGGGCAGGTGTGGCCCACCTGCCCGGCCTCCGACTCCATACCTTCGCCTATATCTTCCCTACAGAACCCTAAGCCTCGAGGAGCCACCACAGATAGATTCCGCCGCCTGTGGGGGGCGGAAAACACCGAGAGAGAAAGATCTCTTTGGCAGACAGATTTCTGCCAGGGAAATTCCTTCCTGGAGAGGGGAGACCATCGCCATCAACACCATCATCAAGCTAGGCTTCATCGGGATCATCATCAACATCCACACCATCATCTCCACCAGCACCATCATCACCACTCCGTCCTGCTGTAACAATTGTGTTGGATATTGCTTTAGTTCTTAGGGGAAACTTTCCCGGTGTTAATTACTATTGTAGTCGATGCTTGTGAGTGGAACCATTGTATTATTTTTTATGTTCAGATTGTTATCCATTATCATATCATCTTTGATTTTGATCAATATGATGTCTTGTGAGTAGTTTGTTTAGTTCCTGAGGACATGGGAGAAGTCATGTTGTTAGTAGTGAATCTATGTTGAGTTATTATTCAATGGTTTAGTATTTAAGTTGTGGTGCTATTCTTCTAGTGGTGTCATGTGAATGTCGACTACATGACACTTCACCATTTATGGGCCTAGGGGGATGCATTGTGTATTTGGCTACTAATTGTGGGGTTGCCGGAGTGACAGAAACCCGAACCCCGTTAGGACACCTTTTCACAGGGGATTGTAGGATCTCAGAGTTTAAGGCTGTGGTTAGATTTATATCTTGATTACTTTCCTGTAGTTACGGATGTTTACAGGGGGAGGGTTTAATCACAAGTATGTATTAGTCCTAGGAAGGGCGGTATGTTAGCACAGGTTCACCCACACAACACTTACAAACACCAAAGAAGAGTATTCAGCTAATTGAAGCGAAAGCACTTGATAGAATTCCCATGTGTCCTCGAGAACGTTTGGTCCTTATAAGTATTTCCACCGGCTTGTCCTTTGCTAAGAAAGGATTGGTACACTTGCTCCATTTGTTCGTTACCTTTGTTACTTGCTCCTTGTTTTGTTGCCTTTTCAGAAAACCACTAAAGAACCGTTTGTTAAGTATTCACAGGGATTTACTACTCCATACCACTGTTCAGCACCTTCTGCTCCTCGTTGGGATCGACACTCCTATTTATCAAAAGTACTATGATATACCCCCTATACTTGTG
This sequence comes from Avena atlantica, assembly GCA_910589765.1. NCBI lineage: Eukaryota > Viridiplantae > Streptophyta > Magnoliopsida > Poales > Poaceae > Avena > Avena atlantica. The sequence continues at coordinate 475,679,436 of OU342735.1, forward strand.
GGTCATCAAGACTATTTCACGGCGCCATTGCTGGGGAGTGAAGCGCTATTGAAGAGTGGAACTGGTAAGGGAAACTTTTTCTGTGAGTATTGCTCTTGTTACTGCTTGTTACTTTGTTTCCAATATAGATAACCCACTTGGTTTTCTGTTTGGGAGACTACTACCACTGCTAGAGTAGTAGATGAACCACCACTTTATGAGATAGAGCCTTTTAAGATACCTACAAGTATTGTCAATCGTGTTATGGATAATTATTATTTAGGGGATGGAACTGTCCATCCTGGTGATCACTTTCTTTTTATCCATGAATTATGTGGGTTGTTTAAGTGTGCATGTATCACAACTGAACAGGTGAAGAAGAAGTTACTCTCCATATCCTTGAAAGGGGAGCTGAAGAATGGTATAAGCTGCTGAAGAATGGACATTCCATGGAATGGGAGGAGATGTCATCACTCTTTTATTCTAAATTTTATCCTCCCAGTGAAATTCATAAGGCTAGAAATATTATATATAACTTTTGGCCTCTTGATGGAGAAAGTACAACTCAAGCTTGGGGGAGATTGAAGTTACTAATGCATAAATGTCCTATTCATGAGCTCCCTAACAATATTATTCTCAATAACTTTTATGCTAGGCTTCCTCTTCATGATAAAGATTTACTAGATTCTTCTTGTGTTGGATCATTCACTCGTATGAAGGAATAAGCTAAATGGGATCTCTTAGACCGTATTCAATAGAACACTGAAGCTTGGGAGAATGACAAAGGAAGAAAGTCAGGTATCAACTATGATTATGAATGCATTAAATCTTTTATGGGAACTGATGACTTCCCTGATATTAGCATTGAGTTTGGTCTTGATTCCCAAAGTATTGCCAACTGTTTTAAGGCCTTTGCCTCTTACATAGAAATTCCCAAGAAGAAGTGGAATAAGTACCATGCTGCTTATAAAGATGTTGTTAATCATATTCCAGTTAGAGGTACTCAAGTTTGTACTACTAATCATATTGTGCCTGAACCTCATGTTGAGAAAATGCCTTTCCCAGCTAAGGTAAAGGAGTATTCTATGATTATTAGTGCAAATAATAAAGGTACAATGAAAACTTTGGAGCCTGGTAAGCAATTGAATGTTGAACCTGTGGTAGCTATTGTGAAAGACACTGTCACTAGAAATATAGAGGATGAGCACATTGTCTTCTGTGAAGACGCTTCTAATATTATCTCTCATCCTAGTAAGGCTAGAAAATCTAGTGTTCCTGTGCTTTCTGTTAAAATTGGTGATCATTGCTATTATGGTTTATGTGATATTGGTGCTAGTTATAGTGCTATTCCTTATGAGATTTACAGGGAAATTATGCATGAGATTGGTCCTTGTGAGCTTGAGGACATTGATGTGGTTATTCACCTTGCTAATAAGGAAACCATTTGCCCCATTGGCATTGTAAGAGATGTGGAGGTTCTCTGCGGTAAGATTAAGTTCCTGCTGATTTTCTAGTGCTTAATTCAGCAGCTTGCAAAACTTGTGCTATCATTTTTGGCAGACCTTTCTTGAACACTTGTGGAGCTATTATTAATTGTAAGAAGGAAAAGGTTTTAACTAAGTTTGATGGAGATTCTTATGAGTTTAACTTTTCCAATTTTGCTAGAGCTCCTTATGAAAATAGTTTGCCTAATAAAGATTTCAGGATGGAACAACTTGCTTCTATTGATCCAGTCTATGACCTTGGACCTCTTTTTGGTGACTGTAAGTATGCTTATTCTGATGATAAAGTTGTTTCTAGTGACGATTTCCAGTGCTACTGAAAGTTATTTTGAGAGAGGGAAACATGGTTTTATGCATCTCAATGATGTTAAGTTTCCCCGTTTTATGTTGAAAGCTTTGAAGTTGCATTTGTTTTGTCTTCCTATGCTAGTTGCTTTTTGTTTTAACAATTTGTTTTCTCATGATACTCCCATGCATAGGAAGTGGATTAGACTCAAATGTGTTGGTTATTTGCTTCTTGATGCTCTCTTTTACTTCAAATACATATGTCCTATGTGAGCATCTTTGAAGTTTCAAGCCTAACTTAAAGGCATTAAAGAAAAGTACTTGTTGGGAGATAACCCAAGAGTTTTGTCGAGTCTTGGAAGTTATTACCTCAGTAATAACCGCTCCTTATCCTTTTTGTTTTGGTTTTTGTGTCAAGTCCAACTACTTTTGTGAAGTAGAGGAGTTGTGAAAAGTGGCTGTCCCGGGACAGATTTTTGTGCTGTAATGTAAAAATTTGTGAGGAAGCTTAGTACTTTGGATGGAGCTGAATTTTTCTGATCTTGTTCTCCAGGTTGTTACCCAACTTTATTTAGTTCGGCACTTTTTGATTTGAACAACAAAAGGTCTTCAAAAAAATCAATCTTTACATGCTGGTCTGTTTTGACAGATTTCTGCCATCATTTACATTTGCCTCTTACAGAAGCTTTTGTTTTGATGGGTTTTCAGTTGAAGTGTGTACCCAAAGGTTTGTTGTTTTTGTTTACACTAATGTTGTCATTGAGTTTGTGCAAGGGTTTTGTATGAAGGAAATTTTCAGGAGAAAGAGAAAAGGAATCTGCAGAGTTCGTCTTTGAATAGGTAAAAGTGGTGAAAACTAAAGGTTCGTGAAACTCAAATCTTTTTATATTTTTGATGTTTTTAATACATAAGGAAGACTACGAGACGGAACTGAAGAGGAAACAGAGTCCGAGGTGGACAAACCCACCCCAGGCGCGGTCCCAGACTGGCCGCGCCTAGAGGGAGTGTGCCACCCCCGAACTCCGTCTCCGCCTCGTTTCTATGTCAGTACCTTCCTTGTGCATTGAAACTTCATAATATATAATCCCCCGGGTTCCCCGAGGTTCGTGCATCATGTTCTCGCCGTGTTTTTATTTTGATATGTTTCTGTCAGGAAAATCTTCTCAAGTTCAGAGCGCCATGGCCTCCGCCAACGACAGAGGCAAGAAGCCCGTGGAGATAGAGTTGGAAGAACAAACTGCCGCAGGGACAAGGGGAAGAAACCTACTTTTGTAGGAGCAATTAACACTACAGATGATTTTTCTCGTCACATGCAGGGAATCGTATCCTTCGGTCCAGAACTCATATACTGCCCTGAGGTAGCAGAAGCCCTTCGAACCACCAACGAGTTTTGTATTAAGTACCGTGCTTTGAGGATGAAGGTGGATATGCTTCAAGAGGAGAATAACAGGCTTCGTAAGATGGTGGAATATTTTCTGACCCATGACAAGAGAACACCACCACAACCGAAGGAGTAATTCGTCATCAGGTTTGGCATCCCCTTGGCTTGTTCCAAGCTTGAGGGAGTGCCGCGGTATCACCACCATTATCTTTTATCTTCTACCTTTTAGTGGATTCATATCTGTGGTAGAGAAGTTATCTTATAGTTTGGTTTGCATGTGGAAGTATCTCTCCTTTAGTTGATTATCTATGTATCCCTTGGTGTGAGTGCCTTTATTGAATATTAATGATAAATCTCATCTTTTACTTTTTGCACTTCTTATTTTAGTTTGTAATCTCTATTATATGATGGATCTTGTTGATTAGTATTGGCACCACTTTGGGAGAATCAAGTGGATCTAAATTGGTTTTGGCAAACCGAGTTATGGTGAGTAGCAACAATTTTTGAGGTTTGAAAGAAAAAGAGAAAGAAAAAAGCTTACATGTATTTTGTATCATTTGTTTTCTTTCTTGTTGGCTCATAAGCTTAGTATTCTTTATTTAAGATCTTTTGTGTCTTCAAGGAAGATTGCATGTTTGGCTTTATTACTTGTATGTTTGCTTGTTTCTTTCAACTCTCTTGCTTGCTACCCATCCTTGCTAGCCAAAAACCTGTTTTGAGAAGGCATGCTTCTCATGTTTCCAAATTCCTTTGAACCAAAACTTTTTCCACTTGTGTCCACCATATCTACCTAGTAGCTATTGCTATTCCAAGCAAATTCTCAAGCTTCATCTACCTTTCGAATTAAAAAGTATTTTATTATGACAAAACTAGTTAGTAAAGCTCTCACGAACTTGATGGCACACCTTATTTCCTGCCCCTAATAGACTTGAACAATTGTGAACATCGAAGTTGTATATGCTTGCATCTATACATTAGAATTAGCAGAACCGTGCTGTCACGGGGAACGTTTTCAACATCGCACTTGTACTCTGTACACAGTTGATATCGTGCTCTTTTGTCTATGGATGTCAACGGTGTGAAATAAATAGGGAACTTGTAAGTCCATGTAGTCTGTATTCTGTGTTAGATAAATGCCTAGGACGCTAGCCTAAGCCATGCTTAATCACGGTGGAAACTTGCAGCATTACCATAGTGAGTCATCTATGAAGCATCCTCATAAAAAGCTATGCACATAGTAAATAAAAAGATCGCTGAGATGCTCATTGTCTACTTGCCTTGTCATTTTGGTTATGGGAAAGCTCTTGTACCATGTGCAAGGGGTACCCTGTTGGCGGTTCTCAATGATATGCAAATACTTACAATGACAAGAACTTGCCTATGACCAAAGTTGAGTAGCATGAGGAGTGGTCCTAATATTCAAGGGACTTGAGATTGCCAACTTATATTTTGTCAAGCATATACTCCATCCTTGTTCACTTTAACTTTAATCATCTCAAGATGCCTATGGTAGGGGCAATGAGGGCTCAAAGCTAGTAAGTACCATAATCTTTTATAAGCTCTTTATGACTTGTAATCCCTGCTACCCTCTAAGAAGGGACCTTTCTCCCACTTCCAAATTTGAGTCAGTAAACCTAATCCCTCTCTATCTCCAGCAAGCATTTGAGTTATTGTGTTTCAAGCATTCATTTGGTGATTTATTCAATCATGTTATTTATCTTCCTTGTTTGCACAAAACTCTTATCTATTGAGTATTACTTTGAAAGCCTTCAGTTGTGAAAAACCTTTTTGAGCAAAGAGTGCTCCTGTTTTGAAACTTCTACAAAAAGCTTTTGTGAATCTGTTTGCCAGGTGTTCTCTGACCAAGAAAAAGTTTGCCAATTCCAATTATTATTTATCTTTATGCATCTCTATTGTGACTGCTATACTTGGTTGCAAGCTAAGTTATATAATGGTGAGTTGCTTTCTTCTATGAGTTGTGCAATGGTAAGTGTGATGCTTCTTGTTCGTATTCTTTTATCGACACTTCACTCCATAAACCTGTGGACATGTTTACTGAGCTCAGTTTTCGCTTGGGGACAAGCGAAGTCTAAGCTTGGGGGGAGTTGATATGCCCAATTTGCATCATCATTCTATATCATAATTTACCTCTATTCATTGATATTTGTCTTATTATGAGGTATTACTTATGGCTTTTCATCTATTTATGCATGTTGGATGATTCTTGGAGGATGGACTGCCGGAGTCTGGATTCTGATGGAAAAGAAGGCGTTTTGGTGCAATTTCGCGAAGATCAGAAAAATACCAGAAAAATATGGAAACATATTATTTTACCAGAGGACGAAGGGAGCCAGAAGGAGGGACGAAGAAGGGCCGCAGGGGGCCCACACCCCCTAGGCACGGGCCCACCTGACCTTGCGCCTAGGGTAGGTGTGGCCCACCTGCCCGACCTTCGACTCCGTCCCTTCGCCTATATCTTCCCTATGGAACCCTAAGCCTCGGGGAGCCGGCACAAATAGATTTCCGCCGCCTCTGGGGGCGGAAAACACCGAGAGAGAAAGATCTCTCCAGCAGACAGATTTCTGCTAGGGGAATTCCTTCCTGGAGAGGGGAGACCGTCGCCATCAACACCATCATCAAGCTAGGCTTCATTGGGATCATCATCCACACCATCATCTCCACCAGCACCATCATCACCACTCCGTCCTGCTGTAATAATTATGTTGGATATTGCTTTAGTTCTTAGGGGAAACTTTCCCGGTGTTAATTACTATTTTAGTTGATGCTTGTGAGTGGAACCATTGGATTATTGTTTATGTTCAGATTGTTATCCATTATCATATTATCTTTTATCTTGATCCATATGATGTACTGTGAGTAGTTCATTTAGTTCTTGAGGACATGGGAGAAGTCATGTTGTTAGTAGTGAATCTGTGTTGAGTTATTATTCAATGGTTTAGTATTTAAGTTGTGCTATTCTTCTAGTGGTGTCATGTGAACGTCGACTACATGACACTTCACCATTTATGGGCCTACGGGGATGCATTGTGTATTTGACTACTAATTGTGGGGTTGCCGGAGTGACAGAAACCTGAACCCCCATTAGGACACCTTTGCACAAGGGAGCGTAGGATCTCAGAGTTTAAGGTTGTGGTTAGATTTATATCTTAATTACTTTCCTATAGTTACGGATGTTTGCAGGGGGTTTAATCACAAGTATGTATTAGTCCTAGGAAGGGCGCTATGTTAGCACAGGTTCACCCACACAAGACTTACAACACCAAAGAAGAGTACTCAACTATTTGAAGCGAAAGCACTTGACAGAATTCACATGTGTCCTCGAGAACGTTTGGTCCTTATAAGTATTTCCACTGGCTTGTCCTTTGCTAAGAAAGGATTGGGCCACTTGGTGCGTTTGCTTGTTGTCTTTTTTACTTGCACCTTGTTTTGTTGCTTTATCAGAAAACCCCTAAAAATCCATTTGCTAAGTATTTATAGAGATTTCCTGCTCCATACCACTAGTCAACACCTTCTGATCCTCGTTGGGATCATCACTCCTATTTATCGAAAGTACTACGATACACCCCCTATACTTGTGGGTCATCAGGAACCATTGGATTATTGTTTATGTTCAAATTGTTATCCATCACCATATCATCTTTGATCTTGATCCATATGATGTCTTGTGAGTAGTTCGTTTAGTTCTTGAGGACATGGGAGAAGTCATGTTGTTAGTAGTGGATTTGTGTTGAGATATTATTCAATGGTTTAGTATTTAAGTTGTGGTGATATTCTTCTAGTGGTGTCATGTGAACGTCGACTACATGATACTTCATCATTTATGGGCCTAGGGGAATGCATTGTGTATTTGGCTACTAATTGTGGGGTTGCCGGAGTGACAGAAACCCGAACCCCCGTTAGGACACCTTTGCACAAGGGAGCGTAGGATCTCAGAGTTTAAGGCTGTGGTTAGGTTTATATCTTAATTGCTTTCATGTAGTTGCGGATGCTTGCAGGGGGTTTAATCACAAGTATGTATTAGTCCAACTAAGGTCGGTACATTAGCACAGGTTCACCCACACAACACTTACAACACCAACAAAGGGTACTCAGCTATTTGAAGTGAAAGCACTTGACAGAATTCCCATGTGTCCTCGAGAATGTTTGGTCCTTATAAGTATTTCCACCGGCTTGTCCTTTGCTAAGAATGGATTGGGTCACTTCCTGCATTTGTTTGTTGTCTTTATTAATTGCACTTTATTTCTTTGCTTTATCAGAAAACCCTAAAAATCCATTTGCTAAGTATTTACAGAGATTTCCTGCTACCACTAGTCAACACCTTCTGCTCCTTGTTGGGATTGACACTCCTATTTATCGAAAGTACTACGATACACCCCCTATACTTGTGGGTCATCAGACCTTTCTTCCACCTTTATATTGAGTCTCCACCTTCTATCCTTAGGCACCAATTAAGAGAGCATAGTTGCCATTCTTAGTTATATGTGCATTGTCCCAAAACTTATTGATTGATTTATATTGTTGATATTGCTTGCTCATGAACTATTTGTATCTAGTCACTCTTATGAACTGGGAAGGCGTCCTATGCATTTATTTGCTACTCCATGAGGGACAAGATGAATGCCACTATGCTATGTTTTCTATATGTGAAACAAACAAACGTCTTTCAATGCGTTGTTATTCATGATCTTTGTTTGTAACCTTTCATGTTGCATGCACAGTTACTTTGTCTTACTGTTAGAACTTCTTCTTTCATGCTCATGTTTAGAGTACTTTGATACTAGCTTTCAATGATTGCAAATGGTTTGACCTTGATTTTGATGGTGCATGTCACCTAAAAAATTATTCTTTTTATCACTTACCTACTCGAGGACGAGGAGGAGGTAAGCTTGGGAATGCTTGATACGTCGAAAACATAACTATAATTTTTGATGTCCCATGCTTGTTTAGTATCTACTTTGCTTGCTTTGCCTACACTTTGAGGTATTTTTATATGTTTTCTGGGACTAACCTATTAACAAGATGCCACAGTGTCAGTTTCTTCTGTTTTCGGTTCCGTGGCATCTTGTTAATAGGTTAGTACCAGAAAACATATAAAAACACCTCAAAGTGTAAACAAAGCAATGCAAAGTAGATACTAAACAAGCATGGAACATCAAAAATTATAGATACGTTTCTGACGTATCATGGGCCATCTTCTGGAGTGCGCTGAAATTCTGGTGCCCAAGCCTTTGGTGCCAATGTCATGCTCTGTCCTCGTGCTGCACTCACAGATAGACAGGCTGCGCAACTTTCAACATGATCTTGTACAACTGATTCTGAGAGTGCGGTACCTTGGCGAGGAGTCGATTTCTACGATCCCATAGTGACATGAAGCCACCACGGATGTGTCACATCCCAAGATTTTCCAAATCTTGTAATGTGAAAAATAAATAAACAAAATAAATTATTGTTGAAAATCAGGGTGAAAAGAAACTTTTGTTTCTAAAAGGAAACTTAAAATCCCATCTGAAGCAAACTTTGATTAATATTTGAATTCAACAAAATTCAAATCTAGAGAAATGCATTCCTCAATGAATGTATCTGGAAATTTAAACACTTGGAAAATAAATCCAAACACTAAACCCTAATGGAAGAAAATTATTTCCAAGTTATCCCCAAGCTTATGGATTTGATCCATATAAAAAGTTGTCAACAAACATTCACAAATGATCAAGAAAGAGAAAGAGAAATAGAAATATTTTAAAATCATATAAATTGGTTTCACTTAATTTGGAGCCAGAGATAAAAACTTATGAATTAATAAGATAAGGATTTGAATTTTCAAAACTAATAAAGCAACCACCTAGAAATCCATACCAATTGGTGAGCAAATAATCTTAAAAGGATTTAAAAGGATAAACAAATATTAAACAAGATTTTTAAAAAATTGGAATCACCAAGTTTGGATCTCTAAATAAAAAGATATGGATTTTATAAGATAAAGAAAGAATTAATAATTAAAGAATATTTAAAGACCAAACCAAACCTTGGCTAAATCCCTAAACAAGTGGAATGAATATAATCCAAATCCAAATAAAATAAAAGGATAAAGAATTTCCAAAATAAAATAAATGGCATAAACCAAATCCTATTGGAATAAAGACAAATCCAAATTTTAAATGATTAATAAATCTTATTAAAAGCTTTTCCAAATAATTCAAGATGACACCCTTTTAAGTAATCAAAACCTACTGAAAAGATTTGGAAGGTTTAAAAGATTTTAAATGGTGTTTGAAACATTATTAAAACCTATTTGATTTAAAACAAGGGCCCTTTTATTAATTAAAAAGACCCCAAAAAGGAATAAAATAAATTCCAAAAATTATCATCAGAATGTTTTATTAATCAGTACTTAAACCTACACAAACTTTGACAAAGGTTTGAAATAAAATTGAGGTTTGAATTGGCCAAACAAAATCAAAACAGAATAAAAGAAAAGGAAAAAGAAAAAGAAACAGAACAAAAAAAAATGTTAAAGGACTCGACCCAGTCAACTAGCCCAACTAGGCCCAGTCCAGCCCATCTTTCCTCTCCCGCGGAAAAACGGTTCGCACTCACTTATAAACCCGCAAGGACGCTGACAGGTGGACCCCGTTCCCTCACTTTCTCTCTCGCTACCAGACGACCCCACCCCTCCCAGTCATCGTCTTCACCTGCGCGAAGACCCCGCCCCTCACCTCGCCGGCCGTTGCAGGCGAGTAAAACTCGATTTAATTCATGTTAACCACGCCATTAAACGCCCCTAGACCTTGCTCTCTTAATCGCTAGCATTTCCCCTACGTTTCCCCCCCCCCCCCAGTTCCTCACCTTAGCGCGCCCCCAGGCCGCCCTAATTCCTCTACAAAGCTCCACTGCCCCGACGAGCTCCGGCATCGATTCTGGCAGCCCCTCGCCGCCCCTTGCCTCCCCGAGCACAGAAGCACGTTCCCCAGACCCAGGCGCACCTCTCCGTATCATCATCTCACCCGCGTGTGCTCTGCAAGCTCGACAACGTCACCGCCATTGCAACGCCACCGTCTGCCTCCGTTTCGACGAACCCTACCGGTGAGACCAGACCCCCCCTTGCCCTCCTTTTGATACACGCGTGTCCGTGACTTGCGTACGAAGCTAACCGTGTCCTCCTTTTGTTTCTTTGTGACCAGTAGCACCGCCCTCGACGACGACAGAGCGTGGCCGTCGTCAGGCGCAACTCCGACGAGGAATTCCTGAAACCCCAGTGCGCCCCTTGACCAACCGCGAGTACCTTGAGCTTCGCCGTGTTCTCCTGAGACCGGTGAGCATCTCCCTACTCTTCCTTGCTTCCTCTAGCGCCAGCTCCGCCGCAAGCCGAGCATCACCGCCGCTCACCGTCGCTCGGCACCGCCAGTTCTTGGTCGCTGTGTTGATAGCCGTTAGATGAAGATCGTAGGGACGCGATAGATCACTTAAACCTGAACCATTACACTTGATCTGCACCGCTCGATCTAACTTAAATCCAACGCACCAGAGAGCGTGATCCAGACGAAACGGTATGGACGAGTAATAACAAGACACGTGGCCAGACTCTGGTTTCAAAAACAGATTTGAATATATTAGATATGTGATTTTGTAAATTCCATAACTTTAAATCTACATGTCCAAATTTTGCAGACTTTATATCAATGGATTCAGAAAAACCAGCCCTAGCCAACCATGCACTTTTTTTAGTAAAAAGCTTCTGGTAAAATGTTTGTTTTTGCAGAAACTTATGTATGCTTGTTTAGGTTATAAAAATTATTCTAAAACGATTTTGGGGATAAAATCTTTGGCAAATGGTTAATTTTTAACCTACTGACCGTAGGAAACAAATTGTGGTTTCAAAAATGTATTTAGTGAAACAAAAGAATGAATCTTGGATTTAAACCAATTCTAGTCAAATAAAAATATGGTTTAATTATTAAAAATGGTTTTGGAAGAAAACCTTTGAGAAATGTTTTGGAAATAAACTCTCTGACCCTAAACACAAGATTTTATGGTTTGAAAACATATTCTGTGGACCCTATAGATTAATGCCTTATTGAAAACATTTTTACACCACATAAAATGATTCCTTGTTTTAAAAAGGGTTTATAAAGTGAAACCTATTGCAAATGAATTTGCCACTTTATAAAATGACGAATAGGTGTTTTAAAATGTTTACAACCTACTAGAAACCACTTTTACAAATAAAACAACCTATGGCATGCTTGCATGCATTACCTTGATTTTATCATTTTATGTGATGAATTGCTTGAATGGTAGATTGAAATATTGTTTGCTTGATTTAATTGTAGTGATTTGAAGTGAGTGAACATTGCAAAGATCAAGGAGTGAACTTATACTCTCTACCAAAAAGGCAAGTGATGCTTCATACTTTTGTCCCATTATTTTCACTATGCATTAGTGATATTTCTAAGTAGGACTTGCATGGAATTTTGCTAAGTATAAACCATGCTATGGGAAATCCTAGTAGATGAAACCTTAGTAAAATTTTCCTAAGTTAAGATTCCTACTACTATCATGCCTATCTTAGCTAATAGAAAACAAGTGTGGAATATATATTCATACTATGGAAAAATTTCTAAGTCTGAGGACTTGTGTTTTGTTTAATAAAACAACTAAGAGAATGAATCACCTGGGTGGAATGGAAGGAATGGTTTGTGTTGAGTGGTTCACAAGGCCCATTTATATGGTTTACCTTGTGTATCTCACTTGTGTATGGCCACCCAGGAACAAAGAGATTTGAGATGTCAAATGTTGAGAAGCTTCAAGTGCAACCACTTGGAATTATGGGCTCTGCCTGGATCATATAGATTGCTAGAATTTATCCATTTGGACAGTTGGTGGTAGTGGGATGATAGGTTGGAACGCGTCCATTTGGTCTAAGGAAAGGCTTCTGAAAGATCTTGTCTTAGGAAACCAAGTCTTGTGGGGAAAGTGCACAACCTCTGCAGATGGAAAAATCTAAGTACTTAGCCATGTCCCTGGCAAAGGACAATTTGAGCATCAAGACATGGAAGCTATCAAGAATCTCATCATCCTAATTTCTAAGTAAAAACTTGTGGTTGAACAAGGGTTGAAGGATCACCAATTTCTATTGGGAGATGCCTTGGGAAATATTTTGTCAAACAAAAACTTAGTGCTTTCAAATGATAAGGAAAATCTATTTTGAGCAAAGCAAGCCTAAGCTCCACCTAGCCAAATGCATATAGATGATAGACTCCACTATACTACCATAGTATCACTTGCCAATACAATTCAAATGTATTGACCCTTCTGGCTATAACTTTTTATGTTGCAGGTTTGTTTGATATTAGTGAAGTGTAATGATTAGGATTACAAGTCTACAACCAACATGTCTGCCTGTGGCACTTTGAAGATGAAGGACCCCATGCTTATAGACATTCTGCTGCAATGTAATGTATTAGCCAAATGAGCTATGTAAGATGTAATAAATTATGTTATTCCTGGTTATAAAGTTGTATTATGACCATTGTTTCTTGATATTACATCTTAACTGTGGATGCTAGCTATTGATCCAGGGACTAGCATTGCAATTAGAGGGATCCTTTTCCTTTATAAAGGAGGGATCTTACAGATGGTATCAGAGCATTGTGTTGCCTGTAGGATTTGTAAACCTAGGATTGGACAAAAACCCCTTAGAAAAATAGGAGTTGTATTTGTTCCAAAACTTATTTACAAACAATCTTGTAAACTCTTTCCTCAACCATTTTGGTTTTGATTCTACATCTCTTCTATTTCAACTTGATGGATAAAGCCTACCCCATGGCCAAAGACTTCATCATGTGCAAAGGACTTCTTCAACTCTAATGACTTCAACATCTTCAACTCTAATGACTTCAACATCTTCAACTCTAATGACTTCAACATCTTCAACATTTTCACCAAGGACTTCAACCATAGATATTACTAAGGACTACAAGTGTGACAAGAAATGTTGCTCAAGACTTGATGACTAAGGAAGCACAACTTAGAAGGAACCATCATCACCTTGAAGTTTTGTGACCAAGAATTTTCCCAAGGAAACCATGATCTCATTCAAGAAGAATCAACCAAGAAGGATGGAAAGATCTCAAGTGAACCATATAGATGGACCACCATATTTAGTTTAAGTCAAACCCACCAACTTATGTGGTGTAACAATAATATTTTTGGTTGCCTAAAGATATGCTTGAAACTTGTTGTTTGAGTGGAATGTTTGTTTGTGATTGCTTGGACATTGCTTGTATGAATTGTGATGTGTGTGATTGGAACTATTCCCTTAGAAATATTTTGCCTATTCTAATCCCAATCCAACCCAAACAGATGACTTCTCCAAGAGACTCCAACATCAAGGATGGTGACAACAACAACCAAGAGAACAACTACTAGCAAACCAAACCCAGTTGAGCCAAGTGACAACTCAGCTTTTAGCCAACAACAATGGATTAGACCCATCCATACAAAGGATTTTGAAACTTCAATCCCAATTGTTGCAAGGGATGGCTACTCAAATGATCAACATGGGAGACAACTCTTCCCAAGGAATTTGTGACAACAAGGATGACAAAGATGTTATTCTAGAAGGAACCCAAGCTTGCAATATTTGTGGAGACAAGGATCACACTTCCAAGGAGCATGAAGATCAATGCCCCAACTGTGAAGAGAAACATCCAGCTAACCAGTTGCCCACATCTCAAGCTACTTGTTACCTATGTGAAGGAAACAATCATGTCCCTATCCAATGCCCCATCTATTCCATAGTTGAACAAAGGAAACAAGGTGGAGTGCAACAACTAATTGCAGACTATTATGAGAGAGCCAAGTCTACCAAGAAGGGTGAAGACAAAGGAAAATCTCAGCTTGTACCTCCCAACAATATGACCAAATTCAAAGGAACAAAGAGGAGACATATGTATTATCCAAGGAGTAATAGAAGGTCAAGGAGACCAGGAACTTTCCTACCTTTGAGATAACATATGAAGAACATGAACTAGAAGCACGCCTAGCTTTGGAGAAACCCAAGAAAAAGAAGGACAAAAGCCATGTGCAATGTGGTCATTGCAAAGAAATGGGACACTATGCCAGTGAATGTCCACAGAAGAAAAAGTATAAGGAGATTAGCCAAGTGTGGTGCAACAACTGCAAAGAGCTAGGCCATTATGTAGCAACTTGTCCACAGAAGATACGTGATGAACTCAATCTTATCACATGTTACAATTGTGGTAATCAGGGACATTATGCAAGCAATTGTCCAGAAAAGATGAAGCACAAGATAAACAAGCCTATGAAAGATCTCAGCCTTGTCACATGTTTCAAATGTGGAAACAAAGGACACTATGCAGATGTTTGCCCAGAGAGATTTCAACAAGACCCCAAGCAAGCCACACTACTAGGAAAATGGTCGTCTGTGGCGCACCTAAAAGGCCCATCCGTGGCGCACCTGTAGTGCACCACGGGCCTTGCGCTACGGCTATCTCTCAGCCGTGGCGCACTGCCTAGTGCGCCACGGTTGTGTAGAGATAGGCGTAGCGCACCACCTAGTGCGCCACAGAAGTTTGGCATGGTGCGCTACCCCTTGGATCTTCTGTGGCGCACTACCCAGTGCGCCACTAAACATCCATGGTGCGCTTTAGGTGTAGTGCGCCACAGAAGGTAGAACATGTGCGCCACAGATGTATTTTTTGTTTTTTTTTAATTTCCAAGCCAGATTATATGCAATACAGATTATATACAATATTACAGCAGATATACACACACAGATACAAGATATACAATTATATATATAAATACTCGATATGAAAAACAAGATTGAAACAAATACATATAGATAAGTCTCATACATGAATACATAGTCCAAGTTACATTGTTTTGATCATGTTACAAAGTAGTAGTTGGTGACATGCGAATACATGTGTCGATCGAACAAGTTAGAGCTCGGAAGCTCGCCTAGACATCTAAACTAGCTAGCTAGACACAAACGCGGGATAAATAACCAAAGAAGATAAGTATGATCACCGCCGCGACGAAGGTGTAGGTCTTCATCCGGTTCCTTGTCCTAACTCCCGCTAGATAGCGCGTGTATCTATCTTCCGCCTCCGCCATAGTGTTGTACCCTTTGTAGCTATTGCCGCTGAAACGGTGCACCTGTCTCCGGCAGTCTTCCCAATCATCGTAGACTCCGGGAACCCGTCCCTTGTACACGACGTACCACGTCATCTACAAGTTGACAATAATAACTAACCGGTGATTGAAAAAACATGTATAATTAAAGTCGCATATGAAGATACACTTATAGAAAGTACTCTTAAATCAAAAAGAGCAAACTCAAAAAGCATGCCTCATATATAACTAGCTAGGTCGTTGGACACAGGAATTGCTTATGACGGGACTGTTAGCCAAGTAGGATGCACAATTCCTGGACTTGTGCATATCACAAGGCTAACAATCCCGTCATAGCACATTCACATATATATTGTGCCACGACATTTCAATCATCGGCATATTCTCGAAAAAGACAAAAATAACTCGAAAAGCATGCCTCATATATAACTAGCTAGGTCGTTGGACAGAGGAATTGCTTATGACGGGACTGTCAGCCAAGTAGGATGCACAATTCCTGGACTTGTGCATATCACAAGGCTGACAATCCCGTCATAGCACATTCACATATATATTGTGCCACGACATTTCAATCATCGGCATATTCTCGAAAAAGACAAAAATAACTCGAAAAGCATGCCTCATATATAACTAGCTAGGTCGTTGGACACAGGAATTGCTTATGACGGGACTGTCAGCCAAGTAGGATGCACAATTCCTGGACTTGTGCATATCACAAGGCTGACAATCCCGTCATAGCACATTCACATATATATTGTGCCACGACATTTCAATCATCGGCATATTCTCGAAAAAGACAAAAATAACTCACACTTGTCGTCCGAGAACCAAAGAGTAAGCAAAAAAGCCAAAGAGTAAGCAAAAAAACCAAGCATTGATTGATATATAATAATAATAAGCAAAATAAGTAAGTGGTGATTCATAAACCTAATAAGGTAACGGGCCCTGATGAAGTTTCGAACCTGCCCGGGTTCGAATTTAGCAAAGGGGTTTTCTATCCCCTTGGATCTATACTCTTCGTCCTCCTTATTCCATTTGGCCTCCGCGGTTCTGTATCCACCAGATCCGAGATGGTGATGACCTATATTCATCGCCTGCAGCGCCTTTCCCCGATTACTATTGGCCAGGGCTCTTTCGGATTCACACCTCTCCTTGAACTCCCGGAACTGATCTTCGGTGATCTGCGGGTCAATCTTCTGGATCTCCTCGAGACTTTTGCCTTCTTTATAGATCTTCTTCTTTATCCGGGTTCTCCAGCTGGCCAGGGCGGTGCTCATCTTTGTGAGGGCGGATTTGTTTACTTCGTTCCCATGATAATTTGTGTTCTGATACTTAGCGGGGAACTTGTATCTTGCGTGCAGCTTCTCGAAGAGGAGTGTGCGCAAGTGGCCATTATCTTTATGCCGGAGATTCTCGGTGTTGATCGAGATGGTTGTCCGGGTGATCGCCGCCACTTGCCCACCGTACCCTTTGACGACAAGGGCGGGCTCCAAAGGAACCCCTGTTGGGCTCACTTCGGTAATTTCCTCCCTGACCGTGTCGACCGTGTTCGGGCGCCGGTCCTTCGGCTTCTTCTTCTTAGGAGGGTTGCTACCACTCCCTGTGCCCTCGCCGCCATCAGTGGTTTCATCGTCCGCCGTTCCTTCGGCTTCTTCCTCCGCGTCTTCCATCTCATCATCCTCGCTCTCCGAAGGATGGTATTCTTCATCGTCTTCTAGCCGCTGGGCCGCCTCCCAGAATGTCAATTGTTTATTCGGAGGTCTGAGTTCTCCTTCAGCGCTGATGCGCTTAGAACATCCAGCCTCGTCGTTGTCACACATCTTTGCACTAATAAAAAACAAATAATTGGTTAAATGCACGGAAAAATCCGGCATGACCTTTGCTAATTTTCTTAAACTAGGAGTGCCCGATTTCTGCCGAAACGGAAGTTAATCAACATTCCGACAAAAATCGGGACTCATTTCATACAAGAACCTGCATACACACATAATAAAGTTCTTCATATACAAGCACAAGCACAATTTCAAGTGCTACAATTATATCACCACAGATTATATCAACTGTCATTGACAACAAGTATGACAGCAAGTATATGACAGCAAGTATGACAACAAATATGACAGCAAGTATATGATAGCAAGTATGGATTATATGACAGCAAGTATATGACGGCAAGTATAGTGCTGCTGATTTTATTTATGATCTATTGATCTTGTCACAGTTTGTTATTGCTACTACTATCACCAGGTTTTGTTCTTGTTCTATTGTACTACCAGTTGCTCCTTATTTTCTATTTTGTGCACTATCTTCTTGCTGGTAACTTTGAAAACATTTAAATTTCCTAATCCTAATCCTCTGAAACCTACTGCTTGCTAACAGCAACTACACAATCTATTTCTTGACAGCAACTACACAACCTACTGCTTGCTAATAGTAACCTAATTCTTGATAGCAACTAACTAAACCTAAAAAAACTAACCTACTGCTAACTTGAGGACAAAAGTCATGCAAAATTTACATAAGATGCAAAATTTAGATAAACTAACCTACTGCTAATTCTTGACAGCAACCTATTTTGGTTATTTGATAAATTTAGATAAGATGCAAAATTTAGATAAGATGCAAAATTTACTTGAGGACAAAGGTCATGCAACCATGGCAGATTCAGAATGAAAATTGCAAGATTCAGAATGAAAATTGCAAGCACGGTTTTGGTTGGAATTCAGAAATGTTAGGATCAAAGCAGGAAACTACTACTATGCATATGCTAATTCAGTTCTTTTCCTCCTAGGATCAAAGTAGGAAATTGTTGGAAACCCAAATCCCATGTTTTTAAAGTGAGCCAAAGTTGGTCCTGCTGCCTTGGCATGCAGAAACAGAGGAACATATCTGCCTTGGTACTGCTGCCTTGGCATGCAGAAACAGAGGAACATATCTGTATTCCTCAACTCAAATTCAGAAAATATCTAATCAAACAATAAGACTGGGGTCCACCTATAATTGGCAAAGCTGCATGACAAAGAATGTGAGAACACACAAACCAACTGTTTTTGTTTCAAACGTGTGTACAGCTTCATGACCAAGAATCTGTATTCCTCAACTCAAAATTTATTACTCCAAGCAAGCCATTTTCTGCATCTTCTTTAGTAAAATTCTAGAGTTTTATCTCAAATTTGGGAACAGCACACATCTAGAGGATAAACATGGCCTGATGAACCCTAACCATGGCCTGCACACATCTCAAATTTGGGAGCGAGGCCTACTGAACCCTAACCATGGCCTGTTTCAGTCTACATGTCATTCCTACGCTCACATGACTGCTGTGCTTAGCCTACCAGTAGCCTACCCAGATTGGCGTAGCAATCTAGCAATCTGGCTTGGTTCAGAGGCAGACCCCCATCGGGGAGATAGAGGGGGAGAGAGGGAGAGAGGGAGAGACAGGGGAGGGAGAGAGGGAGAGACAGGGGAGGGGCTACCTATGACGGGCGGACGACGGGCGAACGACGACGGGCGGCGGCGCGATCCTCCTCCTCCACAAGCGGCGGGCCTCCTCCTCCTCCACGGAGCCTCCTCCTCCACAAGCGTGGGCCTCCTCCTCCTCGAGAGCGCAGCGCGGTGGCGGGCCTCCTCCTCCTCCTCGAGAGCACAGTGCAGCGCGGCGGTGGCGATCTGTGTGCGTGTGGTGTCTGTCAGATGCAGCGGCGCGGCTTCGCGGTGTGCGTGTGGTGTCTGTGAGATGGAGCGGTTGACTAGCGTCCAACACACATAGGCGTAGCGCACCCTGGCCAAGTGCGCTACGGTTCTTGGCCAGGGTGCGCTACGCCTATGTGTGTTGGACTACCAGATAAGAGGGCGGCCATCCCTTCTGTTAGCACTAGTACTGTCATAGCCCACTGGTTCTGCCCCTTAGCTCTATTCTAAACTATGAGCACCCAGGTTCGAATCCTGGTGCTCCACTTTTTTATTTTTATTTTAAAAATACTTTTAAATGTTCCAAAAAATGTCCAAAAGTGGTGATTTATGCCATACAAGTTTTGTTTTGTTTTTAAAATACTTTTAAATATTCCAAAAATGCCAAAAAGTAGTGATATATGTCATAAAAGTGTTACAAATATGATTCAAAGTATAACTAAATTTCATAATAATTTGTCCATGAATATTACAATCTTTTTCGACCACGCGTTTACAATATTTTTTGAGCTAGCGTTTTACAATCTTTTTTCCCTTCTTTGTCGCGGTTGAATAATTTAGCCCCGGCACTTTAATGTTTCTTCTTTCGAACGGGCTACCTTTTTTGGGTAGGGTTGTCCTTTTTCTTCTTGTGATGTATGTTGCTGCATCGTAGTCATCGTCATCTTCAATCTTTGGATCGCCGTACTGGTCGAAGTCTTGCTCATTGGCGACTCCATCCATTCCGATGATGTTCCTTTTTCCTCTCCTCACGACAACACGGCTAGGCTTTGTCGGGTCGGTAATGAAAAAACATTGGTCCACTTTGGTAGCCAGTACCCACGGTTCATTTTTCGCGGCCACGTTTGCACCGGCGGCCTTGGATTTGGCTGCTTCGGGTATAACCATGGTTGTGAAATACCGTTCTTCTCTTTCGACGCTCTTTGCCCATCTGACACGGAACATCGGCACCTTTTCTCCACAGTAGTCGAGCTCCCAGATCTCCTCGATTCTTCCGTAGAATCTTTCCTTCACGTTGTCATCGGTGTAGAATTCCGACGTTACGCCTGAGTTCTGATAATCACACTTGTTGTCCTTTTCCTCCGTGTAGAATGTGTAGCCGTTGATATCATACGCCTGATAGGTCACCAGGTTTTGCATCGGTCCCTGCGACAAGGTGAATATGATCTTTTCCGTGTCAGAAGAATGCGAGCGCGGGGGATTATCAAGGAGCGTCTGCCTAAACCAACACGTGAAATCTGAGTTGTGCTCTTTGATTATTTCTCCCTGCGTCCTCTGTATGCCCCGGTCACTGTACTTCTTCTCGATTAACCTTTTGTGCTTCTGTACCCAAGGATCGACCAGTTCTAAATGCTGTAGCGCGGCGAGGTTTGCTTGATCAAAGTCTGCGCATCGAAAATCGAAGTCTGCATGCAGTATGCGACGACCCTCTCGGTGACCAGATCCGTCGAGCTTGCCAAGGTGTCTGTTGACGGGAAGACCGACAGGGTTCTCGATGTCTAGATAATTCGTGCAGAAAGAGATGCACTCTTCGGCCAGAAAGCCCTTGGCTATGCTTCCATCTGGACGGGACCTGTTGCGAACGTATCCTTTGATGTGTCCGTTCATCCTTTCGAACGCCATCATGCTGCGGAGAAACATCGGCCCGAGTTGTACGATGTCCTCCACGACATGGACCAGCAGATGCACCATAATGTCGAAGAATGCGGGTGGGAAGTAGACCGCAAGCTCACATAGTATCACCACGATCTCCTCCTGTAGCCTTCCGAGCTGATTCAAGCCAATCGACTTCCTAGAGATGACGTCGAAAAACTTGCATAGGCCAAATAACGTTTCACGGACGTGCTCGTCCATTATCCCTCTTAGTGCGACCGGAAGTACCTGCGTCATTAACACGGCACAGTCGTGAGACTTCATGCCACTGAACCTCTGCTTCGCCTCGTCTAGGTATCTGCTTATCTTGCCCGCGTAGCCGTAAGGAAATTTGACTCCTAGAAGGCACTTGAAAAACTGTTTGATCTCATCCTGGCTTAGAGTGAAGCAAGAAGGAGGGCAGTAATATTCGTTCTTCTTGAACTTTTTACCCTTCCGACGACCTTGTGTCGTCTCCGACTCATGATCATCGTCATCTTCCTGATCATCAGGAGTAGTGCGTCCTCCGTGAAGCTCCTTCCGGATACCCAAGCATATCAGGTCGTGCCTTGCTTTCGGACCATCTTTCGTCCTATCTGGCATGTTGATTATGGTGGCGACCAGACTCTCTCACACGTTTTTCGTGATATGCATGATGTCGAGGCTATGAGGCGTGCGGAGAAACTTCCAGTATGGCAACTCCCAGAAAACAGACCTTGTTTTCCATACCTTCATCAGCGGCTTGTCTTGTTGCTGCCTCTTTCGCTTCTTTCCAGGCTTAGGACAATCTTTCCAGTTTTTCAGCAACTCTTCCACTTCTTCGCTGCTCCTACGCTCTGGGATTCCTCGGGTCTCTGATTTGCCATCGAACAGGTCTCCATGTTTTCTCCATGGATCATTCTTGCCGAGCCACCTCCGGTGCGCCATGAACACGGTTTTCGATGACCCTGGATCTTTCTCTAGTTGGAGATAGCTTGTGTTATCCATGCACCTAACGCGTGCGTAGAATCCTTGGATAACCTGCCCCGAGATATACCCGCAACCTGGATAGTCTTGCACCGTAGTGACCAACGCGGCTCTCATAGTGAAATAATCTTGTGCGACGGCGTCGTAAGTATTGGCTCCAGATTCCCATAACGTGGCTAGCTCCTCTTTCAACAGCCCGAGATACAGATTGATGTCGGTACCAGGTTGTTTCGGCCCTTGAATTAGCATACTCATTTGTATGTACTTCTTCTTCATGCACAGCCATGGAGGGAGGTTGTACATCCATACAAACACAGGCCAAGTGCTGTGCGTGCTGCTCTGGCTACCGAACGTATTGAGTCCATCGGTGCTCGCACCAAGCCTGATGTTCCTCGAATCTCCACCGAATTCTGGGAATTCGAGGTCCAATGCTTTCCACTGGCTAGCATCTGAAGGGTGCGTCAGCAGCTCATCCTTTTCGGGGTCATCATCATCTCCTGGCTTCTTCCTTTCCGCATGCCATCGCATGAGCTTCGCTTCCTTAGGGTCCGCGAAATAGCGCTGCAGACGAGGGGTGATAGGAAAGTACCATACCACTTTTCGAGGTGCTTTCTTCCCTTTCTTGTATCGACTCACGCCGCACACCGGACATGTGGTTTTCTCCGCGTCCTCGCCCCGATAAATGATGCAATCGTTGATGCATACGTGATATCTAACGTGCGGTAGATCGAGAGGACAGACGATTTTCTTGGCATCCTCGATACTAGTTGGACATGTGTTCCCCTCCGGGAGACGATCGTGCCAGAATGCCATCATATCGTCGAAGCTTGCGTCGCTCAATTTGTGCTTTGCCTTCATCTCCATAGCCTTGAGCGTTACATTCAACCGGGTATCATCGGGCCTGCATCCTTCATACAATGGAGTAACCGCGTCTTTCTCAAGTTGCGCAAGCTTGGCTTTCTCTCTAGCGGCAGCCCTGGCGTTACTCGTCTGCTTGAGAAGAAGCTCTTGCACATAAGGGTCCCGCACCCAGCCTGACGTTGTTCCATCGTCGTCTGCTCCTCCGGCATCTAGATCATCATCATCCCGGTCTGCTTCCGCACCTTCACCATCTCCAGGAGACTCTTCATCATCTCGCCCGTTCTCGCCGTGATGACGATCATCGTCATGTTGGCCACCTTCTTCACCGTCTCCATCATCTACGCCATCGCTTATCCAACGAGTGTATCCATCCATGAAACCATGGCGGAGCAGGTGCGCCTGCAGATTCCCGGAATCTGGGTCGATCACCCAGTTGAGTTTGCATCTTCTACACGGACATCTTATATCTGTCTTGTTATTTCGTATCATGTCGGCCGTCGCACATTTCAAAAATCTAGCCACAATGCCTTCGCTCATTATGCGGACCATTTTTGCCTGCACGATGTACACGGTACAATTTTGAAGTCTATTAGAACCACATAATGAATGCATGCATGCAATGGTCGATAGAAAATTTCGGCATGACCTATCCTAAAATTAGGACCTTTGCGAAATACCAAAGTCTTGCCAAAATGGAAATGAATCAACATTTTGGCAAAACAAAAGGCAACTAGTTCACATACAAACACAAGAGAGAGAGAAACCGATCCATACACACATGAACATATCATTATCCTCTCCATACACACATGCATGAGCATCATCGATACTCTCCATATACACACACATATGACCATCGATCCTCTCCACACATACACACATCATGAGCATCGATCATCTACATACATATGAGCACATGCATCATCCATATACACATGAACACATCCTTACATGGACAACTTACCGAGATGAGAGACCGATCGCGAGAAAGATGGAAAGGAGAGGTGCGCGCGTCGACCGGAGACGGATAGATGAGAGACCGGAGACCTCCTCTATTACTTATGTAACATCCAAAGCAAGTTTTACATGCTAAAAATGGTGAATGTATGGAGAAATTGAGGTGGGAAGGAGAAGATCCCGACTAGATCTAAGGAGGAAGAAGAAGGGGAAAGTGAAGTGTGGGTGGTGGATGTGTGGGCACACATGTGCACATAAAGTGCTGTCCTAAAAGAATCGAAACATCCGTGGCGCACACGGCCCCAGTGCGCCACAGGGAGTACAAACTTCTGTGGCGCACTAGGACGAGTGCGCCACAGATGCTCCTAGTCCCTGTGGCGCACTAGGCGGAGTGCGCCACAGAAGTTTGTGGCCGTTTCAGAGCAGAGGTGGGCATGCGCTTAGTCGTAGCGCACCATGCACACGTGCGCCACAGATGACCTTAACAACCGTGGCGCACATGACTGTAGTGCGCTACAGAAGTTTGGCGTGTGGCCAACAGGGCCCTGGCCCACACACATCTGTGGCGCACTATGGTCATGTGCGCCACGGTTGTTCTAGTTATTAGTAGGGCACTGCCCACAGGTGAGCCATGCCTGTTTTAGCCGTGGGGCACTTCAACCATGTGAGCCACGGATGTGCTGATTACCTATAGCTGTTTTCCTAGTAGTGCCAAGATGTAATCTAGTTCGGAAAATTTTCAAGGGTGGTAGTATCCTAGATGCTTTTGAGCCAACTTGTACCCCTAGCCTCCCCAAATCTCGGGACGAGATTTATTTTAAGGGTGGTAGCCTGTCACATCCCAAGATTTTCCAAATCTTGTAATGTGAAAAATAAATAAACAAAATAAATTATTGTTGAAAATCAGGGTGAAAAGAAACTTTTGTTTCTAAAAGGAAACTTAAAATCCCATCTGAAGCAAACTTTGATTAATATTTGAATTCAACAAAATTCAAATCTAGAGAAATGCATTTCTCAATGAATGTATCTGGAAATTTAAACACTTGGAAAATAAATCCAAACACTAAACCCTAATGGAAGAAAATTATTTCCAAGTTATCCCCAAGCTTATGGATTTGATCCATATAAAAAGTTGTCAACAAACATTCACAAATGATCAAGAAAGAGAAATAGAAATATTTTAAAATCATATAAATTGGTTTCACTTAATTTGGAGCCAGAGATAAAAACTTATGAATTAATAAGATAAGGATTTGAATTTTCAAAACTAATAAAGCAACCACCTAGAAATCCATACCAATTGGTGAGCAAATAATCTTATTTAAAAGGATAAACAAATATTAAACAAGATTTTTAAAAAATTGGAATCACCAAGTTTGGATCTCTAAATAAAAAGATATGGATTTTATAAGATAAAGAAAGAATTAATAATTAAAGAATATTTAAAGACCAAACCAAACCTTGGCCAAATCCCTAAACAAGTGGAATGAATATAATCCAAATCCAAATAAAATAAAAGGATAAAGAATTTCCAAAATAAAATAAATGGCATAAACCAAATACTATTGGAATAAAGACAAATCCAAATTTTAAATGATTAATAAATCTTATTAAAAGCTTTTCCAAATAATTCAAGATGACACCCTTTTAAGTAATCAAAACCTACTGAAAAGATTTGGAAGGTTTAAAAGATTTTAAATGGTGTTTGAAACATTATTAAAACCTATTTGATTTAAAACAAGGGCCCTTTTTATTAATTAAAAAGACCCCAAAAAGGAATAAAATAAACTCCAAAAATTATCATCAGAATGTTTTATTAATCAGTACTTAAACCTACACAAACTTTGACAAAGTTTTGAAATAAAATTGAGGTTTGAATTGGCCAACCAAAATCAAAACAGAATAAAAGAAAAGGAAAAAGAAAAAGAAACAGAACAAAAAAAAATGTTAAAGGACTCGACCCAGTCAACTAGCCCAACTAGGCCCAGTCCAGCCCATCTTTCCTCTCCCGCGGAAAAACGGTTCGCACTCACTTATAAACCCGCAAGGACGCTGACAGGTGGACCCCGTTCCCTCACTTTCTCTCTCGCTGCCAGACGACCCCACCCCTCCCAGTCATCGTCTTCACCCGCGCGAAGACCCCGCCCCTCACCTCGCCGGCTGTTGCAGGCGAGTAAAACTTGATTTAATTCATGTTAGCCACGCCATTAAACGCCCCCAGACCTTGCTCTCTTAATCGCCAGCATTTCCCCCCCAGTTCCTCACCTTAGCGCGCCCCCAGGCCGCCCTAATTCCTCTACAAAGCTCCACTGCCCCGACGAGCTACGGCATCGATTCTCGTAGCCCCTCGTCGCCCCTTGCCTCCCCGAGAACACAGGAACGTTCCCCAGACCCAGGCGCACCTCTCCGTATCATCATCTCACCCGCGCGTGCTCTGCAAGCTCGACAACGTCACCGCCAGTGCAGCGCCACCGTTTGCCTCCGTTCCGACGAACCCTACCAGTGAGACCAGACCCCCCTTGCCCTCCTTTTGATACACGCGTGTCCGTGACTTGCGTACGAAGCTAACCGTGTCCTCCGTTTGTTTCTTCGTGACCAGTAGCACCGCCCTCGACGACGACAGAGCGTGGCCGTCGTCAGGCGCAACTCCGACGAGGAATTCCTGAAACCCCAGTGCGCCCCTTGACCAACCGCGAGTACCTTGAGCTTCGCCGTGTTCTCCTGAGACCGGTGAGCATCTCCCTACTCTTCCTTGCTTCCTCTAGCGCCAGCTCCGCCGCAAGCCGAGCATCGCCGCCGCTCACCGTCGCTCGGCACCGCCAGTTCTTGGTCGCTGTGTTGATAGCCGTTAGATGAAGATCGTAGGGACGCGATAGATCACTTAAACCTGAACCATTACACTTGATCTGCACCGCTCGATCTAACTTAAATCCAACGCACCAGAGAGCGTGATCCAGACGAAACGGTATGGACGAGTAATAACAAGACACGTGGCCAGACTCTGGTTTCAAAAACAGATTTGAATCTATTAGATATGTGATTTTGTAAATTCCATAACTTTAAATCTACATGTCCAAATTTTGCAGACTTTATATCAATGGATTCAGAAAAACCAGCCCTATCCAACCATGCACTTTGTTTAGTAAAAAGCTTCTGTTAAAATGTTTGTTTTTGCAGAAACTTATGTATGCTTGTTTAGGTTATAAAAATTATTCTAAAATGATTTTGGGGATAAAATCTTTGGCAAATGGTTTATTTTGAACCTACTGACCGTAGGAAACAAATTGTGGTTTCCAAAATGTATTTGGTGAAACAAAATAATGAATCTTGGATTTAAACCAATTCTAGTCAAATAAAAATATGGTTTAATTATTAAAAATGGTTTTGGAAGAAAACCTTTGAGAAATGTTTTGGAAATAAACTCTCTGACCCTAAACACAAGATTTTATGGTTTGAAAACATATTCTGTGGACCCTATAGATTAATGCCTTATTGAAAACATTTTTACACCACATAAAATGATACCTTGTTTTAAAAAGGGTTTATAAAGTGAAACCTATTGCAAATGACTTTGCCACTTTATAAAATGACCAATAGGTGTTTTAAAATGTTTACAACCTACTAGAAACCACTTTTACAAATAAAACAACCTATGGCATGCTTGCATGCATTACCTTGATTTTATCATTTTATGTGATGAATTGCTTGAATGGTAGATTGAAATATTGTTTGCTTGATTGAATTGTAGTGATTTGAAGTGAGTGAACATTGCAAAGATCAAGGAGTGAACTTATACTCTCTACCAAAAAGGCAAGTGATGCTTCATACTTTTGTCCCATTATTTTCACTATGCATTAGTGATATTTCTAAGTAGGACTTGCATGGAATTTTGCTAAGTATAAACCATGCTATGGGAAATCCTAGTAGATGAAACCTTAGTAAAATTTTCCTAAGTTAAGATTCCTACTACTATCATGCCTAGATTAGCTAATAGAAAACAAGGGTGGAATATATATTCATACTATGTAAAAATTTCTAAGTCTGAGGACTTGTGTTTTGTTTAACAAAACAACTAAGAGAATGAATCACCTGGGTGGAATGGAAGGAATGGTTTGTGTTGAGTGGTTCACAAGGCCCATTTCTATGGTTTACCTTGTGTATCTCACTTGTGGATAGCCACCCAGGAACAAAGAGATTTGAGATGTCAAATGTTGAGAAGCTTCAAGTGAAACCACTTGGAATTATGGGATCTGCCTGGATCATATAGGTTGCTAGAACTTAGCCATTTGGACAGTTGGTGGTAGTGGGATGATAGGTTGGAACGCGTCCATTTGGTCTAAGGAAAGGCTTCTGAAAGATCTTGTCTTAGGAAACCAAGTCTTGTGGGGAAAGTGCACAACCTCTGTAGATGGAAAAATCTAAGTACTTAGCCATGTCCCTGGCAAAGGACAATTTGAGCATCAAGACATGGAAGCTATCAAGAATCTCATCATCCAAATTTTTAAGTAAAAACTTGTGGTTGAACAAGGGTTGAAGGATCACCAATTTCTATTGAGAGATGCCTTGGGAAAGATTTTGTCAAACAAAAACTTAGTGCTTTCAAATGATAAGGAAAATCTATTTTGAGCAAAGCAAGCCTAAGCTCCACCTAGCCAAATGCATATAGATGATAGACTCCACTATACTACCATAGTATCACTTTCCAATACAATTCAAATGTATTGACCCTTCTGGCTATAACTTTTTATGTTGCAGGTTTGTTTGATATTAGTGAAGTGTAATGATTAGGATTACAAGTCTACAACCAACATGTCTGCCTGTGGCACTTTGAAGATGAAGGACCCCATGCTTATAGATATTCTGCTGCAATGTAATGTATTAGCCAAATGAGCTATGTAAGATGTAATAAATTATGTTATTCCTGGTTATAAAGTTGTATTATGACCATTGTTTCTTGATATTACATCTTAACTGTGGATGCTAGCTATTGATCCAGGGACTAGCATTGCAATCACAGGGATCCTTTTCCTTTATAAAGGAGGGATCTTACAGGATGGAGGAGGGGTAGACATTCTCATCGAGCTGTCCCAGGCTCACGATGCTCGTCTTGAGACACCGGATGAGGTAGACGTCGGTGAGAGCACGATGCTCGTTACCACGGATGGCGATCAGCACGGTGCCCTGCCCCTTGATGTCGATGATCGAGTTATCCCCAAACCGAACCGTGCCCGTGACACGTTCGTCTAGGTCTGTGAAGACAACGCGATTCCCTGTCATGTGATTGGACACGCCAGTATCCAGTTACCACGGATCGTCCACGGGCTCGTTCACATCGCCGAGGCGTACCCTGGCGCGCTCCTCATTAAGGAAGACATGGCCTTGGACACGCTCTGGTTCGACGCCGGCGGGGCACAACTGTGCCATCATGAGTGTCGACTGGTCATCATCGCCACCGTCCTCCTTGACAAGGTGGTCCTCTTCCCTCTTCATCTTGCGGTAGTCACGGGCCTAATGGCCTAGCTTGCCATAGGAGCAACACTCGTCATCGCGAGCTGCGCCGCCGCCGGTGCCCTTGGCACCCCTATCACGGCCGCCATTGCATGCGCGGCCCTTGTTCCTTCCCCCTTTGTTGGGAGAGCCTCCTCCTCCGCCAGAGCCAGAGGATCCGACGTGCTTCATCCGAGCCTGCCACTACTCCTCAGTGAGCAACAGCTTTCCGTTGGTGGCATCACCATTAGCTTCATCCTCCTCATCGTCCTCCTCATAGACCTTGAGATGGCCAGTGAGTTCCTCGATCGACATTGTCTTGGTGTCAAGTAGACGCTCAATGGACCTGGCCATCTGCTTGTAGCGCTTGGGGACGGAGCGAAGGAATTTCAGGTTCACCATGTCATGATCGATCTGATCGCCAAGGACCTCCAGCTGGTAGACAATATCCTACAAGCGCAAACCAAATTCATCAACGGTCTCACCAGACCTGAATTGGAGGGCCTCGTAATCCTTGCGCACGTTCTACGCCTTGGAGGCGCGGACCCGATAGCCCCGATGTGCATCATCTTGATCGCGTCCCAGACCTCCTTTGCCGTCTTCTTGATCGCAAGCGAGGGAACCATCTGTAACACCCCAATTTTAGTTAAATACCACTTAGGGTTTGTTTGTGCATCATGAGCATCATGCCTGAAATTGTGCATGCAAAAAATAAATCAAAACCCTAAAACCTTAATTCTCCCTCTCTCCTTGAAATGCATTCAAAAAGGTTTTGTATTTTGAAAACCCAAAATGTTTGGAGCCCAAATTGAATAAAAGAGGCCGCACACTATTTTCATATATTTTACAAAAGCTTCTAGTATTTTTGAAATACCCAAAACAGATTTCAAACGAAATTTACAAAGGAGAAAATAGAAGAAGGATGAAAAAATGTTTGCAGGAAATAAAACAGGACCACAGCCAAGCAGGCCGGCCCATTCCTTCCTCTCCCTACTATATGCTCCCTAGCGCGCAAGCCTGCAGCCCATGCGCGGCCCATCTGGCCCATACCCCTTGCCCTCTCTGTTCTTCGTCTTCCTCGTCGCCTCCAAGCAGCTGTGTGGCCGTGCGAATGCTGCCCGACGCTGTCGCGATGCTCGTCCTGCCGTTCTGCGTCTGCAAGAGGATAATAAGGCCACCGAGTCCCTCCCTCTCCCCTCTGGTCTTATACACTCCCCTTTCCCCTAGAGCTCTCCCATTCCTTCTTCTGCGAGCGAGCCCGAACCCTAGTGGAGGTCGTCGACGAATCGCCGCCGTTAGCAACTATCCCGAGCCTCGTCGTGAAGCTTGGAAGCTCCGCCTTCCTTGACTCGTTTGATTGCCCCAACCGCGTGAGCTGGTGTGCTCCTAGGCGTCTGAATCGAGCCCTCTTCCTGAGCTCCGGCCACCACCTCTGCCGCTGATTCCGGCCACCCTGGACCTCACCGTCAAGTTTGTCGCGCTCCTGGCGAGCTTCTAAAGCTCAAGGCGAGCTCTGTTTGTCCGCTTGCTTGCCATAGCCGCTGCGCGCCGTGTCTCTGCAAGCTCCACCGCCGCTGCTCGCCGTAGCCACCGCTCTAATGACCATTTAGTAGCGGTGCTGCCACTCGTATGCTTGCCTTGCTGCTTCGGTTTGAACGAAACCAACTACGCCGTCCCGCAAGCCCCTAGTCACCGTAGCCATCGACCACTTGGGAGATCCCCATCGGGATGAAGTCATGCCGACGTCATCGTGACGCCCGCGCCCGCGGTCAACATAGTCAACTCGAGGTGGGTTCCACCCTGCCCACGTGGAGGCTTAGGTGGCCAAGGCCCCACCTATCAGCCATAGAGGCTAGGCCAAGTGTAAAGAGATTAAACGCCCCCGCTGACGTCATAGTGACGCAGTAAATCATTTTAAATGGTTTAATAATTTCTGAAAATGATAAAATGTTGTAAATTCAATAACTAATTATTTATAAATCATAAAATATGTATAATATATCAAAATGGTCAGAAAAATGAGATCTACATGTTTAAGACATAACCATGCATTAATCAACAACTTAAATGACAAGTATGATTAGAAGAACATAGTAACCCTCATAGATGCATCTGTAGTTTCTCTGAATTAGGGTTTATACCCTCAGAACCCCAATTAGACTATCGAGCATGTTTTAGGGTTTTAATTCAATACAATTTAACTTGTCATATCATCATCCTTGCTTGAGTATTGCATCGAGGCCATTGTTGATTGTTTCCCTTTCTTTTTGATGTTTGCTTCTTTCCGATACAATACAATGTCGAGATTGAGATTGAAGACCGAGATCAACACCATCAAAGATCGAAGAACAATACTTGACCAACCGTAACCAAGTCAAGTTCCAGATGTCTGAAGCTCTGCTTATTGGATATCAACAGGCAAAGGCAAGCATAGCCCCTCCATGATATAATCCTATGATTTCGAAAGCATTTCAATTCCTGCCATGATGCATACGATTCTACTATGGTCTTTTATCGATAGATAAAGTATCATATCTATTGCATTACTCCCTTTGATCTTATATTACGTGATCCACTTCTACTAGCATAGATATGTTTTGCTTATGTGCACTGCTAGAGCTTATATTTGTGTTCTGCTTAGCCATGCATAGCTATCAGTGCCGGTTCATCCAGATGATGTATCAGATGCAGAGAATCTAGTATGACAGGAGAACATAATGAGATGAGATCATAGGTGATATGAGATTAAACATGCTAAGGCTTGTATGGGAGGCCACCGTGGGATGTGGTTTTTCTTGTCCCATGATCGCCACCACTAGGACCCGAGTTCTTGCCTCTTGAACCAAGACGAGCGTATAACCACGCGGGGCTTGGGAACCCCTCGATTGACTAACGTTCCTAGTAGATTCCATGAGTCACATAGTTCGGGCGTTCCATTCTTCATGCATTCTGGATCTTCTCAAAGGCGGTTAAGAAGGTGCATTCATAACAGGTAGGTAAGCATGGCCGGGGTTGCTTGGGGTCGATGGAGCCCCTATTGAACCAACCTTGACGAGGTTCGATCTCGTCAATGCCCATTGTTATGAGCTTGGGTTTTGGAGAAGATGGGGGTGCTGGAGATCGCGGAACGGTTAATAGACAAGCAACCAAGGTACACGAGATTTACCCAGGTTCAGGCCCCCGGAGGGAAAACCCTACTCATACTTGTCTGCTCTTGATTACGGCGGAACCGAAGGTTACAGGGAGGCGCATATGCAATCTTGCGTGAAGGTGTGTATGCGGTGGAAAAAGGGATTGGCCTTCCTCGTCGTGACCTCCTATCCATTATATAGAGTTATGCAGGTCTCAGGCACAGATCGAGTCGGTTACAAGTTTAGGGTTTACCCCTTTGAATATTCTATTTGTTCTAGTCTTGCTCTCCAAGGATCCAAAGACGCAATGGGCTTGGGCCACCTGAAAATCTTCATGGGCCGTGTATATTCTTGTGGGCCTTCCTTGGTCTAGACCAGGTATGCTAACGTCGTGTACCCGTAGGGTATAACCATGTCAGTAGCCCCCGAGTGTTCAGTCGAATCGTAGATTCGACTGAGGGCTCTTCAATCTTTCGAGTGTAGCTGCTTCTGCTCATCAGGAAAAGAATGATTTTAGTGTGTAGGGATTTTTGATGCGTGTGCCTGACTCTTTTGACGGGTCAGGGTCAGTTAACTGCCTTAGGACAAAACAACACGATCTTCTTCAGATTCGAGTCCCTAGACTCGAACCCGGAACAAATGTTGGCGTAATTCGACTCAGGCCGTTGAGGTCTTACAGGAGTCGAAGCCTATTAGTTTTCGAATGATGTACCCAACGTTTCCGTTGGGATTTTCATCGCGCTTGTTGGCAAAGATTTTTACTAGTAGAGCGCAGTCAGGGGCGTTACCAGGCCATCAGATGGTATCTGTAGGTCTTATCTTTGCGTCGCGGACACAACATCCGAAATTTTATCACCGCGGAGGTGTTTTGGGTGGCCAAGGAGATTGCTTCTCACTTAGCGTTGCTTTGGGCAGAGTTGCCAGAAAGTTTTTTGCATTTTGAGCCAAAGGATCGTAGTCAAAGAATTCATAGGGTGCGCGACCAGCGCTCCCTATGGGAGTAGCCCTCAAGTGTCTGTTCGAGTCGTAGACTCGAGCAGAGACTTTAACTCAGCCATTGTTAGCTTCAGGTCTGTAGGACACGATTTTTTTGGATGCTTGAATCAATCCTCCCTATGGGAGTAGCCCCAAGTCCGTAGTGGAGTCGTAGACTCGGCGTAGGACTCGGAGAATATATCATTGGTGTAATACCTTATTCATGCATCGGGTGTGCGGCCAGCGCTCCTGATAGGATTAGCCCCCGAGTAGTTGCTCGAATCATAGATTCGAGTGAGTACTTTTAGTTGTCAGCCGAAGATTTCTAATCGTTGCTAGTGTTGTTTAGATGACGTCGGTGCTGACGATCGGTGACCTCAAGCGTCTGCGGCGCCAGAGGTGACGTGGATGGACGAACGTGGGTCCCACTTTCTGACTTGGAGTTGACTGGTCATGCGCGACGTGGCGAGAATTACGGCGTCTCCTTGGTTTCCATGCATAGTGGATGGCGTGCGAGCGACGGTTCGTTACTGTGTTGACACGTGGACGGTAGGATCTGATCCTGGTGTTAGGGCTTTCAGATGAACGATCCATGTTCATCGTCTTCGTCCTTATAACTGTGGGGAAAACTATAGTTTGTTTTCACCCTTAGCCATTTGCTTTTCACTGCCTCCAGTTCTTGAGCGTTTTCCTTTGTGCGCTGGACGTTCTCCGATCGTTTCCTTCCTCATTCTTACGCGCACACCGCCGCCATCGACGCGCTGCGATGTGGAAATCGAAGAAGGCCTCCACCGCAGCGAGCACCAATGCTGCTGCCGGCGGCAAGAAGGGCACCGCCTCGGCTCGTGTCACCGAAGGTGGATGTCGGCGCACGGAAACACACAAGGGAGACCTGCGCAAGCTTCGTGATGCGGTTTTAATCCCGCAGGATAAGGAGTCCATCAAGATCCCCGGCGATGAGGTAACTCCCCATCCACCCGCAGGGTTTCGGGTGATGTTTGTTTCTTTTGTCATGCGCAGCTTCTCGCTCCCAGTCCACGACTTTCTTCGTGGATTTTTTCTCTTCTATGGCATCCAACTCCACCATATTTCGCCCAATTCTCTTCTGCACATCGCCTGCTTCATTGCTTTTTGCGAGTGCTGGCTCAGTATCGAGCCGCACTTTGGCCTCTTTCGGAAGCTCTATTCGGTGAAGAGGCAATCCGGCTCCGACGGAGTTTATCCGATTAGCGGATGTGTCATTTCTCTTCGATCTACTGTTCTTTTCTTCTCTTTCTCTATGTCTGAGTCCGTGCAATACTGGCGGAGGAAGTGGTTTTATATCCGCGACTCCACAGTGGACGGGCAAACCTTCGGTCTTGCCCCTGACGACTCCACCCAGGAGATCTTGAAGAAGAGATCCTGGAAGAATCATATCCTGGAGGGTAAGGTGAAGGAGGTAGAGGAGATCTACCGTAGGGTTGAGGCCTTCCAGGTGGTTGCGAAGAAAGAAGTGAATGGTGTGGACATCATCTGCACCTTCCTCAAACGTCGAGTGCAGCCGCTCCAGGCGAGGGTGCATCCGATGTTCCTTTACTCTGGCCGCCACGACCCGACGAGAGTTTCGGCTAAGGAGCTCTCCAGGGGGGACCTCGACAGAGTTCTTCGGCCACTGCTGAAGTACAAGTCCGACGAGGACCTTCCGGGGACGTCGCCGACGCCCCCGTTCAGTGCCGCGAGACTAGTTCCGCAGGTGTAGATTTGCGACGTGGGCGTAGCGCCTTATTTTCGAGTGCTTTTCTTTGTAATTGCTTGTACTGATCATTGATGTCTTCATTGTGCAGGATCTCAAGGTGGCTGGCATGGTGCCTCCGCTACCCGAGAGGTTTCCGATTGTGCCGGACAACGAAGTTGTGGACTCCGAGTCTGAGCTTCCACCGGCGTAGTCGCCGACTAAGGAAGCCCCCGAGGCAAGCGAGGGGCAGACCCGAAAGCGGGCACGGAGCTCGAGTGAATCTTCGGATGCCTCGACTCCACCGACTCCTAGGGACCCGTCATTCCTTGTCCACCACAGCGGAGGTGACGGTGCTTCTTCCTCGCCTATCCCGGCCGTGCCTATGCGGGCTATGGCGCCGCAGCCGCCGGCCAAGAGGAAGAAGGAAGAGAAGAAAGGGAGGAGGGCGTTGCCTGTTTTTGACTTCAGTGACATGGACTCGTAAGTATCTTCGAATGCCTTTTGCTACTTTCTTGTCTTCTTGCTTTTGATTGGTGCTTTTCTTGCAGCCACTCCTTCGAGGGCTCTTTTAGTGAGGCCACTCTGGAAGCTGTGGGGGAGTCGAAACTAAAGCCCCCTCCCTCTCAGACGGTGTCCACCTCTGGGGGCATTACTCTGAACCCCTCTTCGCAAGAGGCTCGAGTGATCGTCTCCCAGAAGACTGCACCGGGACCTTCGGAGTCTCCGTCTGAGCATATAAGTTATTTTCTCTCTTGCTGTAGGAGGAGACCCTAGGCCTTATTTTTCGGATGATCTATTGATATTGCTTCCTTTCTGTGTGTCTCGGGGGGGAGCCCCCGAGCATTTTTCATGTGTTTGATGTCTTACTTTGTTTCTTGGGCGCAGCCCCCGAGCCCTTTTGTGATACTTTGTTTCTTCTCGCAGCCTTTTGTGCACAGTGCTAACCTGCTTGTGCAGCAGCACCTGGCACTGGAGGCCAGCATACGGCAGCTTCGAGGTGCATGCTGAATTGATCCTGTTCTTTTTCGCATGTTCGCTAGCTTGTGTATCTCATGCATGTTCTTGTTGCTTTTGCAGATGAGAATAATACTGCCCTCTGCGAGCTTGATGCTCTCAAAAAGATCCTTGGGAGAGCGGAGAAGAAGGCCGAGGATGCCGTTGGGGCGAAGGAGCGCCTCGAGCAGGAGTTAGCTGACGCAGCCGCGGCCAAGGAGCGCCTGCAGTGGGAAGCTACGGATTGCGAGGAGCAGCTCGCCACTGTCGCGGCTTCGCGTGAGAAGGAGGTGGCCGAGAAGCTGATGGCTACTGCCAAGGCCGTTTTGGGTGAGTAGTTTTGCCTATCTTTTCTTTTCCGGCTGCTTTGTCTCCCTTCCCTTATTCAATTCCTGCTTTGTCTTTTGCTCTAGATGCCTCGGGCATAGAGTTCGATCGCAGTGCCTTGGAGCACGGGAGTGCTCTGGACGATGCCGTCACGGCGGTCGAAGACTGCTGCGGTACTACCGCTGGCTCCCTTGCCAAGGCCAAGGAGATCCTCGGGCGCTTCTACAAGGAGCTCATTCCCAAGGGCGTTTCCCTTGAGGATGTAGATTCTTTGGCGGATGCGCCTGCGGCCTACAAGGGCAAACAGAAGGGCATCGACGCTTCCATGGGACTGACTATGTCCATGGCGTCCGGAGCGGAGCTGAATCTTCATCAGGTCACCTCTCAGATGCCCACGGCTCCTGACGGTTCCGAGGTAGCCTTCGCTCTCTACGCTTCTCGCTGTAAGCGCTATGGGCCAAAGATCATTAACCTTCTGGCGGAGTATGCGGCGAAGCAGCATGAGGAGGTCAAGAGCAGGCACTCTGGCTCCGAGGCCACTCAGGATGCGGCTGCTTATGCTTTGTCGCTGTAGTTTTAGGATAGTTGTCTTCTTATTTTTGTTATAATATCTGACGAACAGTTTCCATGTGCCATGCAGTGGCCTTTTTTGTATATAAATGATCCTTCGAGGTATTTCTCAGTCATGTGTTGTTCATACTCTTGTCTGTTTTCCTTTAGGAACCTTCGGGTGAGAACCCCGTCGATACTTCGTCTGCTCCGCAGCCGCGACCATCTTTGGATGATGCGTCGCAGCTTGTTTTTCTTCGTGACCGCGTTCGCAGTCTTGAGAAGGAGATACTTGGTGTCCGAGGTCATGCGGATGTGTGGAAGTCGAAGGCGTAGCGGGCTACCACCAGGGAGGAGTATCTGATGGGGGATCTCCGGCAGTTGGCCGAGCAGCTGCAATGTAAGTTTCTTCGAGCTGCTGCTCATTTTGGATGTGCCTGGTTGGCGAGCCATCGTGCTCTGTATTTACTGCAGGTGCCAACCTTGTTCCGAGGGAGGATAAGGAGCGTGTTGCAGTTCAGATCAGCTGCTTGACCCAGCACGATATGGAAGCCGAAGGCCTTTTCTGGATGGATCGCGACCGGGCTACGGTCCTTACGACTGTGCAGGATCGTGCTCACCAGGTGTCGCGAGTGCTGAGGCGGGTGAAGACTTCTCTGGCGTCGATTCTGCACGTCATGTTTCCCCTTGATGAAGCGTCGTCGACTCTCTGGGTTTGATGGCGAAGTTTCGAGACGTGCGTCACATCAGGGAGTTGGTGCGGCACCAGTTGGTTGCGGGGGTGAAGGCCGCCCTTTCCCTCATGCGACTGCATCACCCTAATGTTAATCTTGCGGCTGTGGCGGCTAGGCCGCCTCCTCGGACAGATGGTGGCCTACGGGATATCGCCCGCACTACGCGGCTGTTAGTCAGTATGCCGAAGAGATTGTAGATCTTTTTGAGCATCGTGCGCAGGTGATCCTTCAGCATAGGTAGGTCCTATAAAAAGATAGATGTAAAACTTGTATGTATTTTGACTGGGCGTGTTGTGCCCTTTATTGTAAAGGTTAATTGTCGTGTGCCTCGTCAAGTGTGTCGACGGCGTCTTCGAGTGCGGCCGTCGATTCGGCTTCGCTATAGGCGACGACCCGTGGGGCCTTATGACGTACTTCCGCAGGCAATACGGCTTCGGCTCCGTGCACCATGAAGAAGGGCGTGTAGCCAGTTGAGCTGTTTGGCGTTGTGTGCAAGCTCTAGAGGACGGAGGGTAGCTCTTCTGCCCAGGCTCCCGCAAGCCGTTCGAGTGGGATGAGTAGGCGTTTCTTGATGCCTCCTCCTACGAGGCCGTTGGCCTTTTCGACCTGCCCGTTGGTTTGCGGGTGTGCCACGGAGGCATATGATATGTTGATCCCGAGGCCTTCGCAGAAGTCCTGGAATTCTTTGGAGATGAAGTTTTACCCATTGTCTGTGATGATGCTGTGCGGCACGCCGAACCTGTAGACTATGGATTCGAAGAACTTCACGGCCGTTTTACCCTTTTGGTTGGTAACAGGCATGGCTTCGATCCACTTGGTGAACTTGTCGACTGCGACCAGGAGGTAGACATGCTTTCGAGGACTTGGGCAGTTTGCCGATCATGTCGAGGCCCCATTGGGAGAAGGGCCAGGCCAGAGGTATGGGCCTGAGCTCCCATCCTGGTGCGTGCGGTTTATCTGCGAACCTCTGGCAGCCGTTGCACCTTCGGACGATGTCCTTGGCATCGTTCATGGCCATTGGCCAGTAGAACCCAGCTCGTAGAGCTTTGGCGACGAGGGCGCGGTTGCCCGCGTGATGGTCGCAGATGCCCTCGTGGATGTCTTGGAGGATGGTTTTGCCATCACCGATGGTGACGCACCTTTGGAATACACCCGAAATGCTGCGCTTGTACAGCTTGCCATTGATGATGGTGAAGGCCTTGGACCGTCGAGATATGCGCCGGGTATCTGTCGGGTCATCAGGAAGTTCCCTGTTTATCAGGTACCGAAGGTACGGTTGCGTCCATGTTTCCTTGATTGCCATGACCCGCATTAGGTTAACCAACGCGACCTCCGTGTTGAGTTTTTCGGGTCCTTCCTGTCCTTCGAGTAGCGCAGCCCCCGAGTGCTCTGCTTCTTCGGACGATCCCTTGGGGAATTTTCTTTTAATGGAGGGCACGCAGATTTGTTCGAGGAACACACCTGGTGGCACCCGTGCGTAGGTGGAGCCGATGTTGGCGAGTCTATCGGCTTCCTCGTTGCTTTACCTTCCAACGTGCCGAAGCTCGCAGCCGTCAAAGTCTCCTTCGAGTGAGTTGTAGAGCACGCGGTACGCGATCATGTTAGCGGTGTGTGCGTCACACTCGTTCATCGTCTGCTGGACGACGAGGTTTGAGTCACCGTAGATGACGAGGCGCGTTGCGCCGCAGATCTTGGCCATCCTCATGCCGTGGATGAGGGCCTCGTATTCGTCTTCGTTGTTGGAGACCCGAAATTTCATCCGGAGGACGTATTTCATCTTGTCGCCCTGCGGGGATGTCAGTATGACTCCGCCTCCTGCTCCATCTTCGCGCTTGTATCCGTCAAAGTGCATCGTCCATGACTGTGTCATATCCGGGGTGTCTGGCAGCTGTAGCTCCATCCAGTGGACGAGGAAGTCCGGGAGGACCTGAGATTTGATCGCGTGGCGCTTCTCGTAGACTATGTCTAGAGGGGACAACTCGATGCCCCATAGGGCTACGCGTCCTGTAGCTTCCAGGTTGTTTAGGATGTTGTTCAAAGGTGCCTCGTTGACGACCATCACCTGATGCTCCTAGAAGTAGTGGCTCAGCCGACGGGCTGTCATGAACATGCTGTAGGCAAGTTTTTGGTAGTGAGGGTACCTCTGTTTTGTTGGTGTCAATACCTCGCCGAGGTAGTAGATTGGGCGTTGGACCCCATGAGTTTGCCATCTTCATGTCATTTGACCACGAGCACAGTGCTGACCACCTGATGCGTGGCTGCTATGTATAGCAACAAAGGCTCACGTTCCTTTGGTGTGACCAGGACGGGCGAGGTGGAGAGCAGCAGTTTCAGATCTTCGAATGCGTCGTCTGCTTTGGGTGTCCACTCGAATTTTTCTGCTTTGCGTAGCAGCTGGTAGAAAGGCAGGTCCTTTTCACCCATGCGGCTGATGAATCTGCGTCATATTCGGGTATAACCATGTCAAACCTCGCCTCACATCTCTAGGGAACGGTTCAGGATTTGACCCGTTATGGCGGAACCATCCTTAGGGCGTGACTCATGGTCTCGGCGAAAGCAAGGTAAAGGTCGTGTCTAACCACCCTCTGCCGGCCTTCCAAGGAAGAGGGCTAATGATTCTGGCATTAAGAGTCGGTTAGTACGTGTGGGTAAAGTTGTACACCCCTGCAGGGTAATAATATTTTCGAAAAGCCGTGTTCACAGTTATGAACGACTTGGGAACGGACGTGATGATCATAGATAACTTTAACCTAATCATAAAACTTGGCAGTTCAACGTGTGCTTAAGGATGCTTCCTCATTGGTACGAGGGGTGATTCTAGATAGGGTTCAGATGATGATGACTTGGTGGATCTCAAAAGATGATGATCAATACTTTGGAGATGTCGCTCTCTTATCCCCTTTTAAAATACTCTGATTAGACGAGTTTGTTCTCACTCTTGTTTTATAAACAAAGATGGTTTCATGCAAAACAGCTCCACCAGCCATAAGTCTTGTGGAATACACCCTGTACTCACCCTTGCTTTGTTGATACTTTTGTAGCAGAGTAAGTGTTCCCTTGAAGACGACTTCCGTATGACATCGACACCGATGAGTAGCTTGGGATTCTTGGCCAGCAGCCTGGAATCTATGGGTTGGGACGTCATCGTTATGCTTCAGGCCTCTTAGGCCATTTGTTAAGTTCGCTATACTTAATAGCATAATTTTCTTTCATTGTTTGATGTTTGTGGTCAGTGACCTGTAATATTTTGATTCTATGCTCGGTTATGAGCTTGTTGTAATAATTTTTGTGTCGTAGGGTCACTGATGTGTTACCGATTCTTCAATGGATATCCTCGAGCTCAAGGTTAAGCTTATGTTAGACAGAGGTCTGGTATTTGTTTAGCCCTGATCCTGGGGTGTCACGGGTTTTGATATCAGAGCAGTACCGACCGTAGGAAAACCTTGCTATTGGTCGATGTTGAGTCTAGTGTTTGTGAAAACTATTTTAAAAGTTGAAAAGTATTTGCGAAAACTCTAGTATGCTTATTTTTCTTCTTATCCAGTTTTGTTCTAACTCTGGGTTATCTTACCTTGTAGACTTTGAAAAGTTTTGATATCTCTTCTAGTCTTTCAAAGCTTAGGTTCCTTCTGGGCATGTCGTTTCTTAGCCAGTTTTGACTTAGTCTTGAGTTCTCTAGAGTCATGTGTGTTGTGAGTTCCTTGTTTTCCCTTGGTCTTATTCATATGAGATATTCCTTCCCATCATGATGTCTCTGTGTTATGGATCCTATAATATAATGATCCACAATGTTCTTTTCTAGGCTTAGAGGTTCCTTTCGTCTCGTGTGCCTCCTTTTTGTTTGCTTGGGTACTTCAGAAGTTGTTTCTTCTCTTGGCAGCTACCTTGTGATTACTATCTTGTAGTATACGTTATGTCACTCAAATAGTAGTTACTCCTTTCTTGGATTTTAACCCTTGGACTTGAATAAAAGATCCCCAATTATGCTGGATTCTAGTGTTCTGAATCTTGTACATGAAGTTGACCTTTAAACTAAGATTCTTTCCTTTGACCCATGTCAATAATGTTCACACATTACCTCAGGATGGCTGTTACTACAATTCTAGTCTTCAAGCTTGTGGTCTTTGTCGCGATTGAATTGTGACAACTAAGGACTTCCCCTATCACATTGCTACGGCAGATGTTCTTTAATAAAACCAAATAGATCACGGCAAGAGTACTCCTCATGAGTATCGCATCTATACTCGTGACTCTGCCACACCTTTTCCCTTCTTTGCATTGGTTTTCGGAAAGTTGTTGACTTATGCATCCACATCACATAACTATATCATTCTGCCAACATGTCTCTTTCGATTCCTAGAGGTTCTACTTGTCCCGATTATCCATCTTATAGAGACTATTTCATCCTCTTATTAATTCAGTGTCTAATATGTTTACTCTTCTACTCATTCTTTTGGACATGCATATGAATCTATTACTTTCATAATTTTGTTCTCTGATTAATTCTGGACATACATATGTATATACACATGTACACTAGAAGGAATTGATAGGAATAGGTATCATGGTAAATAGTTTGCTTGATCAATAGAAATGAGTAGTTTCAAATGTATCCATCGAGATTCCAAAGATCATGGATCTATCAAATGTACGAATTTATATAATTATTTAGAGGCCTAATAATGCTAGTTATGCTTAATACTAATTTTAGCATAATACTAAAGATATATTTAAGCATTTTTAAATAGGGGGGCCATTGCCCCCCTTCCCTTAACTCAGCGAAACTTTGCGACTTTAAACTATGGGCTTTTGTTGTTGTGTTTCACTAGGGCCCCAAAATCTATGGACCGGCTCTGACCACATATTCGCCACCATAGACGGCATCATCGGCTCCTTCGCCTTCGGGGAGAACTATGCCACGGAGCAGTTTGTCGTGGTGCTGAACGAGAGCACGGTCATGCTCGACAGCTTCTTCGCGGAGGACTTCTTCCCCGGCGCCTACGGCCGACTAATGGACCGAGTTACGGGGATCAAGGCCCGTCGGGAGAGGGTCTTCAGGAAGCTCGATGGCTTGTTCGAACAGGTCGCCGACCAGTAGGAGGATCCTGGACGTAGATGCCGCCATGCCGCTGATCTTCCCATCATACACATC
Source organism: Avena atlantica (assembly GCA_910589765.1). Taxonomy (NCBI): domain Eukaryota; kingdom Viridiplantae; phylum Streptophyta; class Magnoliopsida; order Poales; family Poaceae; genus Avena; species Avena atlantica. The sequence continues at coordinate 475,721,931 of OU342735.1, forward strand.
CAGCGCCTCACCGTCCGCCATGACCAGCCGATCGAAGTCGCCGCGGAGTGTGGACAGCCGAGCCGCCCTGACACGATCCGCGCCGACGAACCGCGCCTTGAGGCTCGCCCACACCTCCGCCGCCGTCTTCTTCAACAATACCTGCAGCAGGATGTCCTCCGCGAGCGCACCAAGCAGGTACGCCCTCACCGTCTTGTTTTTCTTCGGATCGAACGCCACCGTCAAGTCGGCTGGAACCACCACCTCCCAGACGCCTTGTGTGTCAAGGTTGGCCTCGACCTTGATCGCCCAGATGGTGTAGTTGTCGCCGGTGAGCACCGGACAGGAGAGCGACACCGCGCTCCCCCAGCTCCTCCGTGCGCAACCAACGCCATCGCCTCGCTCTAATACCACTTGACGTCGCTAGCACTAGCTAGCTCACTTTCTCATAGGCACGGAAGGAGATAGAAGGAGACAATGCTCAAACAGCCGAGCTCCTTTTTTTTCTTTTCTATAAACACGCATTGCAACTAACACAGGGATTACATCCGGTTCTATAGCCTGGGCGACACACAACACCCACGCAAGCCACGCTAACCACGCGCATGCTCTGGCGCACGATCACGCTCACATCGCGCACGCCCCTGGCGACCCGGTCTCCTCTAACGTGAGCCACTGCTCATCCGTACAAGACTTGGGCGTCTTCCACTGCGCCCGCTGCATCCGTCTCCGTCGCGCATACTATCGGAGAACCCAGACTAAACCAGCAACTAGACCCGACCTAAACCAAAACGGTGAACACCAACGCGAGCACAGACTCACGCGTCACCGGACACACACGCACGCACGCGCCGGACACAAATGTCGCGGTTTATTTGCTAACATACCAGGGATCATGTCAAAGCCATGCTCATGGTAAGCGTTCTTGTGATCCATCTACCTAGATTCATGACACCAAACTGTATTGATTGAAGTTGAAATAACTACTCTTTTCAGAACACTTTCGTGGGCGGCAACCACACGAGCTCGGTGACTATAAACTGGGAAATGGCGGAGCTGATTCGGCACCCGAGGGTGCTCAAGAAAGTGCAGGACGAGATCAGGTTAGCTGCTTGTTGAAGGGTAGAGGGAGAGAGAGATTGCGGAATATGATGGATGTATTATTGAGCCTCTCGGACGAGTATATATAGACGTACAGAGATCAATTTGGAGTACAAGACAAGTAACCTACTTGGAGTACAAGACAAGTAACCTAGTCTATCCCTAACAGATACGTATACTCTAATATCCCCCCGCAGTCGTAGCGGTAGCATCGTGAACAACTGGAACGTCGCGAACGGTCAGACTGGAGAGCCGAAGTAGACCAGTGTGCTGACATCCCCCGTAGTGGTAGCGGAAACGTCGTGGACGGTGTCACGTCGCAGAAGCTTGGACCGTAGAGGATGCTGGTGAGGAGCTCATGCGAGGTGGTAGCCCTTGTGCCGGTGTCGAGTGAGCCGAGAGCGGTGGGTGCTGCAACCTTGGTCGAGGTAGCCGCGCGAGGGGTCGCCGTGGTCGATGTCGTGGTCGGGGTTGCCGGTGTCGAGGTAGCCGCATATTAAGCCGCGTGCGCATAGTGCAGCCAGGAGAAGGACGGAGACGCGTCAGGGCAGTCGTCGGAGAGAGCGATGCCGAAGCCGATGCAGTCCGAGCCGTCGAGGCAGACGTAGAGGAGGTAGTCGATGCCGATGAAGACCTTGTCGAAGTCGAAGAAGACGAGGCGCTACAACCGGGCTTGCCAGACTCGGGAACGCGTCGGGGACGAAGGCACGCACCGGTGTTGCCAGTACCGGGCATGCGAAGAACGGGACCAGTAGAAACAACTTCACGCCATGTCGGAGAGGAGACTAGCAGAGGAGGACTCTACGACGGTTGCGTTGCGCAGATCGGCGAGGTGCCGATGCAGGCCGCGGTTGTCGGAGTAGACGAGTAGGTGTGGTCGAGGACGAGGCGAGGACGATGGCGACGAAGTCGTGCTGGACGAAGACGTAGAAGGCGGCGAACCAGCGACGACCAAGAGGGGTCATACTGGATGCCTAGACGGAGGGGCAGTCGGCGGGACCTACGACAGCCAGGAGTGGCCATGCAGGCTACCTGTGGAGATGCGGCGGCGGTGCTCGAAGTAGGCGAGGAAGAACCCGATGATGTGACGAAGACCATGCGCGGACGGCGGCGACCCGCGCCGAGGGAGGTGGCGCTGTGAAAGCCTGCGACGTCCTTGCGGGGTGACGGCGATGACCGCGTGCAGCGATGCTACTGCCCGATGGGGCGGCGTAGCTGCAGGGCGCGAGTCGGTGCAGCGGTGTGAGAACCACCAGCGACGGACACGCTTGAGAAGGCGCGTTGGTACCCGGCGGCGGGGACCAAAGGCTGTGACGCTACGGCCTGAAGGGGCGACACAGCGGCAGCCCGATGCTCGATCGGTGGTAGGCGCGTGCTCGGGGACGTACTCGGCGTAGACGAGCGCCAGATCGGTTGATCAGACCGACGGCGGCGCGCGTACGCGCCAAGTCCGTGACGACGGCAGATCGGAATCTGCGGAGTCGTTGTCGGTGCAATCCCGGATGATGACGGCGAAGACAATCCGAGGGGGGATCGGCCGCGACAGCCTCCCGAGGAAGCCGCAGCAGCCGGCCGCGGTGCGCGGCAGCCTGCCATGAGGCCGCGATGGCCTACCGAGGAAGGCACATCGGCGCAGGTGACAGGCGCACGGGCGCGGTGTAGATCGTCGATGCCGATGGTCGGAGTAGAGGCGCGGCGATGACGACAGCGATGGGCGACGCAATCCGATCTAAGATCGGTAAATCAAAAAAGAAAACCGATCAAAAGATCGGAAAAAAAAGACTTGCAGGGCAGCCGATCACGGATCGGCGGACAAACTCTGCGTACGGGTTGCGCGGCCCCCGGCGGAGATCATGGAGATCGACCTCCCCGGGGGCGGCGCGGCGGAAGCGGAGGCGACGGCTAGGTCAAGGACCGTGCCGCTCTGATACCATGTTGAAAGGTAGAGGGAGAGAGAGATTGCGGAATATGATGGATGTATTATTGAGCCTCTCGGACGAGTATATATAGACGTACAGGGACCAACTTAAAATACAAGACAAGTAACCTACTTGGAGTACAAGACAAGTAACCTAGTCTATCCCTAACAGATATACTCTGACACTGCTGGAGGCAGGAAAGAGCGAGTACAGCACGAGGACATGCCCAGCCTCAAAGTACCTGAGGATGGTGGTGAAGGAGACTCTTCGGCTGCATCCCCCGGCGACGCTGCTCCTCCCCAGGGAGACCACACGGCGAATCCAGGTCGCTCGACACAGCATCCCAGCCAAGACGAAGGTCATCGTGAACGCCTGGGCGATCGGCAGGGACCCCAGCGTGTGGAAGGATCCGGAGGAGTTTAACCCGGACCGGTTTCAGGACGCCGACATCGACTTCAACGGGACTCATTTCCAGCTGCTGCCGTTCGGGTCGGGCCGCCGAATCTGCCCAGGCTTGGCCATGGGCGTGGCCAACATAGAGTTCATCTTGGCAAACTTGCTTTACTTCTTCGACTGGGAGCTCCCGGCCGGAGAGAGGACCCAGGATGTGGACATGGAGGAGGAAGGGGCACTCACCTTCTGAAAGAAGACGCCGCTCCTGCTGGTGCCAACCAAGTACGATGCGTCTTACTGACGTGATTGACATCAAGATCATGTTAGGCTGGCTTTAACTATTTGCTTTGCGTTCCTTTGTTGTTGTTTTTGTGAAATTCCACCGAATAAAAATCATCAATAGCATTACAAAGATGCCTAAAAGTAATAAAAATTATAAATAGGTTAGTAGACCACGTATCGACAACTACAAACACTAGCGCAAGCCGAAGTCGCGTCGCCGCCTTTGCCCTTTATCACTGGAGCTGACAAAACTTGTCGTAGTAAACCTTGTTATAGTAGATAGACGGGAAGTCGTCTTGCTCACATCAAATGTTCATAATGTTTCATATTTTTATTGTATTCCGAAATTTCCTCACGAGACCACTTGGCGAGAGCATTGGAGCTCACGTGCCAAAGCAGTTTTTAGAAAACCCAAAAAAAAAGCAGTTTTCAGAATAAATGCCTAAATCAATTAGGCCTTGTTGTTCGGTTAATCCCGCTAAGTCATGGATTGACTTAGATTGCGGCTCAATCCACGCCATCCAGCCCGGCGAGATAAATTTTTCAGCCCAACGAAATTTAGATCTTCGTTTATATACTAGCACTATTCTTTTCCAATCCAATCCGGTCCATTTACACTGTCTCAGTCTAGAAAAAATTAATCGTCAACAGGGCTCGTGGAATGATTTCCACGACGTGGACAGAGCGAGCTAAGCCAAAACGTCAACACCGACGTGGGGATTCACCTGGCATAATCGAACACGTATGAATGTATGATTTCAAGGCGTTACCAAGGATTAGCCTGATATGGATCTCACTATGGGAATAACTAAATAGGCAGACTGCTTTTTTATACGTCGACGGCAAAATTTTGGGGCCGTCGGCGTAACTTGACGGGCCATCGGCCCAGTTTTGCCGTTGGCGTAGAATAAATAGGCCGACGGCCGCCGTCGGCGTAAACATGACCGTCGGCGTAAAAATAAGATAATCTATATAAACTTAAATATTATATATTTTTATTTTAAAAATACATAAAAAATACAAATACTTTCGTATAACATATTTTTCATTTCCAAGTGCAAAAAACAGGGTGATTTGTGAAGCAACCACCAAAAAAAAGTTTCAAAATGATAATACCACATTTTTCAAAAATACTAGACCATATTGAATGGACAATTTCTCAACCTAGGAATCTCAAACCTTTCCGTTCACCTCTCGTGAAAAAGACAAATTCCTGCTGAATCGGTAGGAAATGAGTTAGATTTGAACTACATGTACATGATATATTGCTCATAATTTTTTGTAAAAATTATTTTTAGGTTCACAATATGTTATTTCATCAGAGATCTAATGCAAGTTTAGTGAGACTCGTCCCCGAGCTAAGAATCATCATGCCCCTCGATTTAGGAAGTTTGATGATAGTTTGAAATGGGCATAAAAAATAAAAAACGATCGAAACAATGTAAAACCTTCGTGTGGTGTCATATTATATGACATAGTTCCATGGAAAAATACCAGACTTGGTATATTCATTGAGTCTTAAAAAAACCTTCACAAAATGGCCTATCTCAATCGAGGTTTTCTGGATTTCAGGTCAAATGACCAATGTTATTGCTATAATCGTGGTATAGTTTGCGATAATGTGTCCATATTGTGCATACATGTGTATCATGGGATGGTGAACAATGTTGCAGGAGGAAGTTTTCCTTTTCGTCGCACCAAAAAGCCATTTTTCATTTTGCGAGTGCAAAAAACGAGGTGTTTTTGTGAAGCAACCACCAAAAGAAAGTTTCAAAATGATAATACCACATTTTTCAAAAATACTAGACCATATTGAATGGACAATTTCTCAACCTAGGAATCTCAAACCTTTCTGTTCACCTCTCGTGAAAAAGACAAATTCCTGCTGAATCGGTAGAAAATGAGTTAAATTTGAACTACATGTACATGATATATTACTCATGAGTTTTTGTAAAAAATATTTTTAGGTTCACAATATGCTATTTCATCAGAGATCTAATGCAAGTTTAGTGAGACTCGTCCCCGAGCAAAGAATCATCATGCCCCTCGATTTAGGAAGTTTGATGATAGTTTGAAATGGGCATAAAAAATTAAAAAACGATCAAAACAATGCAAAACCTTTGCGTGGTGTCATATTATATGACATAATTCCATGGAAAAGTACCAGACTTGATATATTCATTGAGACTTAAAAAAACCTTCACAAAATGGCCTATCTCAATCGAGGTTTTCTGGATTTCAGGTCAAATGACCAATGTTATTGCTATAATTACGGTATAGTTTGCGATAATATGTCCATATTGTGCACACATGTGTATCATTGGATGGTGAACAATGTTGCAGGAGTAAGTTTTCCTTTTCGTCGCACCGAAAGGCCATTTTTCATTTTCTGAGTGCAAAAAACGGGGTGTTTTTGTGAAGCAACCACCATGAAAGTTTCAAAATGATAATACCATATTTTTTAAAAATACTAGACCATATTGAATGGACAATTTTCCAATCGGGTTATCTCAAACCTTTCCGTTCACCTCCCGTGAAAAAGACAAATACCTGCTGAATCTGTAGGAAATGAGTTAGATTTGAACTACAAGTACATGATATATTGCTCATGATTTTTTTGTAAAAATCATTTTTATGTTCACAATATGCTATTTCATCAGAGATCTAATGCAAGTTTAGTGAGACTCGTCCCCGAGCTAAGAATCATCATGCCCCTCGATTTAGGAAGTTTGACGATAGTTTGAAATAGGCATAAAAAATTAAAAAACGATCGAAACAATGCAAAACCTTTGCGTGGTGTCATATTATATGACATAGTTCCATGAAAAAATACTAGACTTGGTATATTCATTGTGTCTTAATAAAACCTTCACAAAATGGCCTATCTCAATCGAGGTTTTCTGGATTTCAGGTCAAGTGACCAATGTTATTGCTATAATCGCGGTACAGCTTGCGATAATGTGTCCATATTATGCACACATGTGTATCATGGGATGGTGAACAATGTTGCAGGAGGAAGTTTTCCTTTTCATCGCACCGAAAAGCCATTTTTTATTTTCCGAGTGCCAAAAACAGGGTGTTTTTGTGAAGCAACTACCAAATGAAAGTTTCAAAATGATAATACCACATTTTTTTAAAAATACTAGACCATATTGAATAGACAATTTCCCAACCGAGGTATCTCAAACCTTTTTGTCCACCCCTCGTGAAAAAGAAAAATTCATGCCGAATCAGTAGGAAATGAGTTAGATTTGAACTACATGTACATGATATGATGCTCATAATATTTTGCAAAACTCATTTTTAGGTTCACAATATGCTATTTCATCAGATATCTAATGCAAGTTTAGTGAGGCTCAGCCCCGAGCTAAGAATTTTCATGCCCCTCGATTTAGAAAGTTTGACGATAGTTTGAAACGGGCATAAAAAATTTAAAAACGATCAAAACAATTCAAAACCTTCGTGTGGTGTCATATTATGTGACATAGTTGCATGGAAAAATATAAAACTTGATATATTGATCGTGTCTCAAAAAACCTTCACAAAATGACCTATCTTAGTCAAGGTTTTCTGGATTTCACGTCAAATGACCAATGTTATTGAAGGGTTTCGCGGCATAGTAAATCAAAATTTTCTATGGAGCGAACAAAGAAAAAGCCAAGATCTAATCTAGGAGATGCAAACAACGAGAGAGATTGGATTAGATCTTCATACCCTTGAAGATTCGCACAGCGAAACGTTCGTCGGAACGTGGGTGATGTAGTCGTACTCGCTTCTCCTCCTCGTGATCCAATCCGATCTAGCACCACAAGTGGTGGTGCCTCCGTGATATGCACACGTGCAGCACCTCGACGTCTCCTCCTTCCTCGGACCAACAAGTATGGTGGAGAGATAGATTGGATCTACAACACGACGGCGTGGTGTATATGGTGGAGAATTTCTGCAGCAGGGCTTCACCTACAAACAGTCGGGAGGGAGAGAGGAAAGCTAGCAAGGCGGCTAGGGTTTGGAGGAGAGGTGTAGGGGTTTGGTGCGCCCCCACCCCTCTTTATATAGAGGGGGGGCGCAGCCCTAGCCCCTCCCCCAAGCCCAAAGGATAAGGAGTGGGGGGCATGGACTCTCCCCTCTTCTAGAAACCCTATCTCTAGTTTAAACGATTTAAACTCTCTAGGATCGGCTGGGCCCTATGGGGCCTTGTTCCCCTGGACCAATGCGGCCAGGACACTCCCTCATAGGCCCATGCCCCCTCCCGGAAGGTGGGGCCATGTTGGTCCTCTTTCGGAAGGTTCTAGAAGCTTTCGGTACAATACCGATTAACCCGGAACAATTCCGAACTCCAAAAACTGCACTGCCTTATATGAATCTTATTCTCCGGACCATTCCGGAACCTCTCATGATATCCCGGATCCCATCCGAGACTCCGAACAAAAATTCATAAACCAATTATCCAATCTATCCTAGCGTCGAGATACGTTAAGTGAGTGACCCTGCGGGTTCGAGAATATGCAGACATGATCTTCTATCAATAATCAACAGCGGGGTCTGGGCACCCATATTGACTCCCACACATTCATCGATGATCATATCGGATGAACCACGATGCCAGGATTCAAACAATCCCGTATATATATTCCCTTCGTCTCGCGATATTTTACTTGCCCGAGATTCGATCCTCGGTACCGTCATACCTAGTTCAATCTCGTTCACAGCAAGTACTTTACTCGTTCCGTAATCCGATATCACTTTGTGATTAACTCCTTAACCACATGCTTGCAAGCGGTGTTGATATCGATTACCTAGTGGGCCCGAAGTATATCTCTCCGACTTGGGAGGGACAAATTCCATCTCGATACATACAACCCAACAGATACTTTCCGATCACCTGAGAGACACCTTTATGATCACCCTCTCATAGGATGACGTTTGATGACCTCAAAGCTTTCTTCCGATACCAGGGAGTTGTATTATCTCATGGTCTAAGGAATACAATATTTGACATAAGAAAAGCTTCGCAAAGATGAACACGATGAAACGATCTAATTGCTTTGCTTAGTTTGGGTCTGTCCATCATATCATTCTCCAATGAAATGATCTCATTATCAATTGACAACTCATGTCTATGGTTAGGAAACCTTAACCATCATTGATCAATGAGCTAGTCCTTAGAGGCGTACCAGGGACACGGTGTTGTTCACAAACCACACAAGTATTAATGTTTCCGCTTAATACAATTCTAGCTTGGAATATAAACTTTATCATGAACATGAATTATAATAATAACATCTTTATTATTGCCTCTAGGGCATAATTCCAATAGTCTCCCACTTGCACTAGAGTCAATAATCTAGTTTACATTTGGCAACAATCTCACACCCATGGCACTAAGGTGCTGATCATGTTTTACACGTGGAAGAGGTTTAGTCAATGGATCTGCGACATTCAGATCTGTATGTACTTTGCTAATCTTCAGATCTCCATCTGCAATATAATCTCGGATTATATGAAACTTGCGGTTGATATGCTTGGTCTTTGGATGATATCTTGGTTCCTTAGCGAGTGCTATGGCGCCAGTGTTGTCACACAATATCTCTAGTGGGTCCAATGCACTTGGAACCACGCCAAGCTCAGTGATGAAGTTTCTGATCCAAACTCCTTCACTTGACGCTTCTGCAGCAGCCATGTATTCCGCTTCTACTGTAGATCCCGCGATCACGCTTTGCTTGCAGCTTCTCCAGCTTACAGCTCCTCCATTCAAAATATAAACGTATCCTGTCTGAGATTTGGAATCATCCTTGTCGGTGTCAAAACTAGCGTCGACGTAACCTTTTACGACAAGCTGTTCATCACCCCCATAGACTAAGAACATTTCTTTAGTCCTATTTAGGTACTTTAGGATGTTCTTCACGGCTGTCCAGTGTTCAACTCCTGGATCACTTTGATATCTGCTCGTCAAACTAAGAGCATTGGACACATCCGGTCTAGTACACAGCATGGCATACATGATGGAACCTATGGCCGAGGCATAAGGCACTTTGCTCATAGCTTCCCTATCATTTACCGTAGCTGGACACTGAGCCTTGCTCAATATCTTACCTGATAACATAGGCACTGAACCTTTCTTTGCCTTATCCATTCTGAACCTTTTCAGAACTTTGTCTAGGTATGTACTCTGGCTTAAAGCTATCAGGCGTCTTTGTCTATCTCTATAGATCTTGATGCCCAATATATAAGCAGCTTCACCTAGGTCTTTCATTGAAAAACACTTGTTCAAATAACTCTTCACATCGTTAAGCATGTTGATGTCATTTCCGATAATCAATATGTCATCCACATATAGTACCAGAAACGTCACCGAGCTCCCACTCACTTTCTTGTAGATACAAGCTTCGTAGCAATTTGGAACAAATCCAAAGCTCTTGATCACTTGATCAAAACGAAGGTTCCAACTCCGAGATGCTTGCTTCAGTCCATAAATGGAACGCTGAAGTTTGCATACTTTACTAGCATCCTTAGGATCGACAAAACCTTCGGGTTGCATCATATACAACTCTTCATCAATGTTGCCATTGAGGAAAGCAGTCTTGACATCCATCTGCCATATTTCATAATCATGAAACGTAGCAATTGCTAATAAAATCCGAATGGACTTAAACATTGCTACGGGAGAGAAAGTCTCATCGTAGTCAACACCTTGAACTTGTCGAAAACCTTTCGCGACAAGCCGTGCTTTATAGACGGTAACATTACCATCCGTGTATGTTTTCTTCTTAAAGATCCATTTGCACTCAACGGCCTTTCGGTCGCTAGGAGGGTCCACCAAAGTCCATACTTGGTTTTCTCTCATGGATCCCAATTCGGATTTCATGGCTTCTAGCCATTTCTCAGAGTCTGGGCTCATCATCGCTTCCTCATAGTTCGTAGGTTCACTGTCTTCTACTAACAAGACAGTCAAGACAGGGTTGCCGTACCACTCAGGAGGGGCACGCGACCTTGTCGACCTGCAACGTTTAGTAGCAGCATCGTCTGAAGCTTCATGATCCTTGTCATTAGCTTCCTCTATTGTTGGTGCAGGCGGCACTGGAACAATTTCAGGTGCCGCGCTACTCTCCAATTCAAGAGAAGGTTCAATAACCTCGTCAAGCTCTACTTTCCTCCCACTCACTTCTTTCGAGAGAAACTCCTTCTCAAGAAAGGAACCGTTCTTTGCGACAAACACTTTGCCTTCGGTTCTGTGATAGAAGTTATACCCAATAGTTTCCTCAGGGTATCCTATGAAGACGCATTTCTCCGCTTTGGGTTCGAGCTTGTCCGGCATCAACTTCTTGACGTAAGCTTCGCATCCCCAAACTTTAAGAAACGACAACTTAGGTTTAGCACCAAACCACAGTTCATACGGTGTCGTCTCAACGGATTTAGATGGTGCCCTAATTAAAGTGAATGCAGCGGTTTCTAATGCATAACCCCAAAATGATAACGGCAAATCAGTAAGAGACATCATTGATCGGACCATATCTAATAGGGTTCGATTCCGACGTTCAGACACACCATTGCGCTGTGGTGTTCCGGGTGGCGTGAGTTGTGAAACGATTCCACTTGATTTAAGATGCGTGAGAAAATCATAACTCAAATATTCACCTCCACGATCGGATCGTAGAAACTTAATCTTTCTGTTACGATGGTTCTCCACTTCATTCTGAAATTCCTTGAACTTTTCAAATGTTTCAGATTTATGTTTCATTAAATAGATATACCAATATCTACTTAAGTCATCGGTAAAAGTGAGGAAATAGCGATATCCACCGCGCGTCGAAACACTCATCGGTACGCATACATCGGTATGTATGATTTCCAACAAGTCCGTTGCTCGCTCCATCATTCCGGAGAACGGGGTTTTGATCATCTTGCCCATGAGGCATGGTTCGCATGTGTCAAATGATTCAAAATCAAGAGACTCCAAAAGTCCATCAGAATGGAGTTTCTTCATGCGCTTTACACCAATATGACCTAGACGACAGTGCCACAAATAAGTAGTATTATCACTATCTACTTTGCATCTCTTAGCCTCAATGTTATGGATGTGTGTTTCATCCCTTTCGAGATTTAGAAGAAATAAACCATTTACAAGAGGTGCATGACCATTAAAGATGTTACTCATATAAATAGAACAACCATTATTCTCCGATTTAAATGAATAACCGTCTTGCAATAAACACGATCCAGAAATAATGTTCATGCTCAACGCAGGCACATAATAACACTTATTAAGGTTTAAAACTAATCCCGAAGGTAAAACTAAGGAGAGCGTGCCGACGGCCATCACATCAACTCTTGATCCGTTGCCAACGCGCATCGTCACCTCATCCCTCGCAAGCCGCCGTCTATTCCGTAGCTCCTGTTTCGAGTTACAAATATTAGCAACTGAACCGGTATCAAATACCCAGGCACTACAACGAGGGCTAGTAAGGAAAACATCAATAACATGTATATCAAATATACCTTTGATGGTGCCAGCCTTCTTGTCCGCTAAGTACTTCGGACAGTTGCGCTTCCAGTGACCCTTGTCCTTGCAATAGAAGCACTCAGTGTCCGGCTTAGGACCAGACTTGAGCTTCTTCTCAGCAGGAGCATTGCGCTTGCCGCCGCCCTTCTTGAAGGGCTTCTTTGCTCCCTTACCTTTCTTAAAGGAGGGCTTGTTGACCATCAACACATGATTATCCTTTTTGATGTCCACCTCCGCAGCCTTCAGCTTTGCGAAGAGCTCGGTGATCGTATCAGTGGAGCCAATCTGATTATGAGTCACTACAAAACTTTTGTAGCTGGGAGGGAGTGATTGCAGAACCCTGTCAATCTTGAGCTCCTCTGGAATCGTGCATTCCAGTTGCTCAAGGCGTTGAGTGTAGCCCGACATCTTTATGGCGTGCTCACTAACGGAACTCCCTTCCTCCATCTTGCAGTTAAAGAACTTCTCAGAGATCTCATATCTCTCAGAACGGGCTTGAGTCTGAAACATGGTTTTCAGCTCCTCGAGAATCTCAAAGGGCCCGGGATAGGTTTCAAAACGATTTTGAAGTTCCGGTTCCATAGCAAACAACATGGTGCTCTTAATCACACCATAATCATCTTTGCGCGACTGATATACAACTTTCTCATCAGCCGGCGCAGTTGCAGCAGGGGGGTCACCTAACGCTTTCCCAAGGACATAGTCCTTTTGTCCGCCAGACAGAATGATTCTTAGAATGCGGAACCAATTGGTGAAGTTAGACCCATTGTTTCTAAGCTTTTCCTTCTCAGCAAAAACGTTGAAGTTGAAGTTGGATTTGGCCATGTGATCTACAGTATTTGCAAGTACAATTTAGACTATGTTCATGATAAATAGTTCAACTTAATCAAATTACTAAATGAACTCCCACTAAATTCAACATCCCTCAAGTTGTTTAGTGAACACGATCCAAATTCACCACACCTAATCCGATCATCACGAGAAGAGATGTGGTTTCAATGGTGGACAACGAAGTGTCGATCATATCATTCATATGACTCATGCTTAACCTTTCGGTTCTTGTGTTCCGAGGCCATGTCTGTACATGCTAGGCTCGTCAAGCTAGACCCAAGTATTTCCGCGTGTGCAAAACTGGCTTGCACCCGTTGTATGTGAGCGTAGAGTCTATAGCACCCGATCATCACGTGATGCTTGGACACGACGAACTTTCGCAACGGTGCATACTTGGGGAGAACACAATTTTTATCTTGATCTTTAAGTGAGGAATCATCTTATAATGCTACCGTCACGATCTAAGCATAATAAGATACATAAAGGATAAACATCACATGCATATAACTTTATGTGACATGGTATAGCCAATCTTCGCGCAATGATCTCCATCTTGTGCGTTCCGGCATGATCTGCATCACTCCACCATGATTGCCTTCACCACGAATAGCAACTACAACTATTGCTAACTACGTAGCGATAAAGTAAAGCTATTACATGGCGTATAAGAAGTTGACTCGCAGGTCATACACAATTATAAAGACAACCATATGGCTCCTGCCGGTTGTGTACTCATCGACATGCAAGTCGTGAAACATTACAAAACATGATCATCGCATACATTATACACATCACATCTTGGGCCATACCATATCACAGAAAACACTCCCTACAAAAACAAGTTAGACGCCTCTACTTTGTTGTTGCATGTTTTACGTGGCTTACGGGAGTAGATGCTAAGAACGATTCTTACCTACGGAAAGCCACAACGGTGATATTATGGTTGCCAAACTCCGGTGTTAATCCCATGACAACTATAGTGAGAGAAACTGACATCCACCAGCCGCATGTGTGGAACAAGCCACACGTCAAGTGCGGAGCCGGTCTTGCGAACGACGTCGCGTAAGGTTGGCCTGGACCGCTTCAATCTCACTATCCCGCGTCATAAGAAGAACACAAACAAGAGGCTTGCAACAGAAAACATCAACGCCCGCAACAACCATGTTGCGTTCTACTCGTGAAACACATCTACGCATAGATCTAGCTCTGATACCACTGAAGGGTTTCGCGGCATAGTAAATCAAAATTTTCTACGGAGCGAACAGAGGGAAAGCCAAGATCTAATCTAGGAGATGCAAACAACGAGAGAGATTGGATTATATCTTCATACCCTTGAAGATTCGCACAGCGGAACGTTCGTCGGAACGTGGGTGATGTAGTCGTACTCGCTTCTCCTCCTCGTGATCCGATCCGATCTAGCACCACAAGTGGCGGTGCCTCCGTGAGATGCACACGTGCAGCACCTCGACGTCTCCTCCTTCCTCGGACCAGCAAGTATGGTGGAGAGATAGATTGGATCTACAACACGACGGCGTGGTGTATATGGTGGAGAATTTCTGCAGCAGGGCTTCGCCTACAAACAGTCGGGAGGGAGAGAGGAAAGCTAGCAAGGCGGCTAGGGTTTGGAGGAGAGGTGTAGGGGTTTGGTGCGCCCCCACCCCTCTTTATATAGAGGGGGCGCAGCCCTAGCCCCTCCCCCAAGCCCAAAGGATAAGGAGTGGGCGGCATGGACTCTCCCCTCTTCTAGAAACCCTATCTCTAGTTTAAACGATTTAAACTCTCTAGGATCGGCTGGGCCCTATGGGGCCTTGTGCCCCTGTCCCAATGCGGCCAGGACACTCCCTCATAGGCCCATGCCCCCTCCCGGAAGGTGGGGCCACGTTGGTCCCCTTCCGGAAGGTTCTAGAAGCTTCCGGTACAATACCGATTAACCCGGAACAATTCCGAACTCCAAAAACTGCACTGCCTTATATGAATCTTATTCTCCGGACCATTTCGGAACCTCTCGTGATATCCCGGATCCCATCCGAGACTCCGAACAAAAACTCATAAACCAATTATCCAATCTATCCTAGCGTCGAGATACGTTAAGTGTGTGACCCTGCGGGTTCGAGAATATGCAGACATGATCTTCTATCAATAATCAACAGCGGGGTCTGGGCACCCATATTGACTCCCACACATTCATCGATGATCATATCGGATGAACCACGATGCCAGGATTCAAACAATCCCGTATATATATTCCCTTCGTCTCGCGATATTTTACTTGCCCGAGATTCGATCCTCGGTACCGTCATACCTAGTTCAATCTCGTTCACAGCAAGTACTTTACTCGTTCCGTAATCCGATATCACTTTGTGATTAACTCCTTAACCACATGCTTGCAAGCGGTGTTGATATCGATTACCGAGTGGGCCCGAAGTATATCTCTCCGACTTGGGAGGGACAAATTCCATCTCGATACATACAACCCAACAGATACTTTCCGATCACCTGAGAGACACCTTTATGATCACCCTCTCATAGGATGACGTTTGATGACCTCAAAGCTTTCTTCCGATACCAGGGAGTTGTATTATCTCATGGTCTAAGGAATACAATATTTGACATAAGAAAAGCTTCGCAAAGATGAACACGATGAAACGATCTAATTGCTTTGCTTAGTTTGGGTCTGTCCATCATATCATTCTCCAATGAAATGATCTCATTATCAATTGACAACTCATGTCTATGGTTAGGAAACCTTAACCATCATTGATCAATGAGCTAGTCCTTAGAGGCGTACCATGGACACGGTGTTGTTCACAAACCACACAAGTATTAATGTTTCTGCTTAATACAATTATAGCATGGAATATAAACTTTATCATGAACATGAATTATAATAATAGCATCTTTATTATTGCCTCTAGGGCATAATTCCAACAGTTATTGCTAGAATCGCGATATAGTTTGCGCTAATGTGCCTATATTATGCACTCGTGTATATCATGAGATGGCGAACAATGTTGCATGAGGAAGTTTTCCTTTTCGTCGCACCAAAAAGCTATTTTTTATTTTTCGAGTGCCAAAAACGGGGTGTTTCATGAATCTTGACATAGTTTCAGTTGGTCTAATATTTAAAATTTATGATATATAATTAAATAGATGATAGGGATGTCATATTTGGATTCCTCTCATTTTTCTGATCGATTTGGATATATTATTTGTCGAATTGTGATTTACGGATTTATAGATAAGAATTATTCAAATTTAAATAAAAAAAGCAAAATAAATAAAATTTATTTTATTTTTATTTGAATTCAAGATTATTATTACTTATTTATTGTTGTTTACTCAAAAAATTGTATGGAACGTAAAAAAACAAATATGTCTAACATTATAGTGTAATGGTTAATAGGTTTGATATGATAATATTCATATCAAGTTCTGGTTTCTTTGTCGGAAGCTCATGTGGAAGGAACGAAGAAGTTAAGCGTGCTGGGTCTGAAGTAGTATTAGGATGGGTAACCGGTTGGAAAGTTTGATTAATTATGCAATTTGACTTGAGACTAAGTATACTTAGAATTAAAAATGTCCATGTGAGATTAACAAGTCAAACAATACAAAAATGTTAAAAAAATTGAAAAAAAGTTGAAAATTTTTTTTTGAAGAAAAAATAAAAAAATCTAGGCCGATGGTAAAACCGTCGGCGTAGCCAAACGGCCGTTAGTCATCTAGGTGGGCCCCATATGGTCTACGCCAGCTATATACGCCGACGGCTTTTCTACGCCGACGGGAGGAAAGGCTACGCCTACGGTGTTGTACGCCGATGGCCATACGCCGACGGCAGCCGTCAGGGCAGCCTACGCCGACGACATTTAGAGCCTACACTGACGGGATCCGGCCGTCGGCGTATTCAGCTTCTCCTGTAGTGTCTGATGGTATGGAATCAACCAAATCCAAGACTGGATTAGTTCCACGTGTGGTTTGATTCCTTCACAAAATGAACCGGACCTTAGAGAAGAGTGTCGCTGGGGCAATGCAATTCCCCCCGTAGGAGGGGCCCCCGGCACCATCTTTGCCCTCTATTTCTTGGAGATTCGTGCTACAATTTTTACAGAACAACCCTCCCACCTTACTTCTCAAGTTTATTGCTGTTTTGCTTATTAGCCCCTAGTTTTTTCATGTTTTATACATTTTCGTTATTGTCTTCAACGAAAGAACGTGATTCACAGATACATCTTTGTTTAATTTAATTAGCCAGTTTTAATTAGCCAATCTAATGAATATAATTTAATTAACAATTTCTTACATAATTATTTTTTCAATAATATTTAACAATATTTCATATAATTTTTTTAAGATTTTTTCTAGAAATATCCGTACAAGTTTTATATTTTTTCAACAATTAATATAATTTGTTTTTTCAACAATCTCTTTTGATAATTTTGATTTTTCTATTTTTTATTTAACAATATTTAGACACTCTTACTTTGTTTCATCTTAGATTCAGAAGTTTCATACAAGATTCACACATTTTATAAACTTGTCGTACAAGTTTTATATTTTTTTCAACAATTAATATAATTTGTTTTTTCAATAATCTCTTTTGATAATTTTTATTTTTCTACTTTTTATTTAACAATATTTAGACACTCTTACTTTGTTTCATCTTAGATTCAGAAGTTTCATACAAGATTCACATGTTTTACAAACTTGTTTCTGGCAAGAGATATTCATATAATATAATCAACAATTTCTTACATAATTATTTTTTCAATAATACTCAACAATATTTCATAGAATATTTTTTTAAGAACTTTTTTAGAAATATTGTATGAGTTTCATACTTTTTCCAAGATAATTTTTTAAAGATACATGGGCAACACCGAAACTCAAATGACTCTTCAATAGAACTTTTTTGAAACTACTAACAACAATCAAACTTGATTATTATTTTTTGTAAGAACGTTTGTCATCACTAATAACAACAATCTGCATCAACCAAGATTAATACCAAGAACGTTTCATACAAGATTCACACAAGATTCACGAGATTTCACACATTATATAATCTGATTTCATAACAAGTTTTTAACACTATCTCACTGTCACTTCTCTCATTAACAGATCTACCATGATTTTTGTTTGCAACCAAAGTATTTTTTACGTTGATTTTCTTAAATCCACATTAATAAGATTAATACCAAAAAATATATTACACATTCACCGCGGATTTTCAAGTGTGTCAAGATTCATAAAAGATACATACAAGAATTCCAGAATATTCGTACTTCCAGATTTGGGGAAAGCAATTTGGATAAAACTATGTTTCATCTTGACTGATTCGCACAAGATAATTTAGGTACCAATATTTTTGGTAGCAATATTCAACCAATATTTTTAGTAACAAACAAACATTTATTTCATACATGATAAAATATTTTAACAAAAAAAGTCATGGAATTTTTCTTACATATTATTTTTCACAGAATTTTCATGTAATAATTTTTCACACAAGATGTGAAATGGGAGGAGACCCTTGAACAGTTTCACACAAGATTCATGAGATATTCGTATAATTTTTTCAAGAGATATTCATATATTTTATTCACAGAATATTGTTAGAAAGTCTACATATGTTTCTGCCAAGAATCATACATGATTCATATAGTTTTTTCAAAGATTATCAAATCTGGTAGGTTTTATAGGATTTATACATAGGGGAAAAATTCATATCTGGTAGGTTTTATAGGTTTTATAGGTTTTATAGGTTTTATAGGATTTATATCTGCCAAGTTCCATATACCTGAAGATTTATACAAGTTCCATACACCTGAAGATTCATACAAGTTCCATACATTCATGTAAGAATCATTAACGATCCTTCCAACATAGGGGAAAAATTCATATACATGACATATAAATTCGATTCAGAACAAAATTCATAGAAGATTCATACAAGAATCACTCATGATTCAGAACAAAATCAGACGAACTGGATATGGATTTTTTTTTCATGCATGCTTCCAACAACAAATTTTTGAAAATCCATCAAAAATTCATCCAAACAAAAACGAGATTCACACAAGATTCGTGTTTTCATACATATTTCTGCAAGATCCAATCGAGTATCATACAAAGAACTTGATAAAAAAACAAAAGTTTGAATTATTTTCTCTGAGTTTTGATAGAACTACAAAGTTCTTCAGAATTTTTTACAAGAATTGGGCCATGTGATCCTTAGATGGATTTCCAGACCAAATTGAAGAAACACACGTAACCAACATTTCATCCGTGAGCCAGATTTGGGAAAAAAATCAACAAAATCAAGGAAAAAGAGAGGAAAAGAAAGGGGATCCAAATCTGGCCACCGCGAGGCCCGACCGGTGGATCTCCTCGAGGTGGTGTCCACGCACGCCAGGAGACCGGGCTCGCCAGCCACCGCCAAGCGCATGTGGATCTCCATCGATCTAGAGCTGGAGCTCGCCAGGGATCTGGAGCTCCTCGCGCATGACTGCGTGTTGTTGTTTTTTGTTTTTTCGTTGGGAAGTGGAGAGTGTAATGAATAGATATATTTCCAAGGACTAAAATGCAAAATACTTGGAAGATTTGACTAGTAGACTTTTACACGAATCTTAAATCAACCTATGGCTATGATGGTGCCGGGGGTCCAACCTAGGAGGGGGAAGGAGGAATGGGATAAGAAGTGCATGGAACAGGACAACACCACCGAGATGTCAAATCCTACAAGAGATGCTACAGCAGTACCCTAGACCTACGGGGATTAGTCGGAACTAACTGCACCGGTAACACGTGTAACACGGGTGTTCACCTGAGTACGTGCTCAGCCACGGCATTTTCTTTAAAGCCCCAGCCGGCCGGGGCCTCCAGCAAAAGCAGCTCCACACAATGGGAGCTTCTCAGATAGTGGAGCTATGGCCGCAGTTTCCCGCGACCACCATTCTTCTAGTCATCCTCCCACTCGTCTCCTTCCTCGTGCATCGGAGCTGGAAGTACAGGCCCGGCGCTAAGCTGTTCCCACCAGGGCCCTGGTGCCTGCCCATGGTAGGCAACCTGCACCAGATTGGCCCGCTGCCGCACCGAAGCCTGTCGGCGCTGGCGAGGCAGCACGGGCCAGTGATGACGGTGTGGCTTGGCACCGTTCCGGCGGTGGTGCTGTCGTCGCCGGAGGCTGCGCGGGAGGCCCTCAGGACACACGACGCGGACTGCTGTAGCCGGCCCCCCTCGGCGGGGCCATGGCTGCTCTCGTACGGCTACAATGACGTGGCCTTCTCCCCCTACAGCGACCACGTCCGCGAGATGCGCAAGATCTTCATCCTCGAGCTGCTCAGCCGCCGCCGCGTGCAGGCCGCCTGCTACGCGCGCGATGTGCATGTGGACAAGCTCGTCAGGGACCTCACGAGCACGGGCGCAAACCCGGTGCCGATCGCTGACCACATCTTTGCCACCGTGGACGGCATCATCGGCTCCTTCGCCTTCGGGGAGAACTACGCCACGGAGCAGTTCAAGGGGCAGTTCGTCGTGGTGCTGAACGAGAGCACGGCCATGCTCGGCAGCTTCTCCGCGGAGGACTTCTTCCCCGGCGCCTACGGCCGACTGGTGGACCGAGTTACGGGGATTAAGGCCCGTCGGGAGAGGGTCTTCAGAAAGCTCGATGGCTTCTTTGAACAGGTCGTCGACCAGTACGAGGATCCTAGCCGTAGAAAGCCTGCACACGACAACGACGGCTGCGCCTCCGTGCTCGTGCAAGAGCTTGTCGACCTGTGGAAGAACGGGAGCGACTTTACGAGGGATCATGTCAAAGCCATGCTCATGGTAAGTGTTATTGTGATCCATCTAGGAGTATATTGATTGATGTTGAAATAATAGTACTCTTTTCAGAACACTTTCGTGGGCGGCAACCACACGAGCTCGGTGACTATAAGCTGGGCAATGGCGGAGCTGATTCGGCACCCGAGGGTGCTCAAGAAAGTGCAGGACGAGATCAGGCTAGCTGCTGGAGGCAGGAAAGAGCGAGTACAGCACGAGGACATGCCCAGCCTCAAGTACCTGAGGATGGTGGTGAAGGAGACTCTTCGGCTGCATCCCCCGGCGACGCTGCTCGTCCCCAGGGAGACCACACGGCGAATCCAGGTCGCCGGACACAGCATCCCAGCCAAGACGAAGGTCATCGTGAACGCGTGGGCGATCGGCAGGGACCCCAGCGTGTGGAAGGATCCCGAGGAGTTTAACCCGGACCGGTTTCAGGACGCCGACATCGACTTCAACGGGACTCATTTCCAGCTGCTGCCGTTCGGGTCGGGCCGCCGGATCTGCCCAGGCTTGGCCATGGGCGTGGCCAACATAGAGTTCATCTTGGCAAACTTGCTTTACTGCTTCGACTGGGAGCTCCCGGACGGAGTGAGGACCCAGGATGTGGACATGGAGAAGACGGGGGCACTCACCTTCCGAAAGAAGACGCCGCTCCTGCTGGTGCCAACCAAGTACGATGCGTGTCACTGACGTGATTGACATCAAGATCATGTTGGGCTGGCTTTAACTATTTGCTTTGCGTTCCTTTGTTGTTGTTTTGTGAAATAGCACTACAAAGGGGCCTAAAAGTACTCCATTCGGTCTAGATTCATATGTATCTAGTTAAGTATTTAGTCTAGATGTATCCGTATCTAGACAAAGTTAAGCAACTAATAGGGGTCGGAGGGAGTAATAAAATTTTTAAATATGTTATTAGACCATGTATCGAGAGCCCGGATTTCCCCAACGTAAGTTGGGGCCCCATCACCATCTGTGTCGTCTGTTTGTTGGAGATTCGTGTGAAGTCAACGCGGTTATCGTCCGCTGAACATTTGTATTTAGACCCTCATGTTATTTCGGATTTAACCTTCTGTCCAGGAGAGAGCATGACCACCCAGCCCCAAACCAAAGTCAATAGGAACACGTCGTTCTCCTCCCGATCTGGATCAGGGACCTCACCACCCCCGTCTCCTCCTCCCCAATCTTCCTTCTTGCCGGTGGCTGCCCCAAGACCATGAGTTGCTGCCGCACCATGGCCATGGAGAAACACAAGTCATACACCTCTCTGGCTCCTCCTCCTCCTCCTACACCTCTCTAGCTCGACCACAAGTCCTCGTCGCGACTTCCTGCACCGAGCGGCCATGGATCTTCCATGGTCAGGGCACACACGGTAAGCTGCCCCCCCCCTCCCCCTTGAAGGATCTGGACAAAGACCCCTTGGTTCTGGGATTTGTTGGGGTGGATCTAGGCATGGATGTCTTGGATTGTGGCCTCCTCCATGTTTTTTTTGGATTTTATGTTTGGGATCAATTCCTTCCCAAATTGATTTGTGGATATGCTTGGATCCGTGGCCTTCTCCGTGTATGGATCTTATTTATTCGGACATGTTTTTTGTTCTGTATCAAATGGGGTGTATACTACGTTGTATCTTGTAATTTCATGAAAACTTTTATGAATCTTGAATGTATCTCTACATTTTCTTTGATAAAATATGAATGATACGAATATTGTGTGAATCGTATGTACGAATATTGTTGGAATCTGGTGTACGAATATATGCCGGATCTTTACGTTTCCTTTGATAAACTGCTCTGAATCTTACTTGGATCGTTGAATTTATGATGGATCTTGTATGGATTTGCTGTCAAACAGTAGTGAAATATGTATAGAAATTGTATGAATGTTCTTTGAAAAAAATTATATGAAACCACTATGAATCTTGTATGTGTCGTTGAATTTTTTATGGATTTTCTTTGAAACTAGAGTGAAACCTTCTAGATTTGATAATCTTCGGAAAAATTATATGAATCATATATGATTCTTTGAAGAAAGATATGGATAAATTTATTTGATAATATTTGGAAAAATTGTTGATTATTGCTGAAATTTTGCGAGAAAAATGAGGTAAAAAAGAAACAGACATTATGCATGTATTTTGTGAAAAAAATTATATGAATATCTCTTGGCAGAAACAAGTTTGTAAAACGTGTGAATTTTGTATAAAACTTCTGAATCTAGGATGAAACAAAATAAGAGGGTCTAAATATTGTTAAATAAAAAGTATAAAAATAAAAATTATCAAATAATATTGTTGAAAAAACAAATTATGCATGTTTCATTTTCAGAATTAAAAATGTACATAAAAAATTGTTTAATATTCCTGAAATTTTACGACAAAAATGAGGTGAAAAATAAACAGTAACGTATAGAAGACTATAGATTGTGAGTAGACAAACAAACGACAAAAAAGAAGAATATCCGAGAATGCTAGGGGATGGATAGAAAAACTACAACAGACCTAAAAGATGAGGTGGGCGGGTTATTTTGTAAAACACATAGCACGAATCTCCAACAAATGGAGAGCAGAGATGGTGTCGGGGGCCCCTCCTACGGGGGGATTTCATTTCTCCACGTATCGACAATTACAGACACTAGCGCGAGCCGAAGCCGCATCGCCGTCCTCGCCCCTCCATCACCGGAGCTGGCAAAACTTGTCATAGTAGAGCTTGCTGTAATGGACAAACGGAAAGTCATCGTGCTCATATCAAAGCAGCAACCATCACCAATAATGACAACCGTAGATCGAAAAAGCTTGACCTAAAATCACATCAACAAAGACGAAAATGGATTGGATCCCAAGAGATTCGCCAACAAACAACTCCAAACGTCCTCCGTCCATGGTAAAAGCACCACTGAAACGAGGATAGAGTGAGGAGGACTTTATTCTGACTTCAGGACGTAGCAATTTCCTAACGGCGGCTACGTACTGGTTTCTTTGTTGCTTGTAGTAAGATCAGCATGTCTATTTCTAAGATACACTCGATAGCGCCCTTTCCAATGTTTATCGATCAACCACTGTTGTTTTCAACTTCCTAGACTTACCTAGAATTTCAAAAGTAACTTTTATGATCATATTTCTTGGTTGTACTTTTGTTATGTTCCATACTTTAGCAGAGCTTCATATATTTTCTGGAACCATTTGGCTATTCTTTTGATTTTAATCAATTTCTACAATTCTATTAATTTGTAAATTTTCCTAATTAAGTTGGTACACATTAAAGTAGAATAGAAAGGTGCACCGAGCATAATACAAAGAAACCTAGGGCGTGTTTCGATGCTGACGACAACTTTTTTGAGCACTAGTGGGCCAAATTTTGCATGTTTGCACTCGGCAAAATTGATTTTTGTGGATATCGCACAGGTTGTCGAGTGTATTTGCTGACTATAAGACTAGGAGACACTCGACAAACAGCCCCTGCTCGGCAAAATAGTGAAAATACAATCGGCAAACAAACAATACCTACTCGACAAAATATGACACTCCGTAAACTCCAAAAATACACTAAACTGCGATGGTCGGCAAACAGAAAGAACATGTGGACGTCTTTGCCACAATATGATGGCTTGGTGGCCCTTGTTGAGTGTCCCATCACAGACACTCGGCAAACAATTGAAGATTTCCTACTTTCTTCTCCTAGCGAAAGAAAGATCTTCCGCCAACCTGCAAGACAAAAATCAACATTTGCCGAGTGTGTTAATATCCGGGAAAGGGCTTGTAGTCGAGTAGTTCATTGTAATGTGCCTAAAATTATCCAAGTGAGTCCAATTGTGCACAAGTGTGCATATTTGGAATGTCAAACAATTTTGTTTTTAATTAATTATTCATTTTCCAAGGTTCAAAAATGGCTTTTAACAACTCAGAAAAATGGAAAACTCGCGCACAATGTCATTTTATGCGACCTAGTTACAAGGAAAATAACAAATATGAACTATAAAACTTATTCTAAAAACTCTTCACATAATTAAGCTAACCACGTACAAAGTAGCATTGTTTTTAAGGCAAACTAGTAAGTATGCACATGGAATGCATGTCTTATAATTTATGCATGATTAAAACATCTGCCTAACTATGGGAGTGCGTTGTGCGCGTGTAACACACGATCAATACATATATTTACATAAAATACATGATCACATTAATATATAATAATTAGTTACAAAAATATTTAAAAAACAATAACTAAGTAACATTATCTACTAATTATTCTTTGACGATGTTTCTCTCTTGAAGGTCCATCTATTATGCGCTCTATAATGCTAGGCTCCATGTTTGGTATATTTTTAGAGCCTCGTTCCCTTACTACTTCAAAATATGAACCAAAATCCTCCTCCTCGGTTCAATGCCATCCTACATATTCGGTATACAACATTAGTATAAAAAGCATGTGCATCATATATACACATATGAGCATGGTATAAATACTCACACCAGGTATTGAAAAATCTAGCGCCCGCCATCGTGCAATGAGTGCATGAGATTAAAGACCAAATAACCTGACATAGGACTGCATGTATAACATGTTACATTGTGCGTCAAATGAATCAATTAAAATTGCAACTCATTTACAAGATTCATACTTGTATGAGTTTGTCGGGACAACGGGAACTTTGCATCCCCATTTAGAGATATCATGCTTCAATGCAGGGTTTGCATCTTGGAGGGCCAGATTTAGATTGTTGACCATAATATTCTTCTCCAAAATAGGTATTGGAAGTGGGTTAAAAATAGAGACCACTTCTTTTATCCAAGACAAATAATAGGAATATACCAAGGCAATGAAATCTGCAACAACGCAATCACTCAGAAATACATCAATCATTAAGACGAAATAAACCACTCTTATGAAGAATTAAAATCTTACTATATTGCATTCTAATATATGGTACTATCTATCAAGCCAACTCTCAAACAACTATGCCAACCTAGAAACTGAGACAACGACTAAAATAACAATAAGAAAATATTAATAATATGAAGTAAAATGTATATGTGAGTATATTAACTTACACAAAATTTCAGATCCATGTAGTGAACTTGAGTGTCTCTAACAAGCCGGATGTCGTGGCACGCCTAGTATCAGCACCACCATATTAAAAGAATCAACAAATATGTATTTATTATTCTTTAGTTATCTTAAATTTATACTAATAGAATAAGGATTAGAACTTTTCGCCCATTCTCTCCTGCAAAATCGGAAACATGTCAACTACAATTATATAAGAGTAATTTTGTAGAAAACAAAATGAACTGAAAAATATGGCTTACTACAGTGAAGTGACATCATCAACCATGCTAATGCACAAGCAAAGTTCATATATTAATTCATCGTCAGTTGGATTGGTAATCGGTGAAATGACAAATGATTACGAGATGGGCTCAACTTCTGACGATGTGTTCAATGTTTTGAATTGTTAAGGGTGTATCCACAATCATACAAGTCATGGGATGTGCGGAGTTTTCCTTGCGTTTATCCTTTTCATAGTCTTCTATATTATCATAATACAATTCCGAATCCACCAAAATGATAGCTAATTTGTTTCTAAAATGTGTCATATGAGCTTACATAGTAACAGTAGTCACCAAAGTTACTTTTTAAATAATGCAACATAGTATAATAAGTATTAAGATACGTAGCAAAAATATACCTATTCAAGAGTGTTAGATAAAATATCTCCTCTAAAATACTCCATGAAATTTAACATCTAAACACCACACGATAACCTGCTTGATTAATATATTTTTTAAGATATAGTTTTATACAAATATCATTATCAATAAAACACAATGACCATAATGACCTTTTTTTAACTCGAGACCACCCCGCCTCCCTCATGGACGATACTTGTAAAGGAAAATCATTTCTATTTAAAAAAGAATTTAATAATCATCAAATGATCCTACTTCAAAATAAAAGGAAAACTTTTTCGAAACTCTTGTAATTTCTTTAGCAAAGCTCGTATGATAGGGAGAAGAAAACGGATCTAAAAATGGTAAAATAAAATGGTATCCAAAATAAAAATCATTGTGGGGCTAACACGCAACATAGCATGTCACTATCCCCACACCAGCCACACTCTCTCCCAAGTAAAAAAAATCCACATCCCCACTCACTTCCCGCACCTCCGTTGCCGCTGGCGACCGGACCCCTGCTCCCCTGCCTCCCCGACATTGTTTGGAGACCAGGTGACACTCGCCGAAGTCCAGGACGCCAGGTGACCTAGTGGGAGGAGCAATAGAGCTGGAGGGGACGACATCGTCTTAGTCGGGTTCGCTCCGCGGCCACAACCATCGGCGTTCGATTGCTCAGCATAGGGATCTGCCATGCCACATGCATTCGTACGCAACCTGATGATGTCGGGATGCAAATATGTTGGAATGTGTGAAAATAAACTAAAAAGTTCATGTATGCATTTTACATGCATCAACATCCCCTAGCTTAACCTATCCTTGTCCTCGAGCATAAAGGTGATAAAACGAAACATGGACTTTGGAGTTTGTTGTTTATGTTGAATATCATAATTCATGATCATTGCTACACAAAGTTAAGTATTCATCCTTTAAAACATGACACCAGGCAATTACCTTATAAAGTGACAATTCTCGTAAACCTCATCTATGCTTACCAATATGTCAATTCTTGTATAAAAACAAATGCAGAAGTGCTATGGACCATTAAGCATGCAAAGTGCAAGTGAAAGTGCATTGTGTGTTGTGTTACTTTGGTATTTAGAATCATGAATATTTCTCATATATGTGGACACTTGAAGAAGTAGAAAGTAAGAAAGGACTGAACGTGTACACGTGATATTTAGCTTTTAGACACTACCCCTTAAATTTATGCATGAATCATAGTACAACACCAGTGTTTGATTTCGTTGCCCCTCTTCTCTCTGATTCTTTTGGCATTTTTATTTTTGGACTCTTTTTGCTTATTTCCTCTCAGTACTTATATATTTTGACCGGATACACATTTTTAACAACTTTGCATGCATACTCGCTCTCTCACCTTTGATAAATTTCTTGAAGGGTTTGTGCCCTTATCATAGCGGTACCACCCCTACGTGGAGGGTTTTTGCCCTCATCTTTTGGAAGGGTGATTATGCCTATGAATTCGTGGTCACCGCATAACCAACTTATCTATGACAACCATAACCATAAACAATTCATTTGGAAGCTAAATAAAACCCACATATGAAAATGTACTTCGAATAGCATTTTTCTATATAGATAGATACGGTGGAAACTACTAGAACAACTTGGTTTTAAAGGGATTAGGGATGCACTGAGTCCTTGCTTATTTTAATTACTAGGCTAGCTATAGGGGGATGGTTGACCATCTATAAGCATGCAAAAGTGCTCATAGTACTAATTAATAGAAAAGATCAACTTAAATTTAAACATATATGTTGTAAATAAGAGTTAGCACTAAATAAAACACTTGAAAATTGTCACTCATTCAAATAAATGAACCAAATAACAATGTGTGACAATGTCCATAACTTTTAATGCAACTATTATTCTATTTTCCCCTTTCTTTATTAGCATCCAACTTAAACTTTCATTTTATATTCATTAAATACATCTTTACATGGTGGTATTTTTATTCCAAAGATAAAAATGCAAATATAAACATAAAAAGAGATACATACAATCCAAATTTATGTAAAAGCGGAATGGTGCTCAAAAAACAAAATTAAACGGTGTGCAAACCTAGAGTTTGATTGGTCAAGTAGGGTGCTATGGGCATCCCCTATTCAAGAGTGTCAGATAAAATATCTCCTCTAAAATACTCCATGAAATTTAACATCCAAAGACCACACGATAACCTGCTTGATTAATATCTTTTTAAGATATAGTTTTATACAAATATCGTTATCAATAAAACACAATTGACCATAATGACCTTTTTTTAACTCGAGACCTTCCCACCTCCCTCATGGATGATACTTGTAAAGGAAAATCATTTTTATTGAAAAAAAACTTTAAGAATCATCAAATGATACTACTTTGAAAGAAAAGGTAAACTTTTTTAAAACTCCTATAATTTCTTTACCAAAACTCGTATGATAGGGAGAAGAAAAGCTATCTAAAAATGGTAAAATAAAATGGTACCCAAAATAAATCTCACTGTGGGGCTAACACGCAACACAGCCTGTCACTATCCCCACACCAGCCACACTCTTGATACGTCGTAAAGGTATCTATAATTTTTGATGTTTTATGCTTGTTTAGTATATACTTTGCTTTGCTTTGTCTACACTTTGAGGTATTTTTATATGTTTTCAGGGACTAACCTATTAACAAGATGCCACAGTGTCAATTGCCTGTTTTCTTCTGTTTTTGGTTCCAGAAAAGACAGAAAATCAATATTCTCGGAATTGGACGGGACAAAAGCCAAAGTCAATATTTTACCGTGGGGAACACGGAGCCAGAAGACGAGACGGAGAAGGGCCGCGAGGGGGACACACCCCCTGGTCGCGCGGCCAGGCCTGGCCCGTGCCTGGGGGGTGCAGCCGCCTCGGGCACCCCCTCGGCCTCCCTCTTCGCCTATAAAAAGCCCCTGATACCAAAACTCTAAGTACCCGATCAATATTCCACGAAACAGTCCGTAGCCGTCGCCACCATCGTCCCTAGATCGAGGGGATCTAAAGCTCTTCCCGGAACCCTGCCGAAGGGGAGAGATCATCCCGGAGGCCTTCTTCATCACCATGCCAGCCTCCGGTATGAATCATGAGTAGTTCCACCTTGGAATACAGGTCCATGTAGTAGCTAGATGGTTGTTTATCCTCCTTTGTGCTACCATGTTTAGATCTTGTGAGCTCCGTTCATGATCAAGATCATCTATTTGTAATCATGCATGTTGTGTTTGCGGGGATCCGATGGATATTGAGATTACTATGTCAAATTGGTTAATGATTCTATCTTATTGATTCTATCATGTATGTGTTGTTTGTGATCTTGCATGCTCTCCGTTTCTAGTAGCTATCTTGGCCAAGTAGATGTTAGTGACTCCAAGAGGGAGTATTTATGCTCGATAGTGGGTTCATGCCTCTAATTAATCTGGGGAAGTGACGGAAATCTCTAAGGTTGTAGATGTGTTGTTGCTACTAGGGATAAAACAACGATCTCTTGTTCATAGAACAAGTGGATTATTTACCTTACACACTTTGCTTAAAGCAGTTATCCGTTCCTTGCAACTTAATACTGGAGGGGGTGGGATGATAACCTGAAGGTGGATTACTAGTAATAGATGCAGTTGGATGACGGTCTATGTATCTTGTTATATTGCCCAATCAAATATCATAGGATCATGAATGTCTAGTATTTCATTGTTATGCCTTGCTCTGTCCTGTCAATTTCCCCGCTGTAATTTGTTTACCCAGCATGTTATGTTGTTTATCTTAAGGAGAACACCTCTAGTTAACTATGGACCCCGGTCCAATCTTTACCATTGATACATCTTCCACTGTTACTATTTACTTACTACAAACCACCATACATATAATACTTTGTTTTCAGCAAACCGGTGAGATTGACAACCTCATGTTTATTGGGGAAAGTCTTGAGTTTGTGTTGTGCAGGTTTCTAGTTGCTAGCAACACCTTTGAGTCATTTCCTTCCTCCTACGGGTTCGATAACCTTGGTTTCTTACTGAGGAAAAAACTTGTCGCTTTACTCATCATACCTTCCTCTTGGGGTCTCCCAACGAAGCTCTACAGTGATCTGAGCCACATCAAGCCTTTTTCTGGCGTCATTGCCGGGGAGGCTAAGGACGGCTTCACAAGGGGAGTCCTTCACAACCTTTCTCTTTACTTTTTTTTGTTTTTCTTAGTTTCTTTTGCCTTGTTTTGTTTGCCTCTTTTTATCAAAAATTCCAAAAAAATAGTTTCATTTGGTTTGTTTTCTCTTATCAAAAATACAAAAAAATCAGTTCTTGCTCTAGTTGCTGCTGCTGTTGGTTTGATTCACCTTTTCAAAAATGAACTCTGCTGAGAATACCAAGTTGTGTGACTTCACTAGCACAAACAACAATGATATACTAAGTACTCCTATTTCTCCACCTGCTTCTGATGCTACCTTTTATGAAATTAAGCCTGCTTTGTTGAATCTTGTGATGAGAGAGCAATTTTCTGGTGCTAGTTCTGATGATGTTGTTGCCCACCTTAATAACTTTGTTGAACTTTGTGAGATGCAAAAATATAAGGATGTAGATGGATATATTATTAAGCTCAAGTTATTTCCTTTCTCCTATAGAGGAAAAGATAAAGAATGGTTGTTATCCTTGCCTAGAAATAGTATTGATTCTTGGATTAAGTGCAAAGATGCTTTTATTGGAAAATACTATCCTCCTGCTAAGATCATATCTATGATAAGTGAAATAATGAAATTTAAACAGCTTGATAATTAACATGTTGCTCAAACTGGGTAAAGAATGAAATCTTTGGTAAAGAATTGTCCCACTCATGGACTGACTGCTTGGATGATTATCCAGACTTTTTATGCAGGTTTAAACTTCTCTTCAACAAATTTGTTGGATTCTGCTGCTAAAGGTACCTTTATGACCATTACTTTGGGTGTTGCAACTAAGCTCCTTGATAATATGATGGTCAACTATTCTGACACATGGTAAGAAGGTAAATTCTATTGAAGAAACCTCCTCTTTGAGTGATAAGATTGATGTTATCATGGCTATGCTTGCTAATGGAAAAGCTCATATAGATCCAAATAATTTTCCCTTAGCCTCTTTGGTTTCTCAAGAAGAGCAAGTTGATGTGAATTTTATTAGAAACAACAATTTCAACAATAATGCCTATTGAAATAATTTTGGTAGTAACAACAATTATAGGCCTTATCCTCCTAATAATGGCAATACCTTTGGAAACTCCTACAACAATACTAGAAGTTCTCCCTATGAATTTGAAGTCATGCTCAAAGACTTTATTAGTAAACAAACCACTTTCAACAAGACTGTGGAGGAAAAGCTTTTGAATGTTGAGAAAAATATTTCATCTTTGTCTGAAGCACAGTCCTCTTTGATAAATAAAATGGTTGTTAAACCTGAAACCTTGGAAAGTACCTTTGCTGCTACTCATGCCATACAAGTTACTATTGATGAAAATGTTAGACTGTTAGCTCAACTACATGCTAAGTGGCAGAGAAGCTGAAATTGCTAGAAACAATAGTGTGTGCACTATCACCACCACCAATATGTATGCCATCAAACCACAAGAAGTCCATATTCCTCCTACCATAATGCCTAAACCCAATGAGTCTACAACCGGTGATGCTAAGTTTGATTTTGATCTTGATGGTTGCAATATCTATAAAGTGATTATGTTCCTACAAAAGCTTGCTAGAAGTCCTGATGCTAGTGATATGAATGTGGCTTTCACCAAACACATTACAAATGCTCTCATTAAAATTAAGGAAGAAAAGATGAAACACAAAGCCTCTATTCCTAGGAAAGTAGAAGATAGTTGGGAACTCATCATTAATATGCAAGTTAATGACTTTGATCTCAAAGCTTCATGCGACCTTGGTTCTAGTGTCTCTATTATGCCTAGAAAGATTTATGAAATGCTTGATTTGCCACCTTTGGAAGATTGCTATTTGGATGTCCCACTTAATGATAATTCTAAAAAGAAACTCATGGGGAGTGTTAATGATGTTCATATTATGGTTAACAATAACTATGTCCCTGTTGATTTCTATGTTTTGGATGTTGAATGCAATTCTTCTTGTTCTATTACTTTGGGAAGACCTTTTCTTAGAATTGTTGGTGACATCATTGATATGAAAGAAGGCACAATTAAATATCAATTTCCATTCAAGAAAGGTATTGAACACTTCCCTGTGAGGAGAGAGAAGTTGCCTTTTGCTCCTCCTTTGAAATCAAGGTTTGATGTTAATGCTTCTTCATTTGAAAATACTTGATTCTTACTTCTTGTGTCTAACTTAAAGGCGTTAAAGAAAAGTAATTATTGGAAGATAACCCAATAGTTTTATTGAGTCTTGGAAGTTATTACCTCTGTAATAACCTCTCTTTATCCTTTTTTATTTGATTTTTATGCCAAGAATAACCTCTAATGAGAGGGAAGTAAGATTTGGGGAGTTGTTGTCCCGAAACAGATTTTTGTGCTCCACTATAAAAATTCGTGTAAAATCTCTGTAATTCCGATTGAGCTGTAATTTTCTAAATAAATCCCCCAGGTTGTTAGATAACTTTTGTTAGTTCAACACTTTTTGATTTGAGAAACAGAAGGTCTTCTAAAAAATTGGTTTCCACCTGCTGGTCTGTTCTGACAGATTTCTGCCATTATTTGCATTTGCTTCTTATTGATTCCTTTTTGGGTTCTTTTTTGGAAATTGAGCTTTTTGAGTAAATTGCTACAGTAGCTTGTGTCTTTAGTGAAAGTTTTGCTGTTTTTAAACTAAACCCCAAAGGTCTATTATCTTTTGAATATATTAATGTTGCTAATGAAGATTGTGTAAAGTTTTGTATGAAGGAAAATTTGTAGGTGTAGAGGAATAATGATGTAATGAGATGAAGAATGGACAAAAGATCAAGCTTGGGGATGCCACCCCATGTCACCCCAAGAAATATTCAAGAGGTATAAGCGTCAAAGCTTGGGGATGCCCAAGAAATCCCCTTCTTCATCAATAAAAATCTTAGGTCTTTCTAGACACTTTATTTTTATTGTTTCATGCACAGTTGTGTTGTTCTTGGAGCGTCTTAGTTTTTGTTTTTGGTTTTTGTTAGGTTAGTTTTCTTGAATAAAGTAGTTTGGACCCCCGTTCTCGCTGTGTTGTTTCAAATAAGTTGATTGGTGTTGGAAAAGAGTAGGAAGTTCTTGCTTTAGTAGTACAAGAGGAGCTTGCTTTGACTGTGACTTAGACTTTATCATGTCATGCTAGATTTTGTTTTGACCTTATGCTTAGTGATTATTTCTGTAGCATGACTTGTTCCAAACAATTAGGATTGCTTAATATGCGTTGTTTTAGCATACACATAGTATTGTGGTATTCTCCTTTGATGCTTTATTTGGGTTGACTTTGCACATGCTCACACCATGTTATGACTATGAACAAGTCACCATATCCTCTATGATCATTTAGTTTTTAACTGTTACCACTTTATGCTTTGATTAGTAATGTTTTGTCGCTATACATGATTATGGCCATTATTTCTCTCTTAGTTGGTCGCTCCCAGTCTTTTGCTAGCCTCCACTTGTATGAGTAAGCTCTACTCATGCATCAAACTCCCAAGAAACCAAGTTATTCCAAAGTGTCCACTATAAATTCCTATGCATGGTGTGTTATAATGAGTGCAGCAGCACTTCGTTGGGAGACCCCAAGCAGAAGGTGTGATGCAGTTTAGCAAGCAAGTTTCCCTTAGTAAGAAACCAAGGTTATCGAACCAGTAGGAGGAAGGAAACGCCCCAAAGGTGCTGCAAGAAACGTGGAGACCTGCATAACACAAACTCAATACTTTGCCCTAACTAACAGTGAGGTTGTCAATCTCACCGGTTGTTGTAACAAAGGATTAAACGTATGGTGTGGAAGGTAATGGTTTGCAGCAAGTAAACAAGTAACAGTGGAAGATGTATCAATGGTAAAGATTGTACCGGGGTCCATAGTTCACTAGAGGTGCTCTCCTTAGATAAACAACATGGCATAAAGGGTAAACAAATTACAGCAGGGCAATTGACAGGAACTGAGCAAGGCATAACAATGCAATACCAGACAAAAGATCCTATGAGATTCGATTGGGCAATACAACAATATACATAGATCGCCATCCAACTGCATCTATGACTAGAAGTCCACCTTCAAGTTATCATCCGAACCCCCTCCAGTATTAAGTTGCAAGCAACAGACAACTTCTTTAAGCAAAGCGTGTAAGGTAAACAATCCACTTGTTCCATGAACAAGAGACCGTTGTTTTCTCCCTAGTGGAAACATCACATCTACAACCGAAGAGATTTACGTCACTTCCCTTGGAAACTAGAGGCATGAACCCACTATCGAGCATAAATACCCCCTCTTGGAGTCACTAGCAACTACTTGGCCAAGATAGCTACTAACAATGGAGAGAATGCAAGATTACAAACAACACAGACATGATAGAATTATAAAGACAAAACCATTAATCAATCTGACATAGTAATCTCAATATCCATCGGATCCCCGCAAACACAACATGCATGATTACAAATAGATTAGATCTTGATCATGAACGAATCTCACAAGATATATACATGAAAGAACAAGGAGGAGATACAACCATCTAGCTACTACACGGACCCATAGTCCAAGGTGGAACTACTCACGCTTCATACCGGAGAGAAGGCCTCCGGGATGATTTCCCCTCCGGCAGGGTGCCGGGAAGAACTTCAGATCCCCCCGATCTAGGGACGACGGTGGCAGCAGCTACAGAAGGTTTTGTGGAGGGTTCCTAGGGTTTCTGTATCAGGGGATTCTTATAGGCGGAGAGGCGAGGCTGGGAGGCGGCCAGGGGCCCCACACCCTACCTATGCGCGGGGTGGGCCCACTCGTGCCTAGGGGGTCTGGCCGCCCTGGTTTGCTTCTCCGTCTCGTCTTTTGGCTTCGTGTACCCCATGGTAAAATATTAACTTTGGATTTTGTCCTGTCCAATTCCGAGAATATTGATTTTCTGCCTTTCTGAAACCAAAAATAGAAGAAAACAGGCAACTGGCACTGTGGCAACTTGTTAGTAGGTTAGTTTCAGAAAAGATATGAAAACACCTCAAAGTGTAGATAAAGCAAAGAAAAGTAGATACTAAACAAGCATGGAGCATCAAAAATTATAGATACGTTTCCGACGTATCATGTTACACCATTCCAAGTATATTCTTGTTTTATTTACCTTCCAATTAAAAAGTCACTTTGTTATGTGAAAGTGATTAAAGCTCTCACAAACTTGATGGCACACTTTATTTGTCTTGCCCCTAATAAACTTGAACCATTGTGTCATATATGTTGTATATGCTTGCACTTATACGTTGGAATTAGCAGAACCATGCTGTCATGGGGAATGCTTTCAACATTGCACTTGTACATTGTAACCAGTTGATATCATGCTCTTTTGTTTATGGATGTCATCGGTGTGAAATGAAAGGGGAGCATGTAAGTCCATGGAGTTATGTATGCGTGTTAGAGAAACGTCTGTGCCGCTAGCCTAAGCCATGCCTAATCATGATGGAAACTTGCAGCATCACCATAGTGAGCAATCTATGAAGCATTCTTCTTATAAAAAAAGAGATAGAGATTGAGAAAAATAAAATAAAATAAAATAGGAAAGAGAGAAAAAAGCACCATTTTCCCATGGTAAATAAGAAGATTGCTGAGATGCTCATTGTTTACTTGCCTTGTCATTTTGATTATGGGATAGCTCATGTATCATATGCAAGGGGTACACCGTTGGCGGTTCTCTATGATACACATGTACTTACTATGACAAGAACTTATCGGTAACCAAACTTGAGTAGCATGAGGAGCGGCCCTCTGATGTCTACGTATTTCTATTCTTGTAGACAGTTGTTGGGCCTCCAAGTGCAGAGGTTTGTAGAACAGTAGCAAGTTTCCCTTAAGTGTATCAACCAAGGTTTATCGAACTCAGGGAGGAAGTGGTCAAAGGTATCCCTCTCAAGCAACTTTGCAATCAAGATACAAGAAGTCGCTTGTGTCCCCAACACACCCAATACACTTGTCAGGTGTATAGGTGCACTAGTTTGGCAAAGAGATAGTGAAATACAAGTGGTAACGGTGCCAAAAAAGAGCTTATAACTTGTTGTTGACGTGGGAGAAACTAAAGGTAAACTGAAATAAATATGGAAGCAAGCAAACATGCAACAGACCTAGATGCAAACGGTGTTTCAATGTTTAGAAACAAGGCCTAGGGATCATACTTTCACTAGTTAACACTCTCTCTTATAAATATCCTCTCTTCATGATACTACTCTTAACTACTCTCTGGTTGGACACTCTAATCCATGGTAGGCCTACAAAAGCACACCTCAAAGTCCGCCTTCCCCATCTAGATAACCCCACACTGTCACCTTGAGTGCTAGATGGTTCCAACAAACACCACAATTTCATAGAGACAACTAACTCAAAATATACTCATGATAAATATATGTAACCTAGCTTAAGTGCCACACATGGTGTGCACGCTGTCACTTTCACACACGTGGGGAAAAGCATAGATCTATTAAAGCATGATGATATTTATGTAGACTCTAGACTAAGTGCCACCATGGCGTGCACGTTGTCACTTTCACACACATGGGGAGAGCAGAGATCTATTAAAGCACTTGAGTAGCAAGGTATATCTACTTGATTACAAAGCTCATGACCAGAATAAGATCATGCATAGAGAGAGAGATGAACACATAGCTATTGGTAGAGCCCTTAGCCTCGAAGAAGAACTAATCCCTCTTTGTCATGGGAATCAGCAACTGTGATGAAGATGGCGATCGAGATCGATGGAGATGGCTCCGGGGGCACTTCCCCGTCCCGGCAGGGTGCCAGAACAGAGACTTTCTAACCCCCGAATCTCCCCTTCGGTGGCGGCGGTGCTGCAGAACTTTTCGTGGATTTTTGGTGGATTCTTTAGGGTTTCTAGGTCGGGGGCTTCTTATAGGCAAAGGAGGCAAGGTAGATGGAGGGCCAGGGGCCCACACCCCCTATGGGCGTGGCCAGGGTGGGCCCCGCGCCAACCTAGGGTGTGGCCACCCTGGTGTCCTCCTCCGCCTCGTCTTCGATTTTGCCTATCGTTCGGGGAAAATATGAAATTTGTCTTTTGTCCCGTCTAATTCTGAGAATATTCATTTTTTTAGCTTTGTGGAACCAAAAATAGTAGAAAACAGGCAAATGGCACTGTGGCATCTTGTCAATAGCTAGTTCAACAAAGTGTATAAAATACCTGAAAGTGTAGACAAAACATAAGACAAATGATATAAAACAAGCATGGAGCATAAAAAATTATATATACGTTTACGACGTATCAAGCATCCCCAATATTAAATCATGCTCGTCCTCGAGTAGGTAAGCGATGAAAAGAATAATTTTTGAGGTGACATGACCATCAAAATCAATATCAAACTATTTGCAAGCATTGAAAGCTGGGATCAAAGAACTCTAAACATGAGCATGAAAGATGGAGTTCTAATAGTAAGACAAAGTAACTAAGCATGCAACATGAAAGGCTACAAACAAAGATCATGAATAACATGCATTGAAAAATGTTTGTTTGTTTCACATATAGAAAACATGGCATAGTGGCATTCAGCTTGTCCCTCATGGAGTAGCAAATAGATGCATAGGACACCTTCAAAGTTCATAAGAGTGACTAGATACAAATAGCACAAGAACAAGTAATATAAAAAATATGCATCAATCAATAAGTTTTGGGACAATGCACGTAGAACTAAGAATGGCAACTATGCTCTCTTAACTGGTGCCTAAGGATAGAAGGTGGAGACTCAATATAATAGTGGAAGAAAGGCCCTTCATAAAGGGAAGCAGGGATTTCAAGTCTGAAAAAGAGCTTCCAAAAATTATGGTACTGGTTAGCTTTTAGCCATCATTGCCCCTATCATAAGTATCTTGAAGTGATTAAGGTTAAAGTGAACAAACTATGGAGTATATGCTTGACAAAGTATAAGTTGGCAATCTCATGTCCCTTGAATACGAGGGTCGCTCCTCATGCTACTCAACTTTAGTCACCTGTAAGTTCTTGTCATAGTAAGTACATGTGTATCATAGAGAACCGCCAACGGGGTACCCCTTGCACATGATACAGGAGATGACAATGAGCATCTAAGCAATCTTTTTATTTACCATGGGAATATGGTGTTTTTTCTCTGTTTCCTCTTTTCTCATATTTTTTCTTTTTCTCAATCTCTTTTTTCTATCTCTTTTTTTATAAGAAGAATGCTTCATAGATGTCACTATGGTGATAATGCAAGTTTCCACCATGATTAGGCATGGCTTAGGCTAGCGGCCCAGGTGTTTTTCTAACACACATACATAACTCCATCGACTTACAAGCTCCCCTTTTATTTCACGCCGGCGACATCCATAGACAACAGAGCATGATATCAACTGTGTACAAAATACAAGTGCAATGTTGAAAACGTTCCCCGTGACAGAACGGTTCTACTAATTCCAATGTATAAGTGCAAGCATATACAACATAGATAATACAATGGTTCAAGTTTATTAGGCGCAAGAAAAATAAAGTGTGCCATCAAGTTTGTGAGAGCTTTAATCACTAAGTTTTCACATAACAAAATACTTTTTAATTGGAAGATAGATGAAAACAAGAATATACTTGGAATGGTGTAACATAACATGCATAGGAATTTATAGTGGACACTTTGGAATAACTTGGTTTCTTGGGAGTTGGATGCATGGGTAGAGCTTACGCATACAAGTGGAGGCTACCAAAAGACTGGGAGCGACCAACTAAGAGAGCAATAATGGCCATAATCATGCAGAGCGACAAAACATTATCAATCAAAGCATAAAGTGGTACCACAATTAAAAAACTAAATGATCATAGAGGCTAAGGTGACTGGTTCATAGTCGTAACATGGTGTGCGCATGTGCCAAGTCAACCCAAACAAAGCATCAAAGGAGAATACCACAATACTATGCTTTTGTATGCTAAAACAACGCATGATTCTTGCAAGGCACATTAAACAATCTCAATTGTTTGGAACAAGTCATGCTACAACAATAATCACTAAGCATAAGGTTAAAGCAACATCTAGCGTGACATGATACAGTCTAGGCCACAGTCAAAACAAGCTCCCTTTGTACCACTATAAGCATGGAACTTTCTACTCTTATCCAACACCAATCGACTTATTTGAAACAACTCACAAAGATTAGTGAGCTTGTCTCACAAATCCACAAATAAAAACTAAAAAGTTCTAAGCTGAAAGCACAGGAAAACTAAGGCTACACACAGTGCTAGCAAAAGAGAACACTCACAAAACAATAAGAATGAAAACTAGAGTGTTCTAGGCAATGAAAATAGAGTGTGTCTCTCTCCAAAATAAGTGTGTTGGGATCCAACCAACTTATTGCAGCAAACCAAGCAAAAGAAAACTAAAAACAAAAACAAAGACGCTCCAAGAACAACACAACAGTGCATGAAACAATAAAAACGAAGTGTCTAGAAAGACCTGAGATTTTTATTCATGAAGAAAGGGATGCCTTGGGCTTCCCCAAGCTTTGACGCTTGTACCTCTTGAATATTTCTTGGGGTGAAACGGGGTGGCATCCCCAAGCTTGAGCTTTTGTCCATTCTTCATCTCATTACATCATTCTTTCTCTAAACATGAAAATTTTCCTTCATACAAAACTTCACACAATCTTCATTAGCAACATTGGTGTATTCAAAATATAATAGACCTTTAGGTTTAGCTTTAGCTTTAGAACAGCAAAAATTTCACTAAAAACACAAGATACTCTAGCAATTCCCTCAAAAATCTCAATTTCTCAAAAAGAACCCAAAAAGAAATCAATAAGAAGCAAATGCAAATAATGGCAGAAATCTTTCAAAACAGACTAGCAGGTAGAAACCTATTTTTTCGAAGACCTTCTGTTGCTCAAATCAAAAAGTGTTGAACTAACAAAAGTTAGCTAACATACTGGGGATTTATTCACAAAATATCAGCTCCATCCAAGTTACAGAGACTTCTCACGAATTTTTACTGTGGAGCACAAAAATCTATTTCGGGACAGCAATTCCCCAAATCTTAATTCCCTCTCATTAGAGGTTATTCTTGGCACAAAAAATCAAACAAAAAGAATAAGAAGAGGTCATTACTGAAGTAATAACTTCCAAGACTCAAGAAAACTCTTGGGTTATCTCCCAACAAGTACTTTTCATTAACACCTTTAGGTTAGGCTTGATAGTTTGAGAAGATGCTCACATAAGAAATATGAATTGGAGTAAAAGAGAGCATAAAGAAGCAAATCCAAAACACATTTAAGTCTAATCCACTTCCTATGCATAGGAATCTTGTAAATAAACAAGTCATGAAAGCACAAAGCAACAAGCATAGGAAAGCAAAACAAGTGCAACTTCAAGACTTTCAACATAAAGAGGGGAAACTTAATATTTTTTAGATGCATAAGACCATGTTTACCTCTCTCATAATAACTTTCAGTAGCAACATGAATAAAATTAACAATATAACTATCATATAAAACATTCTTATCATGAGCCACATGCATATAATAATTATTTGTAACATCCCTAAAATCATGTTTTCACAGCTTTGCATATCATCCATGCATGCATACTCATTGAGGGTTCAATTTCAAACTCATTTGAAAGAAACAGAAACTTTGAGTGCTATGATTTTATGTAAGCAAGCATTGAGTCAATGCCACTCTCAAGTGAGAGAATAACTGTTTTAAACCAAGTTTTGTTTGCTCATAAGTTGGATTGATTTAGTGTTAAAGCTTGGACAAAATTTCCAAAACAAATATGGTTTTAAAACATTTTCAAAACCTATTCAAATCTTGTGCTAAGGCACTGTTTATTTTGATTTCACAAAAAGGACCAAGCAGGTATAGAGAGACAACAGGGTTTTATGCCCAAAAGCATGAAGGTTACACTTTACAAAATCCAGAAAAAGTTTGGAATTCAAATGCTTTTGATTTCATTTGAAAATGATTCTAGAATATCAAATTAGAAAAAGAAAAGAGTTTAGAAATTAGTACTGGGCCTAGCGCCACGTTTTCGGCCCAGCAGACAAAGCAGCCCACCCGGGCCACCTCTCTCTCTCTGTCTTTCCTCACCGCGCCTGCGCACACCCCCTCGCTGACCACTGGGCCCCGCAGCCACGTCACCTCGTCGCCCCCAAATTACGCCTTCGACCAGCGCCGCCGCGGCCGTTTCCTCCCAACGCAAATGCGCTTAAATCCCATTGATGCAGCGCGTAATTCTCGCCCCTGCTCCGGCTATGTAACCACCACCCCTCTGCGACCATTTCCCCTCACTCAGCGCCCCCACTCCGCCACCAGGCTGCCCACAATCTCGCTTGCACCGCCGCGGTACCGAGCCACTCCGGCGTGCGATTCCGGTGAGCACTCCTCGCCCCTTGCCTTCTAATCTTGCCAGCATGATCGCAGCAACCTTGCGCATCTTCTAACACCACTGGTGCGTGCTAGGACCATCCGGATCCTCGCCAACATCGACGACTTCACGTGCCGACGAAGCCCGCAACTCCGACGAGCTCTCCTGGTTAGTACTAACCGCGCTTTTCCCTCTCGTTGACACTCGCGTGACCAACATCGTCTCGCGCATCTAACGCACTTCTCCTTTTGCCTTGGCATGACCTGTACCCTCGCCAGCAACGACGAACAGAAGCGACCGTCGCCAGAAGGAACTACGGCGAGCAATCTCCGTTGACCTCGAGCGCCCCTTCGCCAACCAAGCATACCTTGAGCATCAACAGCGCACGGCGAACTCGGTGAGCTATCTCTCCCTCTTTCGCGCGACCTAGATCGCCGGCAACGTCTCTGACAGAGCCGCCGCCGCCGCTAGCGCCGCCAGACTTTGGTCGCATGCTTAGCAGCCGTAGGATCTAGATCCAGCGCTCTAGATTAGATCTGCATCGAAGCGGTAAGTGACGATCTGAGCCGTACGAGTTAAGTTAGATCTGACGGTCCACGAGTGTGATCCGGTGCAAAGCGGTACCGACGAATCAGAGAGCGCCGTGTGGCCTGCGTTTAAATTTAAAATAGAAATTTGATCTATTAGTTAACCAAACTTGTAAAATTCATAACTTTTGATTCTCACGTTCAAATTTTGCAAATTTTATATCATTGGAATCAGGAGAGAAAATCCTATCTGTTTATGCAATGTGTTTAATGTTTTTCCTCTGTAAAAATGGTTTTTTTTATAGAAACATTTGTAGGCATAATTTGTGTATAGTAATTATTTGAAAAATGATTTGCTAATCAAATAAAGTTTATTTGGTGTGTTTTGGACTTGTTTAGGATTCAGTACTGTATACTTGTCTTGTTTGGTGTAGAAAATCATCACATGGCATTTGCATGCATTCATATATTTTTGTTTATATATTTTGATATGTGATCTTTGTGCCATTATTTTATGTGTAGATTTTGGTGCAAATAGTGATTGTGATTGTGAAGATTATTGCTACTCCCCAAACTACCAAGGCAAGTGGTGATTCGTGATTTTATTCCTATATTTTTCACCTATGCACTAGAAATGTTTTGTATAGGACTTGCATGAATATTTTGATAAGTATCTATATGCTATGCTTGGGAAATCCTAGTAGTTGTAGAATTGTTAGAAATTTCTCTAAGTTAAGGTGCTTACCATTGCCATGCTTAGCCTAGATAGTAGCAACCGAGGGTGGTTATATATTCATGCTATGAGAAACATTTCTAAGTCTTTGGACTTAAGTTTTGCTTAATAAAACAACTAAGTGAATGAAACACCTGGGTGGAATGGAAATAATGGTTTGTG
Organism: Avena atlantica; assembly: GCA_910589765.1. Taxonomy (NCBI): domain Eukaryota; kingdom Viridiplantae; phylum Streptophyta; class Magnoliopsida; order Poales; family Poaceae; genus Avena; species Avena atlantica. The sequence continues at coordinate 475,765,337 of OU342735.1, forward strand.
TTGAGTGGTTACACAAGGCCCATTTCTATGGTTTACCTTGTGTATATCACTTGTGGAAAGCCACCCAGGAACAAATGGATTTGAGATTCCAAATGTTAAGAAGCTTCTAGTGCAGCCACATGGCAATATGGGCTCTGCCTGGATCATATAGGTTGCAATAACTTAGTCATTTGGACAGTTGGTGGTAGTGGGTTGATAGGTTGGAACGCGTCCATTTGGTCTAAGGGAAGGCTTCTAAAAGATCCTGTCTTGGTGAAAATCAAGTCTTGTGGGGAAAGTGCACAACCTCTGCAGATGGAAGAATCTAAGTACTTAGCCATGTCCCTGGTATTGGATAACTTGAGCATCAAGACATGGAAGCTATCAAGAATCTCCTCATCCCAATTTCTAAGCTAAAATTTGTGGTTGAACAAGGGTGAAGGCTCACCAATTTCTATTGGTGATTCCTTGGGAAAGTTTTGTCAAAGAAAAACTTAGTGTTTTTAACTAATAGGAATAAACCTATTTTTGAGCAAAGCAAGCCTAAGCTACACTTAGCCAAATGCATGTAGTATCTAGATGCTAATATTCTACTAAGGTATCACTTGCCAATACTATTCCAAATGTATTGACCCACTGTGGTTGTAACTTGTGATGTTGTAGGTTATTCTGATGATGATTAGGGGTTATAAGTCTACACTCAACATGCTTGCCTGTGGCACATGAAGATGAAGACTTGTTTATCTTATTTATATTTGAAATCTTGTATTAGGCCTATGGCCATGGAGTTGTAAAAGACTATTTTGTCTCTGGAATGATATGTAATAATGACCTTTGTTTCTGTGTACTTCATCTTAAACTGTGGATGCTAGCATTGATCCAGGGACTAGCATTGCAATCATAGGGATCCTTACCTTTATAAAGGGAGGGATCCTACAGATGGTATCAGAGCACTGTGTTGCCTGTAGGATTATGACCCTAGGATTGGATTAGAAACCACTAAGGAAAAAATTTCAACAACTTCCACACTTGTCTTTTTCTTCTCGTAAGCTTTTCTAATCTTTTTTCTCATCTCTATTTGTAGATGAACTCCATCAACGAAGCTGTGAGGAAGGGACCACTCATGACTATGACTTTGGAGTGTGAGACAGAATTCCCCAAGGCTCTCAAGGACCTCATGGTTACCATGGGAATACATGGTGCAGCTGTGTACAAAGGTTTCCCCGTGATGGATGAAGGAGTGGAGTACTGGTGGGTGCAACTTCACTTGTATAAAAACAAGGAAGACAACCACAAGGAATCAGGATTCTGCATGGTCACCAACTCAGTGATGCACACTACATTCTTTGACTCTGCAAGGGATGCAGCTTGGAAGGCCATCAAGGAGCTTGGTGATAGACTCAAGTGCAGAATGCTAAATACCCAAAATGACCTTAGGGAAGAAAAGAAGCATACCCAAGAGTTAGAGGCTACCAACCAACGTTTAAGAGAGGACATCATAGACTTAGCAATGGAGTCATGTGATCAGGATCGACAGATTGCCTCTAGGGATGCCCTGTTAGCCAACTTGGCAAGTGAGATTGGATTGTAACGTACTTCGTTAGTTGGACCACCACACTTATCATTTTATTTCCAAAAATGTTGTCTAAATAAGTTGAAACTTGGATGCTTGTAATGGATTCATGTATGCCATGACTTCTGTGTGTTGATTGCCAAAGATATGCATGTGATGCCTTGTCTTGTGATTTATCTTTAATTATGTTGAATCTAACTTTTTCTATCTTATAAAATAGATGCCTAATGTTACTATCAGCACGGCTGAAGAGTTCGAGGGAACTCGTTTTGGCACTCGTCTTATTGAGCTCACTAGTCTGCTCAATCTTCCACTTCCTAGCATCATGGTGCTTCCCCTCACCAAGTTTGAGAGGAAAGACCTTTGGGGCTTCAAGGTTAATCAGCCAGGACGCCAGACTGAGCCTACCACGGAGGCAATCATCTTCAAGTTCATGCATGATGACAGGGAGAGAGGCCTAGAGGTAGTCATGCAGGATTTACTTGCACGTCTTTTAGGGAGACACTCTCGGGAGATTAGAGGTACTCACTTCCACGCCTTCGGGAGACGCGACGAGGATGGTGAGGCTATTGAGTTCGAGGATGCTGCTAGAGAGACGGCAGAGCCGATTCGTCTGTATCTCCAGGACCTAGAGGTTCTTCTTAGGCACCTAGATACTGATAGGACCAACGTCATGCTTAGCAATGACGAGCTCCAGGTGCAGCTTCGTGAGAAGGACAAGCTCTTCGCGGAGCAAGATGTGATAATCAAGGAAATGGAGGCCAAGTTTGAGAGTCAAGATAGAAAGTTCAAGAGTCAAGAGAAAAGAGTCCAAGATAGGAACAAGAGGATTCGAGATATGACTACATAACTAGAGACCAAGGACTTCGAGCTCGAGCATCAGCAGACTGTGATTGAGAGACTTCGTTCATAGAAGAGGGCTCTCAAAGCCAAGGTAGAGGCCTTGACCACCAATGTCGAGGAATACAAGACCGCTACGGAGAATGCAGGTCTTACACTTGTTGATGAGGAGGTTGATGCAGAGGAGTAGTGATGACTACTCATTTATCTATCATTTACCATACTTCTGATTATTGAGTCGCAATGACCATTCAACATGTGGATGGCTTGCTATTGGTGTGTTTACTTTTCAAACTTGTTGTTATGTCGTTGAACTTTATGTTTTTTGATGCTTGTTTGGTGATTGTCTATGTGATGTATTGTGCATGTTAAGCATATATGGGTATCTCATTCTTATCCTTATTGAAAACCACAGATGCCTCCTCGACGTGCCAATCCCAACCCGAACAACAACAATGTCACCCCAGAGATGCAGCAGTTGATGACAGCTCAGACACAGCTGATGCACATGATGACCACCTTTATGCAGAATCAGAACAACAACAATAACAAAAACAACAATAATAATAACAACAACAACAACAATCAGAACAATCCACCAGTTTTTGACATGCTTACCAGATTCCTAAGACTGAGGCCAGCAAAGTTCTCAGGAACTACTGATCCCATGGTGGCCAATGATTGGCTACGCTCAGTGAACAAGGATTTGGTAACTGTTGGTTGTAATGATGAGGAGAAAGTAAGGTTTGTAGCACATTTGTTGAAAGGACCAGCAGCTACTTGGTGGGATAACTTTCAGATCACCACTCCCATTGAGGATGTGACATGGGCTATCTTTGAAGATGGTTTCCGTACTGCTCACATGTCATCCGGAGTGATGAGTTTGAAGAAGAAGGAATTTCATAACTTGAAGCAGCGCCACCGCAGCTTGGCTGAATATATTGAGGAGTTCAACAATCTGACGCGTTATGCACCGGATGAAGTTGACACTGATGCTAAAAGGAACGAGAAGTTCCTCGAAGGATTGAACGATGAACTGAACCTGCTGCTATTTGTGGCCTATGTCCCCACTTATCAGTCTCTTTGTGACAAGGCTGCCATCCTGGAGAGCAAGATGAAATAGGTTGAAAGCAGGAAGAGGAAGCACTCTGACAAGCACAGCTCAGGATCGTCTCACAAACGTTCCCATTATGATGATAGTGGGAATTCTGGATCCCACAAGCATGGAAAGTACAACAAACACCACAACCGCAACCGTCAACATGACAACAAGCATCACCGTAGTCATGAAAATGACAAGTACAAGAATCACAAGAGTGGGTACAAGAACCACCACAATGGAAGTGGAAGTGGTAGTTGAAGCCAGCCTGTCAAGAAGGATCTTAGTCAGGTTGAATGTTTCAAGTGCAAGAAGATGGGGCATTATGCAAATGAATGCCCAGAAAAGAAAGTTGAAGGACCCAACAAGCCCAACCCTTTCCAAAAGGGACAGGTGAACCACATCAATGTGGAAGAGATCTATGAGGAACCTGATGCTGTTGCTGGTAAGTTCAAACTCAATTCTATTCCAGCATTTGTTCTCTTTGATACTGGTGCATCTCATTCATTCATATCAAGAGCATTTGTTGAAAGAAATGAACTACCAGTAGAAACTATTGGGTGTCCTATAAAAGTAAGTTCTCGTGGCGGAGAAATGATAGTGAACTCAGGATGTCATGATCTAGTCATAGGGTTTGGGAAGTATAAGTTTCCCGTTAATCTGATAATCCTAAATTCCCAAGGATTGGATGTAATTTTGGGGATGGACTGGATGACTAAGCACAAAGGAGTGCTAGATTGTGCCAACCATACTGTCACACTCACAACTCCAGAAAACAAAAGAATTAGATTCAAGACCAACTTTGAATCAAAAGGGAGTAAGCTAAATTCTCTTAAGGGGGTTAGCATAGACAGTGTGCCAATTGTGAGTGAATATCCGGATGTGTTTCCGGAAGAACTACCAGGAATGCCACCAGATAGGGATGTGGAATTTCTGATTGATTTGTTACCAGGATCAGGACCAATAGCAAAGATACCGTACAAGATGTCAGTTGATGAGTTGAAAGAACTCAAGAAACAACTTGGAGAACAGTTGCAGAAAGGATTTATTCAACCAAGTTCTTCGTCTTGGGGAGCACCAGTTTTGTTTGTGGAAAAGAAAGATAGAAGTCAAAGGTTATGCATAGATTACCGTTCACTCAATGAGGTAACTATTAAGAACAAATACCCTTTGCCTAGAATAAATGACTTGTTTGATCAGCTAGAAGGAGCCTGTGCGTTCTCAAAGATTGATCTCCGATCAGGATATTTTCAGCTTAAGATAAGAGAACAAGACATACCTAAAACAGCTTTCACCACTAGGTATGGATTGTATGAGTACACCGTGATGCCATTTGGTTTGACCAATGCACCAGCTTATTTCATGAATATGATGAACAAAGTGTTCATGGAGTTCCTTGACAAGTTTGTTGTCGTATTCATCGATGACATATTGATCTACTCCAAGAGCAAAGAAGAGCATGAAGAACATTTGCGTTTGATACTTGAGAAACTTAGAGAGCATCAGTTGTATGCCAAATTCAGCAAGTGTGAATTTTGGTTGAATGAAGTTGGATTTCTTGGACACGTTGTGTCAGGAGATGGTGTAGCAGTTGATCCTGCTAAAGTGTTAGTTGTAACTAAATGGGAATCTCCTAAGTCAGTAAAAGAGGTTCGTAGTTTCCTTGGCTTGGCAGGATACTATAGAAGATTTATTGAGAATTTCTCCAAAGTAGCTAAACCGATGACAGAGTTACTAAAGAAAGACAAGAAATTTGCTTGGTCTGAAGGATGTGAACTCAGTTTCCAAGAATTGAAGAAGATACTAGTGACGGCACCAGTCTTATGTTTGCCAGATTTAGAGAAGGATTTCCAAGTATATTGTGATGCATCTCATCATGGATTAGGTGAAGTGTTAATGCAAGAAGGGAAAGTTGTGGCTTATGCCTCGAGAAAACTCAAAACTCATGAGGTAAATTACCCAACTCATGATTTAGAGTTAGCCTTTGTTGTCCATGCACTCAAAACATGGAGACATTATCTTTTGGGAAAGCGATGTGAAGTGTTCACAGATCACAAAAGTTTGAAGTATATCTTCACCCAGAAAGAAATTAATATGAGACAAAGAAGATGGCTAGAACTCATCAAGGACTATGACTTGAGTTTGCAATACCACCCCGGTAAAGCAAATGTTGTAGAAGATGTTTTAAGCCGTAAGGTTTTTGTGAATGGCCTTACAAAGGGAGAGTTGCCAGATGATCTGTGTGCCCAATTTAGAGATATCAGAATGGAGATAGTGCCTGAAGGACATCTCATGTCATTGGATGTTCAACCCACCATGTTGGACAAAATCAAAGAAGCCCAAAAGACAGACAAGGAAATTGAAGAGATTAAAGAAAAGATTGGCAAGGGAAAGGCCAAAGGGATTCCATGAAGACGAACAGGGTACTTTATGGTATGGAAAACGTATCTGTGTTCCACAAGATCCAGAGCTTCGGAAACCGATATTACAAGAAGCACATAACTCACCATATTCCATTCATCCGGGTAACACCAAAATGTACATGGATATGAAAGAAAGATTTTGGTGGAATAATCTCAAGAAGGACATCGCCGAACATATTGCTTTGTGTGATGTATGTAGTAGAGTGAAGGCGGAACATCAGAAACTGGCAGGATTGCTACAACCACTACCTATTCCTGATTGGAAGTGGGATAAGATTGGCATGGATTTCATCACTGGACTACCAAGGACCAGGTCAGGATATGATTCTATTTGGGTAGTAGTGGATCGCCTAACTAAAGTGGCTCATTTCATACCCGTGAAGACAACTTATACAAGTGCTAAGCTAGCTAAGATCTATATGAGTAGGATTGTATGTCTACATGGAGTACCCAAGAGTATTTTGTCTGATAGGGGAACACAATTCACTTCTCATTTTTGGAGGCAACTACATGAGTCATTAGGAACGAGGTTGGAGTTCAGCACTGCTTTTCATCCTCAGACTGATGGACAAACAGAAAGGACCAACCAGATTCTTGAAGATATGTTGAGGGCATGTGCCCTAGACTATGGATCCAGTTGGGATGAAAGTCTACCTTACGCAGAATTCTCTTACAATAACAGCTATCAAGCCAGTATTGATATGACACCATTTGAGTTTCTCTATGGGAGAAAGTGTACCACCCCATTGCTATGGAATGGTGTGGGAGAAAGAAGTTTGTTCGAACTAGAACTAATCAAAGAGGCTGAAGAGAAAGTCAAGCTAGTTAAGGACAGATTGAAGATAGCACAGTCCCGACAGAAGAGCTACGCAGATCCTAAGCGTAGAGAAGTCACCTATGAAGTAGGTGATAGAGCTTATCTTAGAGTGTCACCACTTCGTGGAGTGAAGAGGTTTGGAGTCAAAGGAAAATTGGCCCCAAGATATGTTTGACCATTCAAGATTCTGAGTCGTAAAGGAGAAGTAGCTTATGAGATTGAATTGCCAGAGTCATTGTCTGCCGTTCACAATGTGTTCCATGTGAGTCAGCTTAAGAAATGCCATCCAGAGATGGAAGAGACTTCTTTGAAGGATACTATACCTTTGGAGGAAGTTCAATTGGAAAGTGATCTTACTTATGAGGAAAAACCTATCAAAATTCTTGAGACTGTAGAAAGAGTTACTCGGGCTAAGACTATCAAATTCTACAAAGTTCAATGGAACCATCATTCCGAAGAAGAAGCAACATGGGAAAGAGAAGATGATCTTCGGAAAGACCACCCTCACCTATTTGCTAGCCAATCTGAATCTCGAGGGCGAGATTCACCTTAAGGGGGTTAGATTTGTAACATCCATAAAATCATGTTTTCAAAGCTTTGCATATCATCCATGCATGCATACTCATTGAGGGTTCAATTTCAAACTCATTTGAAAGAAACAGAAACTTTGAGTGCTATGATTTTATGTAAGCAAGCATTGATTCAATGCCACTCTTAAGTGAGAGAATAATTGTTTTAAACCAAGTTTTGTTTGCTCATAAGTTGGATTGATTGAGTGTTAAAGCTTGGACAAAATTTCCAAAACAAATATGGTTTTAAACCATTTTCAAAACCTATTCAAATCTTGTGCTAAGGCACTGTTTATTTTGATTTCACAAAAGGGACCAAGCAGGTATAGAGAGACAACAGGGTTTTATGCCCAAAAGCATGAAGGTTACACTTTACAAAATCCAGAAAAAGTTTGGAATTCAAATGCTTTTGATTTCATTTGAAAATGATTCCAGAATATCAAATTAGAAAAAGAAAAGAGTTTAGAAATCAGTACTGGGCCTGACTCCACGTTTTCGGCCCAGCAGACAAAGCAGCAGCCCACCCGGGCCACCTCTCTCTGCCTTTCCTCACCGTGCCCGCGCACACCCCCTCGCTGACCACTGGGCCCCGCAGCCACGTCACTTCGTCGTCCCCAAATTACGCCTGCGACCAGCGTCGCCGCGGCCGTTTCCTCCCAAAGCAAATGCGCTTAAATCCCATTGATGTCGCGCGTAATTCTCGCCCTGCTCCGGCTATGTAACCCCCACCCATCTGCGACAATTTCCCCTCACTCAGCGCCCCCACTCCACCACCAGGCTGCCCACCGTGATACCGAGCCACTCCGGCGTGCGATTCCGGTGAGCACTCCTCGCCCCTTGCCTTCTAATCTTTCTAGCATGATCGCAGCAACCTTGCGCATCTTCTAACACCACTGGTGCGTGCTAGGACCACCCGGAGCCTCGCCAACATCGACGACTGCACGTGTCGACGAAGCCCGCAACTCCCACGAGCTCTCCTGGTTAGTACTGACTGCGCTTTTCCCTCTCGTTGACACTCGCGTGACCAGCATCATCTCGCGCATCTAACGCACTTCTCCTTTTGCCTTGGCATGACTTGTACCCTCGCCAGCAACGACGAAAAGAAGCCACCGCCGCCATAAGGAACTACGGCGAGCAATCTTCGTCGACCTCGAGCGCCCCTTCGCCAACCAAGCATACCTTGAGCATCAGCAGTGCACGGCGAACTCGGTGAGATATCTCTCCCTCTTCCGCGCGACCTAGATCATCGGCAACGTCTCTGATAGAGCCGCCGCCACCACTCGTCGCCGCTAGCACCGCCAGACTTTGGTCGCATTCTTAGCAGCCGTAGGATCTAGATCCAGCACTCTAGATTAGATCCGCATCGAAGCGGTAAGTGACGATTTGAGCCGTACGAGTTAAGTTAGATCTGACGGTCCACGAGTGTGATCCAGTGCAAAGCGGTACCGACGAATCAGAGAGCGCCGTGTGGCCCGCATTTAAATTTAAAACAGAAATTTGATCTATTAGTTAACCAAACTTGTAAAATTCATAACTTTTGATTCCCACGTTAAAATTTTGCAAACTTTATATCATTGGAATCAGGAGAGAAAATCCTATTTGTTTATGCAATGTGTTTATTGTTTTGCCTTTGTAAAAATGGTTGTTTTTACAGAAACATTTGTAGGCATAATTTGTGTATAGTAATTTTTTGAAAAATGATTTGCTGATCAAATAAAGTTTATTTCGTGTGTTTTGGACTTGTTTAGGATTCAGTACTGTATACTTGTCTTGTTTGGTGTAGAAAATCATCACATGGCATTTGCATGCATTCATATATTTTTGTTTATATATTTTGATATGTGATCTTTGTGCCATTATTTTATGTGTAGATTTTGGTGCAAATAGTGATTGTGATTGTGAAGATTGTTGCTACTCCCCAAACTACCAAGGCAAGTGGTGATTCATGATTTTATTCCTATATTTTTCACCTATGCACTAGAAATATTTTGTATAGGACTTGCATGAATATTTTGATAAGTATCTATATGCTATGCTTGGGAAATCCTAGTAGTTGTAGAATTGTTAGAAATTTCTCTAAGTTAAGATGCTTACCATTGCCATGCTTAGCCTAGCTAGTAGCAACCGAGGGTGGTTATATATTCATGCTATGAGAAACATTTCTAAGTCTTTGGACTTAAGTTTTGCTTAATAAAACAACTAAGTGAATGAAACACCTGGGTGGAATGGAAAGAATGGTTTGTGTTGAGTGGTTACACAAGGCCCATTTCTATGGTTTACCTTGTGTATCTCACTTGTGGAAAGCCACCCAGGAACAAAGGGATTTGAGATGCCAAATGTTAAGAAGCTTCTAGTGCAGCCACATGGCAATATGGGCTCTGCCTGGATCATATAGGCTGCAATAACTTAGTCATTTGGGCAGTTGGTGGTAGTGGGTTGATAGGTTGGAACGCGTCCATTTGGTCTAAGGGAAGGCTTCTGAAAGGTCATGTCTTGGTGAAAATCAAGTCTTGTGGGGAAAGTGCACAACCTCTGCAGATGGAAGAATCTAAGTACTTAGCCATGTCCCTGGTATTGGATAACTTGAGCATCAAGACATGGAAGCTATCAAGAATCTCCTCATCCCAATTTCTAAGCTAAAATTTGTGGTTGAACAAGGGTGAAGGCTCACCAATTTCTATTGGTGATTCCTTGGGAAAGTTTTGTCAAAGAAAAACTTAGTGTTTTTAACTAATAGGAAAAAACCTATTTTTGAGCAAAGCAAGCCTAAGCTACACTTAGCCAAATGCATGTAGTATCTAGATGCTAATATTCTACTAAGGTATCACTTGCCAATACTATTCCAAATGTATTGACCCACTGTGGCTGTAACTTGTGATGTTGCAGGTTATTTTGATGATGATTAGGGGTTATAAGTCTACACTCAACATGCTTGCCTGTGGCACATGAAGATGAAGACTTGTTTATCTTATTTATATTTGAACTCTTGTATTAGGCATGTGGCCATGGAGTTGTAAAAGACTATTTTGTCTATGGAATGATATGTAATAATGACCTTTGTTTCTGTGTACTTCATCTTAAACTGTGGATGCTAGCATTGATCCAGGGACTAGCATTGCAATCATAGGGATCCTTACCTTTATAAAGGGAGGGATCCTACATTATTACTCTCCACATAAGCATAGTCATTCTTATTAATTGTAGTGGGAGCAAATTCAACAAAATAGCTATCACTATTATTCTCATTACCATAATCATCAAATATAGGAGGCATATTGTAATCACAATAAATTTTCTTATCAATAGTAGGTGGACTAAATTTATCATACTCATCATTGTAATCATCATAAATTGGAGGTTTGGTATCATCATAAGCAATAGAATAGCTATCTTCCCAAGTGTGTCCATTTGTAAACATATCATCATTGGAAGGAACATGGATAGCGCTAATAGCACAACAATTATTAATATCATCATTTTCAGAATTGGTGTCAAAGAGATTTTCAATATCACAAGTATTGTGTTTTTCCCAATCATGATCACTAATATAGGTAACAGGCATAGGAACATCATCTAGTTTAGACTCATCAGCAAAAACTATGATAGGAGCAACATGCTTAGAGGAAGATACCGTTTCCTCTCTCCTTTTACTCCTCTTCTTCTTCTCCTCTTTAGGAGGGAGAGGCTTGAAAGGAAGATTCTCCACATACAATGGTTTATTGTTAGAGACAATGGAAGAAAATTTGGAGGATTCCTCCTTTTCATTAATAAGAACAAAACTCATATCAGTGCTGTCATATTTTGGTAAAATATCATCTTTTATAAGATTTTGTATGTAAGTATTCGCTTCGCAATTATCAACACAATAAAGATGACACCCATGCAAGACACAATTCATACCAAACGCACTCATGTCTACCAAAGAAGTTTTTCTTGATAACTCTTCACACCCCCAAAACAATGTAAGTTCATCATGTTGATTATCAGTGATTGATGACCCACAAGTGTAGGGTATCGCAACAGTCTTCGGGGGTAGTATTACCCAATTTATTGATTCGACACAAGGGGAGCCAAAGAATACTTGCAAGCCTTAACAACTGAGTTGTCAGTTCAGCTGCACCTGGAAATAGTTCTTGCTCATAGAAGTTTATCAGTAGCAACAGTTTGTAGTAGCAACAGCAAAGCAATAGCAACAGTGAAACAGTAGCAATAGTAACAGTAACGGTAACAGTAGGATTCGAGTGCGGTAGGCATAGGGATGGATGGACAGACATTGCATGGACGAGTCTAAACATGTAACTTCAAAGAACTAGAGCATTGCAGATAAATAATATTAAGCATCCAAGTACTAAACAATCCTAGGCATGTGCTCCAAATATAGTCATACGTGCTCGCAATGAGAACTTACACAACATCTTCTGTCCAGCCATCCCATGGCAGCGGGGCCTCTAGGGAACTACTGGAAATTAAGGTACTCCTTTTAATAGAGCACCGGATCAAAGCATTAACACTCCGTGAACACATGTGATCCTCACACCACATCCATCCCCTCCGGTTGTCCCAATTATTGTCACTTTGGGGCCTTTGGATCCGGACAATGATATGTGTACACAACTTGCAGATAAGATCACAAACAATACTATCATAATGATTCAATAATAAGTTCAGATCTGAGATCATGGCACTCGGGCCCTAGTGACAAGCATTAAGCACAACAAGTTGCAACAAAGTCAAATAGCACTAATAGAGATACTAGGCACTATGCCCCTAACAGATCTTATTCGATTACATGATAGAACTCATCCAATTCCTACCATCCCCAAGCCTACAGTGGGGTTTATTCACTCATGGATGAGGGAAACATCGGTGGTTGATGGAGATGCGTTGGTGATGACGATGGCAATGATCCTCTCCAAATTCCCCATCCCGGCAGGGTGCCATAACGGAGTTTATGGATCCGAATCTTGGTTTCTCGTGGCGGCAGCGGAGCGGAACTCTTTCTGGAAAACTATCGAACCCCCTGAGTTTTTAGGCCAGAAGGCAACTTATAGGCGCGAAGGGAGGCTGAGGAGCTGCCTGGGGTGGCCAAACCCCCTCCAGGCGCGGGGTCAGGTGGGCCCGCGCCTAGGGGGGTCTGGGCCCCCCAGGCCTCCCCTCTGTCTCCCCTTCTGGCTTCGTGGATCTTCTGGTGAGAAATAGTTTTTCGCATATTTTCTAGGATTTTTCGTGATAGTTCATTTTCTGCACAATAAAAATACACCAAGGTAATTCTGCTGAAAATAGCGTCAGTACGTGTTAGTTGTATCCAAATCACACAAGTTTAGAGAAGAAATAATAGCAAAGTGTTCGAGAAAGTAGATACGTTTTGGACGTATCAACTCCCCCCAAGCTTAGCTTATTGCTTGTCCTTAAGTAATTCAGTTGAAAACTGAGTGCGATAAAAAGAACTTACACTAACACTTTGCTTCATATGATGTATATATTCTCAGCACATGAGTAGATGCTTAGACAATTCATAATAAGAAGTATGCAACTAAGTCTACTCAATAGTCATTGCAAGCTATGAAGAGAAACCAACTCAATAATAATAAGTAGCATGGAACATAAACATAAGCAAAATTGCAATGCTCATAATAAGGTATGATAGAGTGGTATCTCGCTTGCCTTTGTTTGAAGAGCACAATATCAATGCCAAGGCACCTCTGAAGTTCAAATGAAGACTAGAAGTAAAGGTATCAGAGATACAAGCATCAAAGTCATGACATAATTAACCAAGTTTTGGAACAAACACAAAAATGACAACTATGCTCTCAAGAAGGTGCTCATAGAATAAGTGGCGACTCAACAAAGTTGTGAAAACGGTTTTGTGAAGGTTTGAAAGGCTTCCTAATGTTGAAAGGAAGGTACTCATTAGCTTTGAGCTCTCATTGCCCCTATCATAGGCATCTTCATGTGGTTAAGGTGAAACTGAGGTCCACTCTGAATCATATGCTTGACAGTCCATAGGCTGAAAATCCCAAGTCCCTTGAGTACGAGGGCCGCTCCGCATGCTACTCAACTTTGGTCACGTGAAAGTTCTTGTCATTGTAAATACATGCGTATCATCGAGAACCGCCAGGGTACCCCTTGCACATGGTACATGAGCTTTCCCATAACCAAAATAACAAGGTAAGCAGACAATGAGCATCTCAACAATCTTTTTATTTACCATATGCATAACTTTTTATTGAGGAAGCTTCATAGATGCTCATTATAGTGATGTTGCAAGTTTCCACCATGATTAAGCATGGCTTAGGCTAGCGGCCTAGGCGTTTCTCTAACATAATGTATAAAATCCATGAACTAACAACTTCCCCTTTTATTTCACATCGTCGACATCCATAAACAAAAGAGCAAGGAATCAACTGGATGAGATATCCAAAAAGTGATGAAAGCGTTCCCCGTGATAGCACGGTTTTGCTGACTCCCAGTATATAATAAGCAAGCATATAACTTTCATGGACTAGTCACAATGGTTCAAGATTATTAAGCGCAAGGAATAAAGTGTGCCATCAAGTTTGTGGGAGCTTTACTAACTAACTTTCTCAAACAGACAAACATTTTATTTTGGAAGAAAACATGGCATATAGAATATGCACTAAAATAGCAAATGATGCTAATAGGTAGGTATGGTGGACACAGCTGGCAATATTGGTTTTGGGAATTTGGAAGAACAGGTAAAGCACATACTTAGTTCAAGTGAAGGCTAGCAATAGAGAGGGAGCGACAAACGAGAGAGCAATAATTGTCATAATCATGTGTGGAACAAAACAGGACTAATTATGGCATGAAAGTGATACAAGAACTCTGAGGCAAAATAAATCATCGAGGCTTACTGACTATTGATTCACATGAATAGTCAGAGGAGGATACCACAATATCATACCAAAGTATGAATGAAACAATGTAAGCAAACATTCATATGACATGCTACAAACTATTAGCAAGCTGGAGCTAATCATAGACAAGCAAAAACTACTAAGCATCCATAATGACATACACCTTACACAAACAGGCTAAGCATGCTCACAATGATGAGTATATGTACAAAAATGAAACAAATAGAGTTCGTTACCAGCCTCTTACCATACCTCGAGTTGCCTTATTCTTCATTATTGCCCTTAACTTATGTGACTTGAATAATTAACATGAAAACCAATATCCACTAAGGACATCTGAACCCTGCAAAGAACTCACAAAACCAAATAAGAACAACAAATATTTTTGGTGTTTTCAATTTTTTTAGAAACAAGCAAACAAAGAAAAATCAAACAAAAACAAACCAAACCAAACAAAGCAAAATCTTTTTGGATTTTTCTTTTAAGGCAAACCAAAGCAAAGAAACAAACCAAGAGAAACAACGAAAATATTTTTGGTATCTTTGGGATTTTGAGAAAGCAGCAACAAGAACCAAAAAGAAGAAAGCGAAATAATGGATATACAAAGAACCGACCGAACATGATATATAGATGAGTGTGATGTCGGTATACCTCCCCCCAAGCTTAGGCTTTTGGCCTAAGTGGGGCTCAATAACACAGATAGTAACCCCATGCCGGTGGGTCATCATAGGAATGATCATAGTCAGGCACTTGTGATGAAGAAGAAGACGCGCCCCAATCAAATGTGGGCTGCTGGTATGAAGACTCTCCCAAGTTGGAGGGATGAACCGAATTGTCTTCGTCATCCTCTTCAACATTCTCTTCTTGCTGGGAGAGTTCCCCAACATATGTGTCAACCTCCTCCTCCGTAAATGACCATCCTTGCCTGTTATCAAAGTTAAACAAAGCAGGTGCAGGCAAATAAACTATTTTCTCACTCCTAACTTTTCTCCGACCTTGCTGGACAAAAGATATTTCATATGGCAAACTTCTCACATTAGCCCTCAAAGAAACAAAACCATGTTGAATCATGGATTCAATATGAAGCCTCTCTATGGAAAACTAAAAATCTGAATAATGAGGCTCTAAACCGTGGAAAGTTAGCAACCTAGAAGCAATGAGACCTCCACAAATTCCACCCTTCTCATGGTTGGTGGTGAGACGATGAGCTATCAAAGCACCCAAACTATAAGAACTATTCCTATTCAGAGCAGCTGCAATAAAAGCTAGATCAAAAGAAGACAACTTTCTAGCAGTCTTTCTAGCAAGAGCACACTTGGTAATGAAATAGGAAAAGTATCTAATAGCTGGGAGCTAGATGTTCCGAATTTTACCACTTTCCTTTGAGAAGTCGAAACCTTGGCAAATCTCAGCATACAAATCAACAAGTGACTTGGGCCTCTCCTTGATCTTCTCACAAGATCCCCACTGAGGTACTCTAATTGCTGCACAAAATCAGCAAAAGGCAGGTTGATAGGCATATTATATATTTTGTAATGGACCATGGGATTAGAAGTAGACCAAGTGAACCGGAAGTCCTGCACAAAATCCATGGTTAGCTTAACATATTGGATTGGTTCGCCTTCAACAAAGTGCTCCAACCCCGCATTTGTAACCAAAGTTTGAAAATCTTGGAGAATCCCCGCAACTCTCATAAATTCATGGCATGGATATATGGAAGGAAAAACTACCTCCTCACGATGAACCTTCATTGGCTCATGCACCATCAAGTCATATTGATTCAGTGAGTAATCACTCATCTTCTTTGCTGAAATTTTTAGACAACCATCAAACCAAGTGATTTCTAAGTTGATAAATGATGAGAAACTACTATAGGAACTTGCTAGAGGACTACACATGCATCAAAACAAAATTTCTAAGCATAGAACAAGCATGCAAGCTCAAACAACCTGTCACCTACATTAGCAAAATAATCAAGATACAATCTACCAATCACAAATCTAATTGGACAAGTAGAGGAGGCACATACCAAGGAACAATCCCTCCAAAAATCAGCACTTGAGATGGGATAAACAAGGAGATCGAAAATTGCGAGCAAGAACAGCAAGAACTCGAGCTTGAGAAAGTTTTCCGGTGTTTTTTGTGTTGGGGAGGTGACCCTGGATAGGGTCAAGACAGGGGAAGATAAAAGGAATTTCCCCTGTCATATGCCGAGTTACTGTCTATATCGGCCGAGTCATATAAAGGTCGGACGAGATAAGCACGGCCATGACACCTATGGAAGGAGATGTATACTACCCGGCCGACATATGAGTTAAGTCGGCCGAGTAAGTCCAAATAATCTAAATGCAGGTGAAGGCCAAGCCGAGTTAAGAGAGACAGGGCCGAATGACATGAAGCTTGCAGGAGAAGGAGGTGCCTATAGTCAAACCCTAGCCACGGGCTAGGAAGAATCTGAACAGAGCCAAGCGCAAAGGACAAGGCGCAGAGCAGCAGAAGGGCAGAAGGAGGTCACGGAGGTGACAGTCCTGGAGCCCGAGGCGTGCATGTGGGGTTCTCTGGAACTTTTTTTCATTAGAAGGGGGACACGGAAAGAAGGTCGCCGAGTTACTAAATTGAGACAAGCATATTCTTCGAATATGCTTGCCACGTCAGCCCTAGAAGAGCCAAGACACCCCTTTATAAGGAGAGGCATGGATTCCTGAGAAGGGGATCGGCTCATTCTACATTGTTAGGCTCGTAAAGTTCATCTTCTCTTCCTGCATACAGCTCAAGGAGCACTTGTAGCCCAAGAGAGGATAAATAAAGATCTGTATGTTAGTCATTCGCGTGTAGAACTAACTACATCTTCCCTCCCCATATCCCTATAGCATCCATTGGCCCCATACTTTAGCCTACCCATGGCATCTGCCGTGCCACCACCACGACATTTTGGGAGAGAGAGAAAGAAGATGGATTTGGAGGCAGCCGGGAGGGGCCCAGGTGGGCTAGACCCCCTAGGCGCCACCACTAGGTAGGCCGCGCCTACCATGGGTGTGGGGCCTAGGGGTGCCCCCTGGGTCATCTCAGGTGCCACTCTGCTCCTTTTTTCGAGGAAAAATTTATTTTGAATTTTCTGGGATTTTTCGAGAAACTTTATTTTTGGCCAATTTTCAGGGTATGACAATTGATTTTCTCGGAGAAACAGCTTTTTTAGAAGAAGCAAAAGCAAACCAAAATCCAAACTACAGGATCTATAAGAAACTCAAACAAGCAAACAACTAACAAAACTAAAGCTAAAGCAAAGACTAGGAAGGAGAAAGGAAAAAGAAAGCAAGTATAACCACAGTGGAAACATTATTTTGTTCATTAAAATCCTTTTGTTAACAAGGTTGATCAAGTCTTGTTACCAAAACAATATTATATGAAACAAAACTTTGCATTCCGCAAGGTGATTATGTTACCTCATACTTGATAGCAATGGTCCCAATAATAATAGTTTCAATATTTTCTTGTGGAATGGGACAATATATTTCTCCAACCTTGATGCCTTCAATATTTTCAATAGAATTCAGGCAATAGCTTCTAACAACCTTCTTGGGGAAATAGATAGTGTGCTCTTTGTCATTAATATTGAATGTTACTTTTCCTTGATTGCAATTGATGACACGACCTGCAGTATTAAGAAAAGGTCTCCCAAGAATAATAGACATATTATCATCTTCAGGCATTTCAAGCACAACAAAATCAGTTAAAACCATGCAATTATGAGCTACTTGAACAGGAATATCCTCACATATACCAATAGGAATAGTAGTTGACTTATCAGCCATTTGCAAAGATATATCAGTTGGTATCAACTTTTCTAGCTGGAGTCTCTTGTAGAGAGAAAAAGGCATAACACTAACTCCAGCTCCCAAATCACATAAAGCAGTTCTAACATAATTATTCTTAATGGAGCAAGGAATAGTTGGTATACCTAGATCACAGAGTTTCTTTGGAACCTTACCATTGAAGAAGTAATTAGCAAGTAGAGTAGAAATCTCCTCAATATGAATCTTCCTTTTATTAGAGACAATATCCTTCATATACTTTGAATAAGGAGGCAACTTAATAGCGTCAGTCAAAGGAATTTGCAGAAATAAAGGCTTCATCCACTCACAAAACTTGTTATAGTGTTCTTCCTCCTTTGACTTGTGTTTCTTACCTGGAAAAGGCATAGGTTTTTGCATCCAAGGTTCTCTCTCTTTACCATGTTTATTAACAATAAAATCATCCTTTGTGTACCTAGTGTTCTTAGTGTGTTTCTCAGGTTCTTCCTCACCTTCCTCCTTATTAGGAGACTCATTATTATTACCACTCTTAGTTTCAGCATCATAGACAGATATACTATTAGGATCTACAACAGGTTGAAGTGGTTCCTCAACTTTCTTATGTTTCTTTTTCTTCCTCTTACGAGGACTACCACTATCCTCACCTTGTTGGGAATCTTGCTCTATTCTTTTAGGGTGTCCTTAGGGATATACAGGATCTTGAGTAGCTATACCACTCCTAGTTCTAATTCCATAAGCATGTTTATCTCCTGAAGCATTAACTAGCATATCCTTTTGTACCTTAGCAAGTTGATCAAGTTGGGTTTGAACCATTTGAAATTGTTTACAAAGCATTTTAATATCATTAGAAGTCCTTTCTATAATATCTTTCAACTCATGAATAGCTCTAGAGTTTTCCAATAAATGATTCTAAATCTGATTATTAAAATGACCTAGTTTAACAATAAAAATGTCAAGTTCCTCTAAGCATTGATCAGGAGGTTTACCATAAGGAATATCACCTTCATTAAAGTGTTGGAGAGAGTGTACCTCAATAGTAGATGAGTGGGGAATTGGCTTACATAATTCTTCTATAGGAGGTAGATTCTTCACATCTTTAGCTCTAATACCTTTCTCCTTTAGACACTTTTTAGCTTCCTTCATCACTTCATCATTTAATGTAATAACTCCCCTCTTCTTTGTTGTTGGTGTTGGAACTGGTTCAGGAACATCTGGTTCAGGAGTAACTGGTTCAGGAGTAATAGGCTCAGGTGTATTCAGCTCAGTTGAAGTCCAATCATCATAATTCTTGCTTATCTTGTTCATTAATTCTTCAGCATATGTAGGAGTCCTTTTCCTGAAAACACAATCAGCAAAGCTATCTAGGTAGGTCCTAGAATCATCAGTTAGTCCATTATAATAAATATCAAGCAACTCATTCTTAGGTAATGGACATCCAGGATATGCATGAATCAAGGAACGGAATCTTTTCCATGACTCAGGCAATTTCTCTTCTTCTTCCTGTTTAAAATCAAAAAGTCTCTACAAAGCAGCATGTCTAGCACTGGGAGGAAAATATTTATGGAAGAAAGAAGCAATCAGGGTTATCAATGGAACCAGGAGGTAATCTATTAAACCAAACCCTAGCTTCTCCTTTTAGTGAAAAATGGAAGATCTTAGCAACAAAGTACTTGCGCATTTTAAAATCATCAGAGAACAAAGCACTCATAGTAGAAAGCTCATTCATATGAGCCACAACACTCTCGTTTTTAGTACCACAAAAAGGTTCTTTCTCAACAATATCCAAATAAGCTAAATCAAGAGAGAAATCATAATCTTTATCTTTAATATCTATGGGAGAGGTGGCAAACTTAGGATCATAGGACTTCTTAGGTATAATAGTATGTCTAGCAAGGAGACTCTTAATAGCACTAGCGCCATGTGTGTTTCGGCACTCTTCAACAAATTCATCAGTGAGCTCTATGTAACCATCATTAATATCAAAACTCTCACTAGACTCAGGTGAGCTAACAGGTGTAACAGTGTCTTCGCTAGGAGTTTCGGTATTTCCTAGACTAGCCA
Source organism: Avena atlantica (assembly GCA_910589765.1). Taxonomy (NCBI): domain Eukaryota; kingdom Viridiplantae; phylum Streptophyta; class Magnoliopsida; order Poales; family Poaceae; genus Avena; species Avena atlantica. The sequence continues at coordinate 475,785,388 of OU342735.1, forward strand.
TAGTAGCATCTAGAAAAGGACCTAATGAACCACTCGCATCAAGCACAGTAGAAGTAACATCATGAGTATCAAAAGCAGTTTCAGATTCAGCAGTAGTAGCAGTGTGTGTAGCATGAGTATGTGGTGGTGGTGTGACAAGCTTACTTATAACAGACAGTGAGTCAAGAGCAACAGAGGTGTTTAGGACCGTACCTGTTCTTCTAGTGGATGGTAAAATAGGAAACTTTTCATCACGAGACTTCCCCATGATGAAAGGAGTAGCAGTGAATAATAATAGATCCAAGTGAACTTACAAATAAAGCTATGCTTCCCGGCAACGGCGCCAGAAAATAGTCTTGATGACCCACAAGTGTAGGGGATCGCAACAGTCTTCGCGGGTAGTATTACCCAATTTATTGATTCAAGACAAGGGGAACCAAAGAATACTTGCAAGCCTTAACAACTGATTTTTCAGTTCAGTTGCACCTTGAAATAGTTCTTGCTCACAGAAGTTTATCAGTAGCAACAGTTTGTAGTAGCAACAACAAAGCAACAGCAACAACAATAGCAACAGTGAAACAGTAGCAACAGTAACAGTAACGGTAACAGTAGGATTCGAGTGCGGTAGGCATAGGTATGGATGGACGGGCGTTGCATGGACGAGTCTAAACATGTAACTTCAAAGAACTAGGGCATTGCAGATAAATAATAATAAGCATCCAAGTACTAAACAATCCTAGGCATGTGCTCCAAATATAGTCATACGTGCTCGCAATGAGAACTTGCACAACATCTTCTGTCCATCCAGCCCGTGGCAGCGGGGCCTCTAGGGAACTACTGGAAATTAAGGTACTCCTTTTAATAGAGCACCGGAGCAAAGCATTAACACTCCGTGAACACATGTGATCCTCACACCACAGCCATCCCCTCCGGTTGTCCCAATTATTGTCACTTTGGGGCCTTTGGATCCGGACAATGATATGTGTACACAACTTGCAGATAATATCACAAACAATACTATCATAATGATTCAATAATAAGTTCAGATCTGAGATCATGGCACTCGGGCCCTAGTGATAAGCATTAATCACAACAAGTTGCAACAAAGTCAAATAGCACTAATAGAGATACTAGGCACTATGCCCCTAACAGATCTTATTCGATTACATGATATAACTCATCCAATCCCTACCATCCCCAAGCCTACAGTGGGGGATTACTCACTCATGGATGAGGGAAACATCGGTTGTTGATGGAGATGCATTGGCGATGACGATGGCGATGATCCTCTCCAAATTCCCCATCCCGCAGGGTGCCAGAACGGAGTTTCTGGATCCGAATCTTGGTTTCTCGTGGCGGCGGCGGAGTGGAAATCTTTCTGGAAAACTATCAAACCTCCCTGAGTTTTTAGGTCAGAAGGCAACTTATAGGCGCGGAGGGAGGCCGAGGAGCTGCCTAGGGTGGCCAAACCCCCTCCAAGCGCAGGGTCAGGTGGGCCCACGCCTGGGGTGGGTCTGGGCCCCCAGGCTTCCCCTCTGTATCCCCTTCTAGATCCATGGATCTTCTGGTGAGAAATAGTTTTTCGCATATTTTTTGGGATTTTTAGTGATAGTTCATTTTCTGCACAAAAACAAGACATCAAGGTCATTCTGCTGAAAACAACGTCAGTCCGTGTTAGTTGTATCCAAATCACACAAGTTTAGAGAATAAATAATAGCAAAGTGTTCGAGAAAGTAGATACGTTTTGGACGTATCAGTGATCGCGTTATCACAATACAAGCTTGCAGTACTCATTGGATTATAAAGGTTATTATTATGGCCTGAGCATTGAAAATTGAAATGACCCACTTCATAGCAGAGTTCACAAATAAAAGGGTAGAGGGCACAATTTTTTTTACCAAGATCATTTAGAGCCTTAGACCATGTTCTGGTTTTTTCATTCCAGTGTGTGATACAATATTCTTCTTCTATTTTATTCTTCTCACAAGGTCTATGCATACCACAAAAATTAACATGCTTATAAGAAATAGTACTTTTAGAAGTTTGAGCATGTTTATTGCAATCATTAATAACATTTTCATTTTCCATGCAAGTGTCTTTAAAAGGTTCATGATACATGTCCCATTTTTCTTTAGGAGCATTAATATGGGAAGAAAAGGCTCTATAATATCTAACAAGAATTTGAGGATCAAGACCATAGTTAGCACTAAGCTCTTGAAAATCAGTAGTTTCAGCGAAAGACTTAATGCAATCATACTTATAGTTTATACCTGGTTCTTTACCTTTGTCATTATCCCAATATTCGGTATTTCTTTGAATTGTTTCAAGAAGATCCCACTTGGCTTTGACCTCCTTACTTGTGAAGGATCCTTCTAAACAGGTATCTAGATAGTCCTTGTAATGTCCTGAAAGCCTTGCATAAAAATATTGATAATAATATTACTGGGGAGCTCATGAATGGGGCATTTGAGAATTAGTGACTTCAGTCTCCCCCAAGCTTGGGCAATACTTTCTCCCCCATGAGGATGAAAATTATAAATATAATTCCTATCTTTATGAATTTCGTGAGGAGGATAAAATTTAGAGTAAAAGAGAGATTCAAGTTCCTTCCACTCCAAATGATGAGGATCATCTAGTAGCTCATACCACTCCCTTTCTTTGTCCCTAAGTGATAAAGAGAATAGCTTCCTCTTAACTTGGTCCATTGAAATACCTGCACACTTGAAAAAGTCGCATAATTCAATAAAGAGTAAATGATCACTAGGATGGACAGTTCCATCTCAAAAATAGTAGTTATCAACACGATCAACAATTTTTGTAGGTATCTTAAAAGGGACACTTTCAGTATGTGGCTTTAAAATATTACGAGTATCATTAGAATTACCACATGTGGGAGATAAAGTATCATTAGAGAAAATTTTCTTCCCTAAAGCTGGGGAACTAAAAAGATATTTCTCATAAAAACTAGCTTCCCCAAGCTTAGATGTTTCCATACCGTTAGTAACACGGTGTTCAAAAAATTCATACTAATAACATTGCTATTAGCATGCAAAGAAAGTTCCATAGGTTTTTAAATTTTCTCTTCAAACACTTCATGTTCTAACTCAATATAAATACTACAAAGCTCTCTAATTTTGTTGTTGTTTTCCATTAAGCCTAACTAGTGAAAACAAGAAACAAAAAGACAAAATTGCATAATCTAAAGGAAATAACTTCGAGCACTCACACCGGAGGATGTGAGTACCTTTTACCTTACCTCCCCGGCAACGGCGCCAGAAAATAACTTTCTGGCTTGCTGATGTCGTGGGGTAACGTGTGTGAGTGCCTTTTACCTTTCCTCCTCGGCAACGGCACCAGAAAATAACTTTGATGGAGCTTGACGTGGAGGAAAGGTAAAATGCCGAAAACCTCCCCGACAACAGCGCCAGAAATTAGCTTGATGTCTATGCACTTCTATTCTTGTAGATAGTTTTTGGGCCTCCAAGTGCAGAGGTTTGTAGAACAGCAGCAAGTTTCCCTTAAGTGGATCACCCAAGGTTTATCGAACTTAGGGAGGAAGTGGTCAAAGGTGTCCCTCTCAAGCAACACGGCAATTAGAAAGAAGTATATATAACCCCCCTATGTTTCAGGTTTGGAACAAAGACCCCCCTTAACTTTAAACTGGAACACATCACCCCCACAACTTTGCTAAACCGGACAGAGAGCCCCCTTCACCCGTGCAAGGCTGTTTTTCTTGGTGGTTTTGATGACGTGGCGAGTTGGCAGTTAGCACAGGTGGCAGAAGTGACTCCATCTCGGACCAAATGCACCCCACCTGCGAGCACCACCTGGTAAGATCGAACCCAGTTCGTCCTAGGCAGCTCTGCCTAGTCGTTTCTACTCTCGACAGTGGAGGATGGCCGGTTAATTTCTGTGGTATTTGAATGTCGGACGCCCTTGACCGCCTAGCAAGTGCATTCTCCTCGTGCACCAACAGCTGCGGGTCAGCACATACACCATAGACCACACCTCCTGGATACCTGATCCTGATAAAACGCACACAATATTTCATGAAAAGCTAGTGTTAGACTGAAGACTCAGCGTACGTGACTGAATAGGAAGTCTTCGGTATCCACTGAACTCACCGCGTCAATGATTATCTGATCATATCGCATGTGCAAACATGCGCCTGTAATCTAGGATCAAGCTGAATTAATTAGACTGTGCGAGCGCATGCACCGCCATTCTCTCTCCCTCTATACATCTATATAAACACACATCTATATAAACACTGTACTCTGTGATTAAATTAATCAAGGCAATTGCCGCTGCTAAACAACACATCCCAAACACTCTCTCTGTCTTGCATCTAGCACGATCGATGGGCGATGCAACGCATGCATTCACTGTCCTGTGGCAGGGACCAAGTAACCATGATCCATCGCTCCATCACCAATTCCTCGGGAAGATGGGACTCGTCAATGGCGTCCCGGTCGTCCCAGAGGGTGGCATCCAGATTCTTCTTGCGTTGTCATCGCCGATGAAGGGATACACCATCTTCCAGGCCGCCATGAAGACGTACGGCACGTGGATGAGGAGAACCCTCCCCGCACCACCATGAAGATGTATGGCCTGCAGCCACTCAGGTGACTGTACCGCGGCATGGGGAACTGAAGTACCTGCGCGAGCGACATATTCATGGCGACAACCGAGGAGCGGGAGCGTAGACTTCTTGGCGGCAGTAGGAGCGGAGCGGAGCGAGAGGGGAGGAAGCAGAGAGGTGGACAGGGGCGGCTGGAGGTGATGCCACGTCGTGGAAAACGAGTGGGTTTGGTCAAACCAGGGGGTAATTTTTCAGTTGATCACACATTTGCTAGGCTAGAATAGCTACGGCACATCCATGTCACCCAAACCGCTTGCAATACAGCTGATTCATCATGAGGGGGGCCCTCTGTCCGGTTTAGCAAAGTTGTGGGGGTGATGTGTTCCAGTTTAGAGTTAGGGGGTCTCTGTCCCAAACCCGAAACATAGGGGGGTTATGTATACTTATTTCCTGCAATTAAGATACAAGAAGTCTCTTATGTCCCCAACACACCCAATACACTTGTCAAGTGTATAGGTGCACTAGTTCGGCGAAGAGATAGTGAAATACAAGTGGTAACAGTACCAGAAAAGAGCTTCTGACTTGTTGTTGACGTGGGAGAAACTAAAGGTAAACTGAAATAAAGATGGAAGCAAGCAAACATGCAACAGATCTAGATGCAAACAGTGTTTCAATGTTTAGAAACAAGGCCTAGGGATCATACTTTCACTAGTGAACACTCTCTCATATAAATATCCTCTCTTCATGATACTACTCTTAACTACTCTCCGGTTGGACACTCTAATCCACGGTAGGCCTACAAAAGCACAACTCAAAGTCGGCCTTCCCCATCTAGATAACCCCACACTGTCACCTTGAGCGCTAGATGGTTCCAACAAACACCCGAATTTCATAGAGACAGCCAACTCAAAATATACACATGATTAATATATATGTAATCTAGCTTAAGTGCCACACATGGTGTGCACGCTGTCACTTTCACACACGTGGGGAAAAGCATAGATCTATTAAAGCATGATGAGTATTTATGTAGACTCTAGCCTAAGTGTCACCATGGCATGCACGCTGTCACTTTCACACACATGGGGAGACCATAGATCTATTAAAGCACTTGAGTAGCAAGGTAGATCTACTTGATTATAAAGCTCATGATCAGAACAAGATCATGCATAGAGAGAGAGAGATGAACACATAGCTACCGGTAGAGCCCTTAGCCTCGAAGAAGAACTATTCCCTCCTCATCATGGGAATCAACAACGGTGATGACGATGGCGATGGAGATCGATGGAGATGGCTCTAGGGGAACTTCCTCATCCCGGTAGGGTGCCAGAATAGAGACTTTCTGTCCCCCGAATCTCCTCTTCGGTGGCGGCGGCGCTGCAGAACTTTTCGTGACTTTTTGGTCGATTTTGTCCAATTTCGAGAATATTCATTTTTGTCCCGTCCAATTTAGAGAATATTCATTTTTTAGCTTTCTGAAACCAAAAACAGCAGAAAACAGGCAACTGGCACTGTGGCATCTTGCCAATAGGTTAGTTCTAGAAAGTGTATAAAAATACCTCAAAGTGTAGACAAAACATAAGACAAATGATACAAAACAAGCATGGAGCATCAAAAATTATAGATACGTTTACGACGTATCACCCTCGTATTCAAGGGACATGAGATTGCCAACTTATACTTTGTCAATCATATACTATATAGTTTGTTCACTTTAACCTTAATCACTTCAAAATGCTTATGATAGGGGCAATGAGAGAAGAAAGCTAACAGGTACCATAATTTTTGGAAGCTCATTATGAGACTTGAAATCCCTGCTTCCCTTTTATGAAGGGCCTTTCTTCCACCATTATATTGAGTCTCCACCTTCTATCCTTAGGCACCAATTAAGAGAGCATAGTTGCCATTCTTAATTCTACGTGCATTGTCTCAAAACTTATTGATTGATTCATATTATTGATGTTTCTTGCTCTTGAACTATTTGTATCTAGTCACTCTTATGAAATTTTAAGGGGTCCTATGCATTTATTTGCTACTCCATGAGGGACAAGCTGAATGCCACTATGCTATGTTTTCTTTATGTGAAACAAACAAATGTCTTTCAATGCATTATTATTCATGAATCTTTATTTATATCCTTTCATGGTGCAGCATAGTTACTTTATCTTATTGTTAGAACTTCTTCTTTCATGCTCATGTTTAGAGTACTTTGATCCTAGCTTTCAATGCTTGCAAATGGTTTGATCTTGATTTTGATGGTGAATGTCACCTCAAAAATTATTCTTTTATCACTTACCTACTCGAGGACGAGCAGGAGTTAAGCTTGGGGATGCTTGATACGTCATATCTATAAGTTTTGATGTTCCATGCAAGTTTAGTATCTACTTTGCTTTGCTTTGTCTACACTTTGAGGTATTTTTATATGTTTTCTAGGACTAACCTATTAACAAGATGCCACGGTGTCAGTTGCATGTTTTCTTCTATTTTTGGTTCCAAAAAAGGTAGAAAATCAATATTCTCGGAATTGGACAGGACAAAAGCCAAAGTCAATATTTTACCGTGGGGAACACGGAGCCAGAAGACGAGACGGAGAAGGGTCGCGAGGGGTCCACACCCCCTGGACGCGCGGCTAGGCCTAGCCCATGCCTGGGGGGTGCAGCCGCCTCGGGCACCCCCTCGGCCACCCTCTTCGCCTATAAGATTCCCCCGATACCAAAACCCTAAGTACCCGATCAATCTTCCACGAAATAGTCTGTAGCCGCCGCCACCATCGTCCCTAGATCAGGGGGATCTGAAGCTCTTCTCGGCACCCTGCCGGAGGGGAGAGATCATCCAGGAGGCCTTCTTCATCACCATGCTATCCTCCGATATGAAGCGGTAGTAGTTCCACCTTGGACTATGAGTCCATGTAGTAGCTAGATGGTTGTTTCTCCTCCTTTGTGCTACCATGTTTAGATCTTGTGAGCTCCGTTCATGATCAAGATCATCTATTTGTAATCATGCATGTTGTGTTTGCGGGCATCCGATGGATATTGAGATTACTATGTTATATTGGTTAATGATTCTATCATGTCTGTGTTGTTTGTGATATTGCATGCTCTCAATTTCTAGTAGCTATCTTGGCCAAGTAGATGCTACTGACTCCAAGATGGAGTATTTATGCTCGATAGTGGGTTCATGCCTCTATTTAATCTGGGGAAGTGATAGAAATCTCTAAGGTTGTAGATGTGTTGTTGCTACTAGGGAGAAAACAACGATCTCTTGTTCATGGAACAAGTGGATTGTTTACCTTACACACTTTGCTTAAATCAGTTATCCGCTGCTTGCAACTTAATACTAGAGGGGGTTCGGATGATAACCTGAAGGTGGATTACTAGTCATATATGCAGTTGGATGGCGGTCTATGTATCTTGTTGTATTGCCCAATCAAATCTCATAGGATCATGAATGTCTAGTATTGCATTTTTATGCCTTGCTTTGTCCTGTCAATTGCCCCGGTGTAATTTGTTTACCCATCATGTTATGTTGTTTATCTTAAGGAGAACACCTCTAGTGAACTATGGATGTAACGCCCCCGAGTCGGGTCTATGCAGATCTCAGCATTTCCCGCCAAAATCCGCATAGAAGCGATTCAAAGACGCCCACCAGACACTTTCGTGTGGGTGGGATTTGATTACAAGTAGTTACATCACGGTAGTTTACAATAGAGTCCACAAGAACTTATATATACAACAACGACTCGATGAATCAAGAATACAAATGATACAATTCAAAGAGAAAGCGAAATAGTATCCGAGTACGGATAAGAAGCAAATGGGACTAAGAGTCCTGAAGAATAACCAAGCAGTGTCCAACCCTGCCCAGGCCAAGCCGGAAGGGTAACCTTGCTAACGTCGCCAATCACATACCTGTCAAGCCAAAAGGGTGCCGACAAAGGGCAAAGGAAAACAGAAAGAGAGCGGTCAGTACTGAGGCCAGTACACGGCGAGACTAGAATTCGGCGGTCCTCGCCTGCATAGGTATGGTGGGCTCAGCGGCAGCAAAGCTTGCACTATCTAACTTATAGAGACACACTACAACTTCGGCTATTAGAGCGAGATAAGAGAGCGCTATGCGGTAACAATAATATAACACCAAACATAACCCATTCGAAGATTTCCCCCTCGAAGACCAGTCGAGGAAGTCCTCTTACAGAACACACACGGTGACAATTTTAATTAATCAGGTATTTAGTTGATAAGGCTAATTACTAATCATATTATTAGAGGCAAAACATTAGTGGCGTTGTCTATGATCATGACATTGTACTCCTGAGGCGCCCATAACCGTGGACACACGGCTTCTCGAAAAGATTTACCCTGCACGGGTGCACTACTGTACCCAAACGCATGCTCAACCCATCAAGCAACATATTACGCGTGCCATCCGAATCTCACAACAAGAACTGTCCCATAACTACGCGTATATCCAGAGGCATCACCTACTGTGTTTTACCCACACAAGAGATACAGCTGATTCTCCGGGTGACACAACGTTTGAGTCTACGGCCGGGCGATGATCGGAAGATAACTTGTGGAGCTCCATCCCACCTCCGACACGATATCCCAGATTTATGCAATGCAAGCCATGGCAGTCCACCAAAACATCAAGTCCGAAGACATATCAACTCACCCATGTCCGAGGACATATAATGCGTATGCACCAAATGGAAAACCAATTTTGTAACCCTCTGGATATACGAATAGCGCCGGTAGTTGAGGGGGGGATCCCAGAGGCCCCCACGTTTGGTTAGCGCGATCAACTCAGAATTGGTATCGTAGAATGAACGGGTCCTAGGTCGGCTCAAGCAGTTCCCAAAGGTGGTCCCTGCCGGGGCCTTATCATTAGATGAAACCATAACCATAACCAATATCACCAATTTAATTATTTTATCACCATCAATATCTGAGTATCATGTTCCACCTGTATGAGAGCGCTACTAAGCATGCCTACGACTCGCAAGGACAAAAGCTAGCTAATCAAGCAAGGCAATAGGATAACCAGGGCAATATAATGGAGCAGGTAAATAAAGGGACAGTACTAAAGCATCGATAATAAGGATATCAGTAGACAAAAGGAAGGAAGTAAAGACTATAAATGCAAAATAGGTAGAAGGGGGAGAATGCTCGCCTGATAAACAATGTCGGGTAGCCGGAGGCTCGTCGTATCTCACATCGACTCATCGTCCTATCCGGTGAAGAAGCAAACACTAGAAAGAACAACCGGTGTAATATTTAATACTAGGCGGAAGATCCAGCATGTTTATGATATGATGCATGACATGGCAATATGCGGTCCCACTTAGAAATATTAAAAGGAATCGGGACCCCGACATTTATAATTAGGTTCAAGTTATTTAACTACCCCGCATATTAAATGTTGAATTAACAAGGCAAAGCATGACATCGGTTCGCTACACAAATTTAAATGGAGCCGAGATAATATAAATATAGCCCGCATATGGTCTCAATATTTAATTTAGGTGAATCGACAAAGTACCCCCAAACAAATAAACATGTATGCAAGTATGGATGAATTAATATGCAACAAGTTATATTGTATTTATCAAAATAGGGTATCGGGAAGGGGGTCACACATTTTGGTTCGATCTTGGTCTCCCAGGGGTTGGAGGGATCGGTCTCGGAACACTTGCATCCATGTAGGAGGTCATGGCCTCCCGTGAAGTTCTTGGAATGTTAACTGATGGTCTTAGGTCGTGCCAGACCGGAGTATCTCTTGTTCGTCCTCCCACTGTCTTGTCATTGGTCGTGCTTGGTGACAGTACTGCCATCTTCAAAGGGCCACGGGAACACACATACTCTGGCACATACAAGCACGCAAGTCAAGCTCGGTTGGGTGACATCAAACATGTGGTTGACGGTGTCTTCGGCCTCACGGTACAACGGGGTGATATCGAGGTGGGCACTACCTGCGACCAACAGGAGTACGACTCGTGTAGGTCATCGAGGAAGCGATGTCGAGCGGGGCGACAAGGACGTGCGGTCCCGGTGACGGAGCACCTGGCAACGACACGCACAGGAGGCGAGCTTGGCGATGTCGTCGGGGTTCCTTAGGATAGGGCTGCAGGGATCTATGGTCGGGCTCGAGCGGTAGCACTCGCGAGCGCATGCGGCGGCGACGTACGGGGAGGAAGGCGAGGAGAGCGCATGGCCGATGGCGGCCGAAGAGGAGTACGGGGACGAGACGCGGGGCGGCCGAAGATGACCAGGGAGGAGGAGGCGGCGGGCGCTGGTCGCGGTCGAGAGATGGAACGGAGAGGTGGAGATGAGGGCGCCCGAGGGAGGTCCTCCGCGGGCGCGCTGCAACCGGCGGCGGGTTACGAGCGCGGGCGACGGCGCTAGGCGACGCACAGAGCTCCTGGCGGCGGCGGAGCTGAGCGGGAGGAGGAAGACGCGGCAGGGGAGGCGGCGCCCTCGCGTGGGGATTGGTGGTTAGCGATAGGGTAAGGTGGGAGGGGTGCGTGCGTGCTATGTGTTCCGAGTGCGTGTGTGCGTGCGTTTCCTGGGTGTGTGTCGTGTCTGGTGTCTGGGCTGTGTGCGTGAGTGGTGGCGTGTTGGGTGCGGTGGTGTGTGTTGTGGTTGTGCTCGCGTGAGTGCGTGCGTGTGTTGTGTTTTGTGGCCGGCGGCGCCAGGGTGTGGTCTTAGTGTAGGAATTAGGGTTCAGTTATCTGGGGTGGTAGGTGGTCTTCCGACTGGGCCCTTGGGCCTGGTCGTTTGACTGCCTCCCCCACTAAAAAACATTTTTTTTATTTTTATTTTAAAAAAAATTTGTAAATAATTTTTAGGCAAACAAAAATATTCTGAAATACCGGGGTTTAGAATTTGAAATTAGAGAAGGGGACTAATTAGAAAATAAAATAGGCTTTTGACAAAAAGATTCAGAGGAAAAATATGCATGATGACATCATGATGATGCGAAAAAGAAATTAACACGCAATTTTATTTCGGAATATTTTCTGGGGCATTACAATGGACCCCGGTCCAATCTTTACAATTGATACATCTTCCACTGTTACTGTTTACTTTCTACAAACCATCATTACCTTCCACACCATACAGTTAATTCTTTGTTTTCAGCAAACCGGTGAGATTGACAACCTCACTGTTCGTTGGAGCAAAGTCTTGAGTTTGTGTTGTGCAGGTTTCCACTTGCTAGCAACACCTTTGAGTCGTTTCCTTCCTCCTACTGGTTCAATAACTTTGATTTCTTACTGAGAGAAAAATTTGCTGTTGTACTCATCATACCTTCATCTTGGGGTCTCCCAACGAAGCTCTACAGTGATCTTAGTCACATCAACTCTCTCCCAAGTAAAAAAATCCACATCCCCACTCACTTCCCGCACATCCACTGCCGTTGGCGACCGTACCCCTGCTCCCCTGCCTCCCCGACGTTGTTTGGAGACTAGGTGACACACGCCGAAGTCCAGGACGCCAGGTGACCTAGTGGGAGGAGCAATAGAGCTGGAGGGGATGACATCGTCTCAGTCGGGTTCGCGTCCGCGGCCACAACCATCGGCGTTCGATTGCTCAGCATAGGGCTCTGCCATGCCACATGCATTCGCACGTAACCTGATGATGTCGTGATGCAAATATGTTGGAATATATGAAAATAAACTACAAAGTTCATTTATGCATTTTACATGTATCAACATCCCCTAGCTTAACCTATCCTTGTCCTCGAGCATAAAGGTGATAAAACGAAACATGGACTTTGGAGTTTGTTGTTTATGTTGAATATCATAATTCATGATCATTACTACACAAAGTTAAGTATTCATCCTTTAAAAAATGACACGAGGCAATTACCTTATAAAGTGTCATTTCTCGTAAACCTCATCTATGCTTACCAATATGTCAATTCTTGTATAAAAACAAATGCAGAAGTACTATGGACCATTAAGCATGCAAAGTGCAAGTGAAAGTGCATTGTGTGTTGTGCTACTTTGGTATTTAGAATCATGAATATTTCTCATATATGTGGACACTTGAAGAAGTAGAAAGTAAGAAAGGACTGAACGCGTACACGTGATATTTAGCTTCCAAACACTACCCCTTAAATTTATGCATGAACCATAGTACAACACTAATGTTTTGTTTCGTTGCCCCTCTTCTCTCTGATTCTTTTGGCATTTTTATTTTTGGACTCTTTTTGCTTATTTCCTCTCAGTACTTATATATTGTGACCGGATACACATTTTTAACAACTTTGCATGCATACTCGCTCTCTCACCTTTGATAAATTTCTTGAAGGGTTTGTGCCCTTATCATAGAGGTACCACCCCCTACGTGGAGGGTTTTTGCCCTCATATTTTGGAAGGGTGCTTATGCCTATGAATTCGTGGTCACCCCATAACCAACTTATCTATGACAACCATAACCATAAACAATTCATTTGGAAGCTAAATAAAACCCACATATGAAAATGTACTTCGAATAGCATTTTTCTATATAGATAGATACGGTGGACACTACTAGAACAACTTGGTTTTAAAGGGATTACGGATGCACTGAGTCCTTGCTCCTTTTAATTACTGGGCTAGCTATAGGGGGTGGTTGACCATCTATAAGCATGCAAAAGTTCCCATAGTACTAATTATTTCTTAATAGAAAAGATCAACTTAAAGTTAAACATATATGTTGTAAATAAGAGTTAGCACTAAATAACACACTTACAAACTGTCACTCATTCAAATAAATGAACCAAATAACAATGTGTGACAATGTCCATAACTTGTAATGCAACTATTATTCTCTTTTCTCCTTTCTTTATTAGCATCCAACTTAAACTTTCGTTTTATATTCATTACATACATCTTTATATGGTGGTATTTTTATTCCAAAAATAAAAATGCAAAGATAAACCTAAAACTAGATACATACAGCTCCAAATTTATGTAAAAGCGGAATAGTGCTGAAAAACAAAATTAAACAGTGTACAAACCTAGAGTTTGATTGGTCAAGTAGGGTGCTATGGGTATCCCCAAGCTTATGGATTTCACCTATCTTGAATGACTCCTTTTTTTTGCCGGTACTTCCTTCCATATGAAAAATCTTCACCACAAAAATCTTTCCCATTTATTTTCTGTAGGGGTGACATTAGTGGATATAAAGACAACACGCATCTCATGGATGGTGTAACCGATCCATCTAGGATGCATAAGATTTGTATTTATGCGTATCATAAGTCTCACTTGCACCATCCCAGGATTGCATCCTAAATGAAGGCACCTTTAAGTGTCCCAACAATTTAATTATCACCCATTGCGACAAATAAGAACCAAAATAAACATCAAGTAGGGACTCGTACTTATATTGGACACAAATCTCAGTTTCGCTCCTAGCGAGCCAGGTAGAATGCACGAGATTTGTATTTGTGCATATCACATGGCTCGCTAGAACTACCCAAGAATCACATCCAAAATTGAGGCACCTAGTGCCCCAACATTTTAATAATTATCCATTGCAACGAACAAGAACCAAAACGAACATCAAGTAGGGCGAAATTAAGAATGGCATGCCTCATACATACAATGGACGCACAAATCCCAGGGATGGAGCTAGTGAACCTGTAGGATGCACAAGATTTGTATTTGTTCATATCACAAGACTCACTGGCGCCATCCCGGGATCGCAACCGAAATTGAGACACCTGTAGTGCCCAATATTTTAATCACCGGCCATTGCAACAAATAGGAATCCTACTTTAAAGAATCAGCTGATAATTGAGGCGCTTGTAGGCATACCCCTACCAATAAGGGGTGCACCATTTCAACTCGTAATTTAGTGAAATCGGGCATTGCAACATATAAGAACCCTACATCAAACATAATTCCATCCCTTACAATTGGTTGTACACTACAAATCTTCTACCCACTATTAATTCGATTCGAAACAAGTATCTTGCCACATACGAATATATATGTGCATACAAGTATCCCACTACGCCATCGATTAAAAACAAATATCTTGCCTACATACGAATATATCTCTACATACAAGTATACCACTAAGCCATCAGATTCAAAACAAGTATCCCCTACCGAGCAGACTCAACCAGTGTTACGAGAGGGGAGGCTTACCCTCCTTAGAATTTTTTACGGAGCCGACGGTCATGAGCACCGACAGCACCAGCACATCTTTGGCCCCTTTCGAACCCCTCGGGGTCGTGCCGATCCATGCCATGGCCCAGCACATCCGGAGCAGTAGGGATATATCCCAGGAGTGATCTCGCCCATGACCTTCTTGTCCCTAGCGAGGTCCAGAACTCGAGGCGAGCGGGTCGACCATGGTGGGGGATCGGCATCGACGTGGAAGACGAGCGGGGTGTGGGGAACTTGCGGTAGCACGGGAAGTGGCCGAGCCCGAGCAGCGGTAGGGCGACGTGGATGGGGACGGTGGACAACGATATAGACGAGCATCAGGGGACGGTGAACGGTGGCCAAGCCCGAGCAGTGACGGTAGGGGACAGTGAAACCGTGCCAAACGGCAACGTAGCCGAGCAGCAACAGCAGCACGACATAACGTGGATCCAAAGACGATCCCGAAGGCGGCGGAAACCCTAATCAGTATTGGAGAGGAGGAGACAAGGGAGGTGTGGGGAGTGGGGGGTTGCTGCGCGTCGAGTGGGTTAAAAGATGACCCACTAACAACTACTAGTGTCCTACATGGACTTTGGTACGCCACCGGTAGGTGGCCGCATCCCCGGGCACCCGAGCCATGCTTACTGGTGGTATACATGTGGTACCCTACCAATAAGCCTATATTGGTGGCGCATCCAATATTCATGTACGCCACTAGGTTTAGAAGCGGCGTAACGTAAAGAAAATTTGGTGTGTCACTGGTACTATTCTACTTATAAGTTTTTTTCTACTAGTGTTGTAGGCACAAATTTACTAGGTTGGGCACGCCATGGTCTAGTTTTGCATGAACAAGGCTTCTCTTATGCTTAGAATTAATGTTGTCATTCGATAAAAAAGACGGCAAGTGTTTATGGCTATGAAGATGACTAGGTGTTGACAATGGTTGTTACCATTTCTTTTATATAGGGCAACGCCTGGATTAGATGGGCAGTGTTGACAATGGTTGTTACCATCTTGTTTATATAGGGCAACAGACAAGTAGGATTTCAGAGGTCTTTTGTCGCGAATTCAATGCGGTACCCTTCATGAAAGTTATTCGGTTTGATTGACGAAGCCACCAACATATGGTACATCGACACGGTATGGACGGGGCACGGACTTGCGATGCTCGTTATGTCTTGATCTACATGATTTTAGAGATCTATTGACTTGGGCATCTTCCCATCTCATAATTCTTCCTATATATGACAAATTTCATCATTAATTTTACCATTTTTATAAGGAAATAAATAACAAAGCAGATTCACATGTCTATGCAATTATTAATGATTAGTGGTAGGTAGAAAGAATAATCTCATCAAATTATTGAGAAATGTCCACTTTAAACGAGGTAACAACAATAGTAAAGTCCACTCATCATGGCCTTGATAGGCGAACCTCTTGCATGAAGAGGGCGTCCCACCAACCAGACTCCGACGCGTGCCTACCGTTCCTTTGCCATCATGTTTGCTTAGCTTCAAGTGACTTCCACGGTGCGAGCGCCTCGGATGAGGACATGTGGCACGGGGACCGGCCTTAACTTATTAGAAATTCGCTTAGGAGCAGTCTTGCGACGTGAGGATGTCGAGGATGGAGAACTCCCACGCCTGTGCCACATTGAGGTTGTTGTGGTCATAGCCACTGGTGTGGCTTCAGCCGTTGTCACAAGGCATGCTGGCGGTGGTGGTGGGTGGTGCGTGGGAAGAGGAGAGGTGACATGCAAGCCAACGGGAAGTGTGAGGGTCTAGATAACACGGGCATTGTGATATATGGCTCATGGGCATTTATGACCGTGACATATGGGAAACCGGCAAGGGTGTTACGTAGGAAATGCACCGGTGGGCTGGTGGGTGGGTAACGATACTAAATTAGTTTGACCTACCGGCTCACTCGACGACAGGTAAGACCGAGCATTGATGGGAGCGACCGACGCGGCGAACGTGTTAGGACACACCTTACCGGCTGCAAATATTGGGAGGCTAAAGAGGTGTTTGGACAAATGAACTCACTTTTTCGCGGATTGAAAAACCAGTAAAAATTACGACCGAACATGATAGGTTCAGGTGTTGTCCGGACGCCACTAGAGTTGCTCTAAGGATTAATGGTTCATCTTATGGGATTCAATTGTGGCGTGACACCCTTTTGGTCTTTCCGTTATCAAATGTCTTTTTAGCAATATTAATACATAGATTTTTATAAGATGATATTGTATTCCTCTATTCGAAATTAGATGTCATAATTTTTTCTAGATTTGTATGTACTCCGTAAATAGTCACTCACTCCGATCCATATTACTTGTCGTTTAAATGAATGTATCTAGCGCTAAAATATATTTAGATATATCCATTTTAGTGACAAGTAATATAGATCGAAGGGCCTGCTACCTCCCACTTCTATAGTAAGTCTGCAATGAGAATATTTATTTACTGCCTGGCGCACACTGCCTCCCAGAATGGGCCCATTATGACGGTGGTTTTGCTTAGTTATCTTAGCTTTTTTTTTCCATTTTCTTGTTTTTCAGAGATTTCAAATATGTTTAAATTTTAAAAATATTCAGATCTAAAAAAAGTTCACAGTTTAAAAGTTCAAAATTAAAATTGTTTAGTTTTTAAAAATTCAAAGTTCAAAATTAAAAATGTTCAGATTCAAAAAAAGTTCAAAAACCTTAGCCACCCAAAAAACCAGGCGGAAAACCAGAAACCGAGAAAAACTCGAAAACAAACAGAAACCCGCAAAAAAAGAAAAATATCCGCTAACCGGCCGGCCCACATCGAGCAGCCGAGCGGGCGGAGCCTATTATCGCCCGCGTTGGGCGATAAATAGGAAAATGTCGTCTGCAACCTGCAGCCGAAGTGCTTCGTGCTCCCGAACGGCGAAAGAATGCAAACCGAGAAAGACGCCGAATTCGTGGGTGCGGCGATGGACGCCGGCCTCCGCGCCCCTCGCTTCTCGTCGCCGCCGTCGTCAGAGGAGTTCGCAGCCTCCATCGAGCCCAAGAACGTCCCCGCCGTAACTCCTCTACGCCTCATCTTCTCGAAGCTCTCTTTTCTTTCCTTACCCTCCCCCCTTATGCTTCCATGATTCTTCATGTGCTCCCATGGGGAAACCCCACTATTTAGGTATTCCGTGGCGTGCTTAAAGGTTCTGCGGCCTCTTCCCGGTGGGATCCCCTCCATGGTGGCCTCGACTACTTGCTGGTTCGGATCAACCCCCTCCCCAGTTCATACGAGGAACCTACTTTGCAACCGATGCAATATTTACCCTGGTCATTTCTTAGGAGAAGGTGGGACCTGATGTTGCCGTGGAAGCCATGATGTCAAACACTGGCCACGTATTTTATGGGGATCTTAGAAGCCATGAGAGGGTTGTTTTTAACTCAGAGTTTACTGCTTGGAAGTCGTAAATTATGCTGTATCCGCAATTGGCCTTGAGGCTGACACTAGGTAAATTGTTCACTGATGTAGGTGTCTATCCCGTTCTCCACATTCATGCACTCCTGCAAGTCTCACCTGGGCCATCTGAGTGCTGCTAGTGATCCATCCAAAGATAATGGGATTGGGAAGGAGTCAACTTGTTCAGAGGGAATGTGTCCAGCCAGCTCAGAGAATTCCGAGCAACTATATTTAGCACAGGCAAGTTTGCTTGCTGTGCCCTTGGCAATGTGGTCTTATAGAGTTATTTACTTACCATAAAATAAATTTAACATATAACAGGTGTCAATTCTGAACACTGAGAGCAAAGATAGATGCTCATTAGAAGTTTTAAAAGAGGACATTCAGGAGGTCTGACTTAACTTTCTCCTTTCAGCCAAATCGTCTCCTTTTACTTAACCCTCATCTTCGAGCTGATTGTTCTGTTAATTTGTTTCTTTTTATTCCTGTAGCCTATATTCCTGAAAGGAAAATCTTTTTCGTCAATAAACTTTTGGATGAGTAGGGCTCACATGAGATCAAGTACCCATTATGATCCCCACCATAACCTTCTCTGCGTGATGGCTGGATGCAAAAAAGGTGTATTTTATGTTTTAGGCAGTATATTATGGTTTCATGTCCTTTTTATGTTAATTTACAAGTTCTCCGAGTTCATGCATTGTACTATCTTTGCTAACACGGGAATATTGTCATTTACTTCAACTGCAGACGGATTTCTGTCTTCTGTTTGTGCTTGCTCTTGCTTCTTTTCCACTTTAATTTTATGATCTTTTCACATTGTGAAAGATCCTTATCATTGTATCTGCTTGAAATACCGATGATATGTAGCACTAGAGAATCCTCTTGATTGCTTATTTTTCCTGAAATTTTCATACAGTAACTTTGTGGTCTCCTTCCGCATCACCATATTTGTACCCAATGCCTGTATATGGGGAGGCCTCCAACCATAGGTAAACTCCTTTTTCCCACAAGAATTGTCCATTAATTTATTTGGCTTGAGCAACTGAAATTGAGCTGAACTGAAATGTTTTTCTCTGATCTCTCACATCTTTTTTGGCAGTGGTGTGAGCATTGAGGAACCAGATTATTCATGCTACCCAAAAGCAAAATACATGAAGGAATATTCTGAAAGAGTCATCCTAAATAGTGGTGATGCTCTTTTCATACCAGAAGGATGGTACATCTTTTTGAACTATTTTTATATTTTACTTCTTGCTTCTGAGCATCTCAATTTTGGACACACAGATTGGTGTTATGAAAGATACCAAGCCATCTTTAATCAGTGTGTTGAACTGTTTTTTTTTATCATACCAATCTGAAATCTTTATCTCCTGTCAATTAAGAAAGTGGCAACTTGGTTGAATACACTTGATATATGTGACAGTTCATATGCTGGTAGAATAACAAAGATTTTTTCTTAGAGTTTTATTGTGATAATTTCCTCCAAAAGAACTAACTGTAGGATAAGTAATACAGCTGACAGTTTGAGAGTTCATTTAACAGGTATCACCAAGTTGACAGCGAGGATTTGACCATAGCAATTAACTTTTGGTGGAAGTCAAACATAATGACTGAAATGTTAGAACATATGGATGCCTACTATCTGCGTCGAATTATGAGGAGGTATTTTATTGTAATTTAGCAATTTCCTTTAGTACTTCCTAGTTTGTCTCTCCAAGTGAATTGTGTGTTAAGTAGGTAGCAACATGGGGCCAAGCATATAAAGGATGGTCATCTCCTAAAATATGAATAAATAGAATGGAAGGTATCCAAACACATAAGATGAAGTGCTAATCGTGATGTTAACAAGAGTTTGTGTTCAGTGGGCACTCTCCCCTGTAAATAGGTCGTAATTCCATAGCGTCAGGGATCAGGTTTTCGATCTGGCTTTACATTTGAAAGGATGTTGACAAAATTTCTTGCCACCCAAATCCTTGGTTCATGTGGGTATGTTCAAATTACCAACAGCTGCTTTAAGTTACTCAGTAACAGTTCCCTTTTTCCAGAGGGTAGTAGCATTCCATTCGAATATGCAGTTCCATACCAAAGTGCATCTAGAATGGTTAATTTTCTGATGCCCAGTTTCTTTATGTTTTTCTTATTTTGTAGCACCTGTTTTTAACTGACATCTGACTGGTATCCCTCTTGTGTTTGCACTATCTTGATGGTGCCTACCTCTAAAAATGATTTGTAGTGAAGATTGCTGGATACAGAGATGGTACGCACCATAATGCTCTTTTATTTATCTTGATAGGATGAGATATCATTTAATCATCTGGAAATACTATGAGTATGCTCTGGGATTTTCAACTGTAGATGATTTGTCGCCTTTGCATGCAGTAGTTAGCAATGCATTTTCTCCTTTTGTTCGTTGGGTGAATAACTAGTGTAGTAGTAACTTTCCGCTTCTCATGACAGAACAAAATAACGCAGAATAGTTCCTTTACTCATTCAGAAAGATACAGTGGTTTCCAGTCTACAGATGAAGCATCGAGAGGTCAGTATTTTACGCCTATTAAGAGGCACCATAAGCTTTAAAACCTAGTTTTTTAATTAAGCTTTCCTTCTTTTAATCATTTAGCAGGCTCACAGCAATTCAACCAGGTTAAAAATTCTGATACATCTGACAAGAAAAGTGCACTGCTGCAATCTTTGAAACCCTGCACTCTTCAAGCGCTCTATGAGCTCATGTCACTGGTTCACGACAGTGTTGAAGCGGTTGACCAAAATGACATAGCAGAATGCACATCTCAGGATATATCCGTGTGCCAAAGCAATGAGAGAAGGAAGACTGCTGCAGATGATTCATCTCCCTTGCAGAACGACCCTGTTGCAAAAATAATTTTGCCAGTTGAACCACTTGAATTGCGGAGTATGCTACTAGCAATGGTGGTATGTATATTTTAAAAAATAATCAATTGATACAATAGCATGCCCCAATTTCCAAATCAAACCTTTTTGTACTTTCAAAATCTCATCTGTAAAACTTTGCAAATAAGCCGCCCTTGTTTTGTATGCCCTGTATATAGGTAACATGCACAAAATCTTTTACTGTGTGCATGGATTATCTACATACTCCATTATGGTTTATAATCTTTTTAGCATCTCGGTTATTCAGCTCTGAATCATGTGTTAGTTGTTATCTGACTGCTCTTGAATTTCCATGCTTTTCAGCATACTTTCCCAAGGACATTAGAAGGTTTAGTCCTCAACATACTGGGACCAACAGGAGCAGAGATACTGACTAGGAAGTTCGATGAGATGGATCAACGAAGCACACCAGAAGAACAGTGAGTAGCCTTTCATGTCATTTTCTTAATTTCCACCATAGTGACACTTTTAAACTGTTGATCGGCGTGATACAGATCTGAGTTCTACAAGATATTCTATAGTGCGTTTGATGACCAGTATGCTGCAATGGATGTGCTTCTCAATAGGAAGGAGTTGTTTTCTTTTCAGGTACTTTTGTTTTTATGAAGTTTTTTATTTCATAGAGTAGAACCATAAAATTAGGAGTAGTTTCTTATAGATTTTCGGCAGAAGAAAATCTAATATGCTAAGAATATTGCGCCAATATTATTATCATCAACCTCTAGCACTAGTCATGGTGATATTAGTGCTAACTCGGGATCGAAACTGTCATGTAATAAATTTACAGCTTTCCTCTTTTATAAATTGACCTCAATACTAATGGTTTTATCTGATGCAGGTATTCCAGAGTGTCCTTGACCAATATGTGCGGGTGCATGTTGACCAGCCCAGCTAATGTATCACGGAAAATCGCATGGAGGATGATTCATAGAGCTGTTGCGTGGCATCCTTGTAGTGCATGGAGTCGTCTTTTCTTTTTCTTTCGTCTAGTTGTTGGATCAAAGCTTGATCGATGGTAAAATTGTTGTTCAGTACTTAGGGTTTTGACAGGAGTGAGGATTCATTCGAGCTGCTAACCAGAGTAGCACACCATGAGGTTCATCGGTAGTGTCCTGCCTGTCAAGTCGAATCTTCCTTAGCTTGGAGCCTGACAAAGGATCATGTATGATAACCAGCTGAATCCTTTTGAGGTTTATTATTTTCTACTAGTAGTACTAGTAGTACTAATGATTTGGATATATTAGGAGGTACTGTAGTTACAATGGCTTGGTCCATGAAGAGTTAAGAAGAATGCCGCTCTGAAGGTTGCTGCCACAAGCCACACAAACCTTTTTTCTAGAAATGTTCTCAGATCTGGCAAGGGAAATGTGTAGGTAACTAAGCAAATCTGTGATAAGTCATGCCACACTTCGTAAGTCTGAACTCACACTGACCCCATCCAACTTCTATCGTACAAACCATCACCATGGGCGAGGACCAGGGGTAGACCGTAGGTGTGAGGATATGTTCTGTTCTGTATGCGTTATAAGTTTTTCAATATTGTTTTCTCAGAATACAAGTTTTGCTTTAGCGTGTTGGCATGCCAATGACTAGGAGCTGCTCGACTAGTCTATGAGTCAGTACTTGCCTTCGAACCGGAAACCTTAAAGCAGAGAATTTACATTTGTTTGTGTATCACCAATACATAACAAAATAATCCAATATGCAGAATTGATTTGATAACAGTAGAAGAAAGAAACATGTACGTATAATCCTTTCTCTTTCAAGCGAGAAAGATTATTCAGGGGATACAAAGCTAAGCTTGCCCAGGGACGACGACATGAACTAGAACGAGGGGATTTGCGAAAATCCCAAATAAAATGTTGCATAGCAAATGCGTTAGGTCTGAAGACGGAAACGCGTGGGAATACAAGGCAAACGTTTTCTGCCCCCAGTTTCTGGCAGAAAGTAAATTCCTCTTTTTGGTGCGCCCCTGATGCTGCCGCAGTGAGAAGGATGGACGTAGTGATGTTCTGCATTGCGACCAGGTATAGTCTAGAGACTAGAGAGGATTTGACTACAAGTATATCACATAACAAAAGGGTGACCATCCTCTGGTGCACACTTTGCTTCAGGCCTTGTTACCTGAATACTGATTCCATGCCAAAGCCTGAAGCTGCAACTCTGCATAGTAATCTCGCATAGTATCTTGCAGATATGTCTTACATACAGACTTAGAGAAGCTGAACTGACAAGTTAATAGCCGGGAACAGGAACTGACCCGTTACTTAACACTAACACAGTTGGGATATCCTGAATCGCTACGGCAAGAGGAATTCCGGGAAGAGCAAGGTGGGTGAGTGTCAGATCGAGGCGCCAAGCGTCGTGCAGGAGCAGCGCCTGGATCTGGACCTGCACATGGGCCGAGGGGACTATATCAATCACTTCGCGGCCACGGCGGGCACCGCGGAGATGTGGCCCCAACGCGTCCGGAGATAATCGGCGTACTCCTTCTCCCACTTCCAGAAACTGCAGCCCTTCTACGAAGCCAGGAAACGCAGTAGAGTAGAAGATCAGGGCGGAACGAAGAAGGAATCGAGTTGCTGACCACGCGACACGATGCAAGGGAAGCTTACTCCTTGGTACTACTCGCATCTGTAGAAGTGCCGACCAGGGTTCTTGGCCGTGCTGGAGAAGAACCACTTGACGGTGCCTACGTTGCAGATCGGGCAGCGGATCAGTGGAAGACGTGGCTCCTTTGAAGGAGACATGTGCGTTTAGCACGGACAGGAGGGTGGCGGTAGGTCGGAGTGGCCGGGTAGCGGGCAAGATGATTAGAATACGACGACGGCGGCGGCTGAGGAGGGAGAGGCGAGGAGCTGGTGGTAGGGTATATACGAGTTGGTCGTTTGGTACTTTGGTTGGCCGGGTGCCGAGTGAATTTGTAAAGCACGGGCGGGAGCGGTGCCGCCAGGAACACGGGCAAAAACTCCCGAGAGAGAAAAGAATAAGAAAAGACAATAAAAATAGGAAACAGAGTCTTTGGTCTTGGCAGAGACTCCTGCGTAGAAACGCTGTATACGATCTGTAATCATGCAGCAGAATGTGACGGAGCTGTTCGCGATTCTTCTACTATTGGGAAACAGACTATCAGTACAGTGATGAATAGGTGGTAACACCCCAGGCTTTTCAGTTTTTTTGGAGGTAAAGATACAAGAAATAACTTATGAAAGAATTGCCTGGAACCTACACGCTGCACATTTTTCAACCAGATACAACCCTTTGCAATTCCCTCCCACCCCTCCATCTGGTATTACATCATGGAACAACGGAAATATTAACACGAAAAAGAATGAGAATACACCTCGAGTATATATCTCGTATATGCCGCCTATATACAACGACCTCTTCGTCACAAGGGAGGAAACAGGTCGAATTTTTCTCTGTGTTGTCAGAATCCCAAAGGTTCCACATCATCTCTAAACCTTTTGCACGCCTGATGGTGCATCCTGGTAGCGATCCATTTTGATAAACAGAGACGTCGTTATTACAAATACAACAAATGAAACAGAAACTAAGAATATGTAATATGTACTCATTTGATACTCTGGGTACTGTGCTGAAATTGAGCCTAAGCATGAAACCTGATTGATTTGCAAACAAAATAGAGCAACTTACATCAACATGAATCTCCACCGGGAACAGATTTATGGCACCAGGATTGAAAGAGAATCTGTTAAATGCAGGGAACAGTTGAGGAAATATCACAGTGAGATGAGGACAATATAGCAAGTTATTATACTACCTCCGTCAGAAAAAGGATGTCGCACATCTCTCTAGATTCGCATGTATCTAGACATGCCAATAGACAAATATGTGACATCCTTTTCCGAACGTGCAAAATGTCTAATTGACATGAGAGATGGAGAAAGTTATAGTATCATTTCTAGTTGATTTACTCGTCCCACAACCCTGACAAAGCCAACATTCAAATGGGGACTAACTACGAAATTGCATTCGATATGTGAAAATCTTATGACAAGCTTGCAAGCCAATATGCCATAAACTAAAGTAACAGTTCCAAGCCAGTTCTACGGTATAACAAGCTGCATGAGTTAGGTGTCTTTATGAACATCACTTGCATAAGGATAATAAGCATCTTATGCGAAAATCAGCATACACAAACAGAAAGTATTTACCCTCGTGATAGGATAAGCCGCCATGCATATGGAATGAAGAATTCCTCAGGATGACTTTCTTGCTCATATGTAAATCGTAACTGCGTAAACATCTGGAAAATGTGTAATCATATATTGTTATGACACTGACTTAATACCAGAAGAACTTTAGGTGTAGAGGTAATAAATGCCAGATATGATCACACAAACTCATAGCCATATAATTATGTTAAATTACAATGATGCCAGAATATGTTTCTCACCTTCATTCCTTCTCCGCGCCATGAACGGCAATTTTTGTTAATGAGCTCAAGAACCTTGTCCACGGACCATTCCCCCTCTAACTGTTGCATGTCCATTCTACTGTTGAAGAAATCCAATACCTGACAGACAAATTCAGGAAAATGGAATGTGGTCAGAGTCTAGAGAAGAGAAGATTATGAAGTGTTGTACTTTAAGACATACCGTGTAAATATTCTCAAGCAATTCATTGAAACGAGGATGGTTCTTAAAGGGCTCAAAAACCTCTTGACGGTGCAATATAGCATACACAACCTGTTTATGAGCATGTTAGAAGCAGTTTGGTTCTGCCTTATCAGGTAAACTGCATCAGTAACTAACAAACCTCGGGATTTCTGGGCAATGCATATGTCAGGATTGCATTGATGATTTCCAGAACGATTCTTAAGAAGTCAGTGTATATGTGAAGCTCTGTTGACTGCAAAAGTACAGCCACTGTTTACAATTATAAAGGAAAACATAAACAATGGTGCTATTACGATGCAAGATAACTTTTGAGTACCATATCATCTGAGATGATGTCTGTTTCAATTTGATCAGATATAACTTTGAGAGCTTTGTCATTTTTTAACTCAGCTAATTTGGCATACCTGGATGATGGAACATGCAAAGTAAAATAACCAGTTAACTTTACGTGCAAGAAGTTAAAACCAGAGAGAGGGAGATTAAGATAACATACTTGCGAGAAAGCATGTCGAAGAGGCTAACCAGCCTTTGAGAAGCATATGCGCTCAGCCTATGGACATGAGGGCCCATATTCGCTAGAATTGCGAGACAATTTGTGTGAAGGTAAACATCCTGCAAGTACAGATAAGCTTGCCATTAGACAGTTATGAACCAAAGTAGTTTTTAGCTAGCGTGTTGTAAACTGTAAGAATGGATAACAGTACTGCAAAAGGAAACTTCTAATAAAGTATGATCAATAACATAGGGCGAGATTTGACATGCGTTGACTTCCTGAAATAACAAAAAATTCAGGTGCATACTCGTAGCTTGGAGAGGTTATACTTGATGGTTCGGATTAGTATTACGACCATCAAAGATCCCAGAGATGTTTGATGCATGAGGCGCTCCTGGTACCAAGGAACACTAGGAAGGACCTAAAAGTGTAATGTTAAATCATCAGCAAATCATTTAAATAAACAAAAGGTTAGTTAGTTAGTTATCTTACCAATTTGTGCACACTAGCATTGAAGGTTGAATCTTGACTGAGTATCAGGAGAATTATCAATAACATATAGATCTGATTGGAAGTCTTCCTTGATGCGTTGTAGAGCATTTCTAAAATAGGCATTAACTGTCAAAAAAAGAAACAAATTATGAGAACTCACAATATTCCAGCATTTCAGGAGAAACAACTCAGTCAGTCAATAAATGGCATTTTCCTATAAATCTAAACAAAGGATATGTTACCTCACACAAGAAGTGTCTGTTGGGCTATTACTTTAGCTACCACTCTTTGGTTTTATTACATGTTTATTTTATATGGAATATAGTTTCCGATATTTCATGTTGACGTGGAGTCACAGATCTTAGATTTATGTATGTAATTCACCAACAATTAGTGTAAGCTAATTCGTGGAGGGATATAGATGAGAACACATTAAATGCTAACATATTATCTCATGAAAATGGAAGTGTTTTGAAGACAACTGTTTAATTAATTAAAAGCTATATTATGTCTGAATATTAAGTGCCCACATGCTTCAACAAGAAGGCTTACAGACATAGTTGCAAAAAAAACATACCAAAGTATCCAAATCTGTTCGAACCAGAACATACTCCTGAAAGTTGCAGTTCCCATGGACCAAAGAGTAGAGCAATAGAACTGAGCTTTCATCTTTTAAGCATCTGAATGGATAATGGAAACAAATGAAATACACCACTAAGGTCTGCTTAGACATGATGCTCAATCTTAAATAAATAATGATAGGTCCTAGATATAATGGACTCAGAGAAGATGCCAAAACTAGTAATACCAAAACATTAGTTCTGAAATACTACACTGCAGTCTCACTTTTAACCATCAAGCCCTGACACTATGATGCAGAGTCCATCTGGAGTGCCGTGTCCAATGTTATTCATAATCTTCAGATCACCAAAATCATTGCTAAGAGCCTAAGAGCAGTGTTGTTTCTATCCATCAAGCCCTGAAACTATGATACAGAGTCCATCTGGAGTGTCGTGTTCAATGCTATTCATAATCTTCAGAAAACCAAAATCATTGCTAAGAGCCTAAGAGCAGTGTTATTTCTATCCAACAAACCTGATAATCGACCAAAATCACTGATAGGTTTCAGTTGTGATGAAGAAAAAGAAAATAATCTCATTGTTTTCTGTGAATGGCTCCAGGAAGCTAACACTTTTACTTCACCTATTAATCGACTGCTTCCTAAGGCTAACGACTATATTTGGTGAAATTGCATGAATCTTAATACTCCCTCTGATCCATATTAATGGACTCAACTTTTTCTAGATTCATATGTATCTAGTTGAGTATTTAGACTAGATGCATGTGTATCTAGACAAAGTTGAGTCCATTAATTTGGACCGGAGGGAGTACATAAAATTGTGAGCATATTGCTAAATTAGAATGATGATGAATCACTTACGTGCCGAGAGCATCAAACAGCGAAGCAAAAGACAACCTGACAACAGGTCCATTTTGAGCATTTCCCTCAACATCATTACGATCAACTGCAGCATAATTCATTTCTGTAACTGTTAGTGATGCATACGAGTGCCACAATTTCTCTGTAGGGAAGCTGCATCTTACATTGAATGTCGTTAGCATTGTTTAGCGCCTTGCAGTAAGGGTTCTCATGAAAAGCTGGTGTATCCTTGACACTGGCATCTGAATCACTCATGTAGACGCTGTCGGTTGGAATGGACTCATTCGTTGAGATGCACTTTCGGTAGTGGATCAGAACAAGCAAAACAAGTAAACTATTATCTGCCAACTGACTAGTTGCACCTTCAGCATTTGCACTTACAAGATAGTTAAAAGTATAATATGGCAGTAGCACAAAATTTGCTGCAAAACCAGATAAATAAGTGAAGTCAGAAATTATTGGTAATGAAAATATTTTCTCAGTAGGGCATACAAGGATGATTGAAGTGTATATGACAACTTTCTGAGTAATATAATAGTGGGAAGCACACAAAAATTTAGAACATTCTAAACAAAAATTGTACCTATACGATGGTATGTTCAAAGCACTGACATGACATGAGTTGCCAAGAAGTAAACCATGATGATAATGCAGTAAATTATAAGCACTTTGATGCAGAAAAAAGGAACCCGCATTACCAGCTGCTGAGCCAACTCGTTGCAAAACACCAGGCCCACCATCATCAGAGAAAACAGCGTGTGAACCATTTACAGGAATTTGTGGCCGCCTTACAAAAGTTAGCAGCAACTTTTGAACTACTGAAGTCACAATGGAACTTTCCTGCAGAAGAAAGATGTGGCAAAGAAGCACATCCCAAATTTAGCTCAATAGTAACAGTAAATAAACCATCATACATAATGCATTAGGAGATTCCATTTTACCTGCAGCATAGCTGCATCAATGAAAGGATGCACATCCTTGGGTTCTGGAGATGGTCCAGAACATAACTGGGTCGACATAAGAACTAGCATCAGGTTCAGAAGCTCGTGATGCAGGTAGCATGACTCCGGACTTCATATAAAATAATAATAAAAGAGTGAGATGCAAATGGGAACAAAAAACTTCCTAAAAAGGAAACCGTAGATAGATATAAGCCATCCATCAAGATACCTTACATCTACACTACCAATGTAGTTCAGCACCCCTTTCATCAGAAAATACTCCACACTTTGGTCTAGAAGAAGCAGGGAAACAAGATATCATAAGAGTCGGCTTAATGCAAGAATTTTATGAAGATAACAATAGTCTAGTAGTAGTGTAGTGCATGACCATGTTTTGCATATCAGAGATACAGAAACTATTAATAGTGCATTTAGAATTTTGAACAATCAATTACCTGAAGGAAAATTTTCCATCCCCTTCTCATCCTTGTCGATATCAAGGGATAGCTCTTGCCAGTTATCTGCCTTGGCGTTTTCAATAATGAACTTGAGAAATATGGATGATATATAGGCAGCATTGATAGCCTTTCTATAGGTGCTATAAGATACAGAAGAAGCGGATGTGCACTCATCCAAGCACCAAACCAAATGGATCAAGATCTTCGCGAGATGCTTTGTAGTGTAGTTGTTCTGGGCTGCACATGCACATCACTCTGACAGTCAGACCAGTGAGCAAACGATGATTATGAATTAATTAGAGGAATCAATCATAGAAAATTAGCCAAAACATTGGGGCCATCAAGTTAACAACTGGTATATAATCTAGTAAAATATTTACATCTGCAAGTCTGCAACTGTGTCTATCAAAGAGAACACATAGAATGTGTCCAACAGAAGAAGTAAAAGAGGCACTATACCAAGCACTGCAAGTTTGCAACTGTGCATCAAAAGGGCACCCATAGGAACCACCATGTTTTCCTTCTATAACCACACTTCTGTATTTGATATCCATCTCTCTAAGAAAATTGAAGTGTAAATCTTTAAACGATTTATGCCTACTTTCCACTTTAGCAGTGTCCACAACAAACAGCAGTATTGTAAAAACAAAAGAGAAACAAGAAATACCCAGTCTAACCCCCTATAAGCACTAAAACACCAACCTCCATTCAGCTAATCATAACCCACTATCCACGGATCACAATCACTAAAGCAAAAGGCATGCTTAACCACTTGACCAACCAGGTTCCAAATCCAGAAACCCAGAATTATTTGAACCTTATCAAATATGCGGGGCAAAATTATGGGTTCAAAAAATAGCCTCACGTAACTACCTATTAGTATTTTATATTATTAACCAGAATGAGTCGAAAAAATCACAGATTCCACCACATGGACCAATCCACAAACGAGGTCCCTCAGTGGTGGCAAAAATAAAGTGGAAATGCAGGCCCAAGTCCCTAATTCACACATTAGCGTTGCACCCAGTAGTTGAATTCCGAAAGCAAACATTTATTGCAGCATTCCATTAATTAGAACTAGCACCTAAATCCTTCATCCTAACTACAATGAGCCAGAACCTCCATTGGCATGTTCCCCCTCCAAAAGGAATCGATTATCAGGAAAAGAAACCACAGTTACTCTTTCTTACGAAAAGAGTAAACTGTGGGTCTTTCTCTTGTTCCAAAAGTAGTCTAATACTTAATGAAAACAAGCCCAGGAGCACAAGAACTCACATGATTTTTGTTTTTTTTGCAAAAGGTCTAAAGCTCCCCTGATAACTTTGCACATCTTGCAATTGCAACACACTAAGCTCAGTCAACCATGATCAGCAGCCAATACAAAAATATGCCTTATTGCCTCATCCATGATATCAAACACCCATCAAATCGGCCAGAAGGGTCACTGAGCAGCCCCCGAATTCCCCTCCTAAGCACCAATGCAGCTCACGATCGACAGAAATCGGCACCCAGAGCATCTCAATGACACCAATAGATGCGCCGAAAGTGCAGGCAACATCACGCCGATCTCACCGTCTCACCTGAAAGCACTAGATAAAACCCCCACACCCGCGCACGCAAGCAGGCAGAAATCACATGATCCGCATTGCCCCCACAGATCAAATCCCGCAAAACACGAAATAATCAGCAACGGCGAGAGGCTGTCTCAAACGGAAGCGATCAGAGCAACCGCAGCAGGGGGTGTGGGCACGGATCTCGAGCGGTCCTCACCGAAGGCGTGGCACGCCTGCAGCACGCGGTCCCGCGGCCACTGCAGGGTGAGGGGCAGCTCGAGCAGCTGCCTCCAGAACTCGGAGGAGATAGGGTAGGCCTTGCCGCCGACGAGAGCCGCGAACATCTGCTCCGCGGCCCCCGGCGACGCCGCGCCCGCCTCGCCCAGCCTCGGCGTCGACGGCGCCGCGCCCATTGGATCTGAGCAGACTCGGTGGGGACGCGTTGGGAGTCAGCCGGGGCCCTAGGGTTTGACGCGAGCGGAGATTGGGCGAGGGGAAATGGCCAAGTGGAGTCGAGACGAAGCGAAGGTTTTAAATGGACGGAAGCGTGGAGACTTCAGGCGGACGGAATGGGGAGGAGGAGGAGGGAGGGAGGGAGGGGGAGCGGGTGCGACTAGCCTGTTGGCGTTGTTGGGTTTGGGAGGTTTTGATTAGATTAGCGGTGGACCAAATTGCCCGCGAGCCTAGTCAAGACTCGAGAGGCGCGTGGGTTTGCCGGTCAAGAACGGCAGGGACTGTATGGTCTTTTACTGGGGCTCGTGGGTTTGTCATTGTTGCTGGATCGCCTGCCGTCGGTGGAGGTGGTTTGGTGGTGGAGCATTCGGGAGCAGGGTGGAGGAAGGGGACGGACGTGGACGGGGTGGGCGACTTGCACTCGAGTCAGGGGAAGATGAGGACGGCCGCTTTGGCCGTGTCGCACTTCTGCGCTTGATTCCAAGTTGTTCCCCACCGGAATTTTGGCCGTGCGTCTCACCGTGCTTGACTTCGTCGGTTCTGTTTGGCTGCTTCTGTTTTGTTGCGTCGGATTTCACATTTTATGAACCAAAACAATCAAAACCTGAACAAGCTTCCCATGGAAAAATAAGTGAAACAAGCTGGACAGCACTTACAAAAGGTTTATCTTTTTTTGTTTCATTCTGAAATCTATTTTGTATTATTATTGTTATTACTAGCCAAATGTCTGTGTGTTGCTATGGAACATAAAGCTTATGTAAAAGAAACATTCAACAAAGCACCAGTGTAATTCACATATGTATATCATACGGCTTATGACTTTGTTTCTACGGATATATGACTCCCACAAGAGATCATGTCAATCTTGTTTATTTATCAGCATGAATTTTGAATAGTAATGCAGGTATATAAAGAGTACAAAAATGGTGTATGTTCTTAATAAAGGACCACCCTAAATGGCTAACCATTTAAAACTAGACACACACTACAAATTCAGGAGCGCAACAGAACATGAAAATTATAGCAGATGGGGCTAAAAAAAATACCGAGTATATTACCTCAAAAGCATCATGGGCCCAACACTCATTACTTACCCAAAGATACTATAATTGACGCCCTATACTTGTGGGTCATCAAAGTCAGTGTTCTTTGTTCCCATTGTTGGATCCGTTTGCAGAAAAGCACAGGGCAATGATGGGACGATGACTAGGTCATGGATCCAGGAAGGCAAAAGGGGAGAGGAAAGAGAAACGGTTCCCTCTCCCGCTAGTCGAAGAGGCAACACGCGAAATCCTTGCCACACTAGTACATATTGGGCCTATTAAGGCCCCGTCGCACATGGAAGGTCATTTTCGTATGTGATGTGGAAGATCGCTGACGCTGCAAAATTTGGACCATATGCCCACGGCCTAGATAGACTCTTCGTGGGGACATCGCACACAGAAGGTTCTAGCACCATAATAGATACATCGCACACGACTTATCCTAGGAAAACTTATGCTTACTAGATTCACATCCCACACAATTCCACCCCAACAACCATGTGTCCCTCTTGACCCACCTGTGCCCGTCTCTCCCTCCCCTTCTGCTTCTGAGCTCCTTCCTCCAGCACCGGGCCTCGCCCTTGCCCCTCCATCGGATTAGCCAGCCAGAGGTGGGCAAGGGGAGGCGTCGGAGTAGATAGGGCCCCTGGTTGTAGGTGTAGTGGTCGTATGGTCGTAGTTTTTGGTGTTCTGCCCGGGTGTGGAGCTCTAGGTATTGGCGACCAAATATGGACTCTAGGGTTCGTCGGAGATGCATTTAGGCTTCTTTGGTTGAAGCTGGCAGCGACATTGACGGCCACCACACCCTCTAATAAAGGTGTGGTCGTGCTCTGCCTCCTCTTTCTCGTTGGTGTTGTGTGTCTTCCTCTCCCTTTGACCGGACATGGAGGTGAGGGGTGAGAGTTGGGGCTCGTGGTGCGGCGCGATTCAGGAGCTGGCGGAAGATCTTCCGTTTTGGTGTGTGTTTGTGGCGCCGAACAAAGGCCGTCTTTGTTTGTAGCGGCTTCTCCTATTTTTCCGGCCAGCCGTTGTGGCGAGGGGAAGAAGGAAGAGCAGATGCAACGAGTGACCGGTTCCCTTCTCTTCAAGCGTCGTTGTTGTTCCCATGGCGGTGCCGGTGCTTCTCTTATCAACCTAGACGGCCATGGATGTGAGGAGGTGCAGAAGAGCAGCGAGGTGGCTTCTGTTTTGGTTCAGAGCTTTTGGAAGCCTTTGGAGTTTCTGCTCCCGGCGATGTCTTCCAAGTGGCGTCCTCGGCCCGCCGTCGCTATCCCTGGCAAAATGGGTGGCTGCGTCTGATGGCTCCCAAGTGCATGAGATCAAATGTAGTACTTTTCAATAAAGAAAGGTTATCAAACCCATGAGGAGCTGAGGGTATTGGTTAGAAATTTTGACAAAGAAAATAATAGTAAATGCAGTAGATTGGTGTTTTGGGTTTGTAGTTTGCAAGAATATAAAGTGTTGAAAGTAAATAGAAATAAGTAAATGATCTTAATGAGAGAAAGCCCAATCCTATATGCAGCAAGAGGACAAGCTCAAGTGTGTGTGTGAACTTATATGTGACAAGCGTTCCTGAGGGCAGCATGAATTTACTTAGCATAAAGATTTTTACACAATATGGTGAATATGTTGTCAAGTTTCATTCCCTTAGGGCAGAGCCTAAATTAGGTGCAGACATAAGTATGGCTAAATACACCACTTATGATGGGTCCTAGAGCCATTCACATGAACATCTAGGAATCATTAAGACATAAATGTCTCACCATAGCAATAGGTTCATTGGTCACTGGCATATAATCCCTCTAATGCAACTCAAAGTATTGGAAAACGGTTTCTGTCAATTTCGTCCCTTCCAACCCATGTCATTGCATCAAAGTATTCTCCAATGAG
Source organism: Avena atlantica (assembly GCA_910589765.1). Taxonomy (NCBI): domain Eukaryota; kingdom Viridiplantae; phylum Streptophyta; class Magnoliopsida; order Poales; family Poaceae; genus Avena; species Avena atlantica. The sequence continues at coordinate 475,819,835 of OU342735.1, forward strand.
CCCATATAGATGAAGTAATATGCAGTCGACGTTCGCATAAAACCATCATAGAACAATATAAAAGATAAAAACTGGACCACATACTCATTGCATATTATATGGAAATCATAGCCAATTCATCATATGCCCTAAGGAACATGGGGATATACTCACAAGTGACAAACATGATATGGAGCAGTAGCATATGGGATACAACACGATTTGAAAATATAATCTCTCCACCAAATAAATACAAGATGCCAATCACAAACATGTAAATAGCCCTTAAAACAATATACGAGGTTCAATCAATCACAAACTATGAGGGGAACGAGATGGATCTTGGAGATGGTGATGGTGATGATGATGGTGCCGGTGGAGATGTTGATGGAGAGGCCTCCCCTACACCTAGGAGGAGTGGTGATGACGAAGGCGTGATACGTCGGAAACGTATCTATAATTTTTGATGCTCCATGCTTGTTTCATATATACTTTGTTTTGCTTTGTCTACACTTTGAGGTGTTTTTATATCTTTTCTGGAACTAACCTATTAACAAGTTGCCACAGTGCCAGTTGCCTGTTTTCTTCTGTTTTTGGTTCCAGAAGGGGAGAAAATCAATATTCTCGGAATTGGACGGGACAAAAGCCAAAGTTATTATTTTTCCCGGAGCAACACGGAACCACGAAGCAGAGCTGGAGGGGGGCCACAGGGTGGCCAACCCCCCTAGGCGCGGGCAAGCCCTGGAGGCGCCTGGAGGGGGTGTGGGCCCCCTGGACCCCCACCGACCTTGATTCCTATGCCTATAAGAAGCCTCCGACCCAAAAACCCTAAACAATCCAGAAGAAATCCACGAAAACCTCTGTAGCGCCGCCGCCGCCACCGAAAGGGAGATTCGGGGGACAAAAAGTCTCCGTTCCGGCACCCTGCCGGGATGAGGAAGTGTGCCCCCAGATCCATCTCCATCATTCTCCACCACCATCTCCATCACCATTGTTGATTCCCATGATGAGGAGGGAGTAGTTCTTCCTCGAGGCTAAGGGCTCTACTGGTAGCTATGTGTTCAACTCTCTCTCTATGCATGGTCATATTGTGATCATGAGCTTTGTAATCAAGTAGATCTACCTTGCTACTGAAGTGCTTTAATAGATATCTGCTCTCCCCATGTGTGTGAAAGTGACAGCGTGCACGCCATGGTGGCACTTAGGCTTGAGTCTACATAAATACTCTTTGTGCTTTAATAGATCTATGATTTTCCCCACATGTGTGAAAGTGACAGCGGGCATACCCTGTGTGGCACTTTGGCTAGATTGAATATTTGTTATGAGTTATATTTGGAGTTGGATGTCTCTATGAAATTGTGGTGTTTGTTGGAACCATTTAGCGCTCAAGGTGACAGTGTGGGGTTATCTAGATTGGGGAAGGCGGACTTTGAGGAGTGTTGTTATTGCCCAACCGATGATTAAAGTGTCCAACCGGAGAATAGTTAAGAGTAGTATCATGAAGAGGGGATATTTATATGAGAGAGTGTTCACTAGTGAAAGTATGATCCCTAGGCCTTGTTTCTAAGCATTGAAACACCGTTTGCTACTAGATATGTTGCATGTTTGCTTGCTTCCATCTCTGTTCCGTTTGCCGGGGAGGTATTAAGCTTTTACCTTTCCTCCATGCCATCAACTCTTTTCTGGCACCGTTACCCCCACATCAACAACAAGTCAGAAGCTATTTTCTGGCACCGTTACCACTTGTATTTCACTATCTCTTTGCCGAACTAGTGCACCTATACACCTGACAAGTGTATTGGGTGTGTTGGGGACACAAGAGACTTCTTGTATCTTGATTGCAGGGTTGCTTGAGAGGGAATACCTTTGACCACTTCCTCCCTGAGTTCGATAAACCTTGGGTAATCCACTTAAGGGAAACTTGCTGATGTTCTACAAACCTCTGCACTTAGAGGCCCAACAACTGTCTACAAGAATAGAAGTGCGTAGACATCAAGCTCTTTTCTGGCGCCGTTGCCGAGGAGGTAAGGTAAAAGGTACTCACATCCTCCGGTGTGAGTGATCGAATTTATTTACTTTAGATTCTGCAGTTTTGTTGTTTCTTGTTTTCACTAGTTAGGCTTAATGGAAAACAACAACAAAATTAGAGAGCTCTATAGTGTTTATCTTGAGTTAGGACATGAAGTGTTTGAACAGAAAATTAAAAAACCTATGGAACTTTATTTGCATGCTAATAGCAATGTTATTAGTATGAATTCTTTGGACACCATTATTTCCAATGCTATGTAAAAGTCTAAGCTTGGGGAAGCTAGTGTAGAGGTCCCAGCCTTTAATAAGGTAGAGATCCCTGTGTTTACAATGCTAGTCCCTGGATCAATAGCTAGCATCCACAGTTAAGATGTAATATCAAGAAACAAAGGTCATAATACAACTTTATAACCAGGAATAAAATAACTCATTACATCTTACATAGATCATTTGGCTATCTCATTACAATGCAGCAGAAATAACTATATAGCATGGAGTCCTTCATCTTCAAAGTGCCACAAGCAATCATGTTGGTTGTAGACTTGTAATCCTAATCAACACACTTCACTAACATCAAACAAACCTGTAACATAATAAGTTACATCCACAAGGGTCAATACATTTGAATTGTATTGGCAAGTGATACATAGAATAGTGGTATCTATCATCTACATGTATTTGGCTAAGTGGAGCTTAGGCTTGATTTTCTCAAAATAGATTTTCCTTATAAGTTGAAAACACTAAGTTTTTGTTTGTCCAACATCACCCAAGGCATCTACCAATAGACATTGGTGATCCTTTACCCTTGTTCAACCACAAGTTTTTAACTTAGAAATTGGGATGAGGAGATTCTTGATAGCTTCCATGTCTTGATGCTCAAATTGTCCATTTCCTGGGACACGGCTAAGTACTTAGATTTTACTCTCTCGAGAGGTGGTGCACTTTCCCCACAAGACTCGACATGCATCGAGACAAGATCTTTCAGAAGCCTTCCCTTAGAACAGAATGGATGCACTCCAAACCTATCATCCCCTACCACCAACTGTCCATTTGGCTAAGTTATTGCAACCTATATGATCGAGGCAGAGCCCATAATGTCAAGTGGCTGCACTTGAAACTTCTCAACATTTGACATCTCAAATCTCTTTGTTCCTGGGTGGCTTTCCACAAGTGAGATACACTAGGGTAGTCCATAAATATGGGCCCTGTGTAACCACTCAACATAACCCATTCAACCATTCCACCCAGGTGATTCATTCACATAGTTGTTTTATTAAACAAAACACAAGTCGTAGACTTAGAAATATTTCATAGTATGAATATAGTGCACCCTTGTTTTCTACTAGCTAGGCTAAGCATGATAGTAGTAAGCATCTTAACTTAGGGAAAATTCTACTAAGGTTTCATCTACTAGGATTTCCCATGACATAGTTAACACATAGAAAATTCCATGCAAGTCCTACTTAGAAATATCACTAATGCATAGTGAAAATAATGGGACAAAAGTATGAAGCACCACTTGCCTTTTTGGTAGAGAATATAAGTTCACTCCTTGATATTGCAATAGTCACACTCTTAAAAGTTCACTACAATTCAATCAAGCAAGGCACAAATTCAAAACTAGCATTCAAACAATTCATCACATAATAATAAAAACAAAGCAATGCATGCAAGCATGCCAAAGATTGTTTTATTTGGAAACGTGGTTTCCAATAGGTTATAAACATTTTAAAACACCTATTGGTCATTTATAAAAGTGGCAAAACCATTTGATATTAAGTTAGTGAAAATGGCCACTTTAAATCATTTTTGTTTTGTTAGAAATGATTTAATCAAAGTAATAATTTCAAGTGTTTGACAAATATATTTTTAAACACAAATTTTAGTGTTTTAAGGTCAAGTGTTTAATATTAAAACCATTTGCAAAAGGTTTTACCTATAAACCATTTTTGTACCAAAGCAATGTTTTATTTTGTTGGAAACGCCTTTAAACAAAGTAATATTTTTTTAGGGTTCACCAAATATATTTTTAAATCCTAAAACTTGGTGTTTAGGGTCAGAGATTTTTATTCAAATCATTTTCTAAAGGTTTTACTCAAAAAGCATTCTTAAAACATATTCAACATTTTTATTTAACTAGAAATGCTTTAATTCAAAGGAATAATTCCTAAGTGTCATAAAATATATTTTAAAATCCAAAAGTTGGTTTCTATGGTCAGTGGGTTCAAAACAATCCATTTACAAAAGATTTTACCCTCAAAACCATTTTAGAATAAATTTTATACACAAAATGTGCCTAAACATGTTTCTGCAAAAACAACCAATTTTACAGAAGCAATTCACTAAACAAAGGGCATGATTGAAAATGTTTCTTCCTGCTGATTACATTGATATAAAATTTGCAAAATTTGGATATGTAGATTTAAAGTTATGAATTTTACAAAATCTAACATCTAATAGATTCATTTCTGTTTTTAAAACAACACTCTGGCCACGTGGAGCAATCCTATTAGCCGGTACCGTTTCATTTGGATCGAGCGCTGTGGTTCGTTGGATTTAAAGATAATTGTGCGGTACAGATCCTAGCATACCTCTTCGTTAAGTTGTTCTATCTACGCCACAAGATGAAGATCTTAACGGCTCACAAGCGAATGACCAAAGTCTGGCGGCGCGGCGACGGTGGCTGGCGGTAGAGCGCTCTGGCAGTGGCATCGCCGGCGATACAGGAAGCAAGAGAAGGAGGGGAAGGGATCACCGAGTTCGCCGAAGCTTGCTGATGCTCAACGTGTCCTTAGTTGGCGAAGGGGCGCACGATGGTGTCAGGGATTTCTCGCCGTAGTTGTTGTCGATGTCGGCACTCACTGTTGAAGATGGTGGCGATGTTACAGACCGTGCTAAGTCAAACAGAGGGTTGAGTTAGACGCGCATGAAGTCACCGGTCACATGCGTATCATCGGGAGGGAGAGGGGTGGTCAGAATGTTACTAGGGGCGTCACCGGAGTTGAGGCAGACGGTGGCGACGCTCTAACGTCGAGGCTGCCGACGTTTTGGGGCACGCGCGTGCAGGCTAGGGCTACTGGCAGGTGCAAGAGGCGATGGAGATTAATCTTGTGTGGTCCAGGGGGAAGGGGGTGCTAGTTCGCCGGAATTTGAGCGGGAGGGTCGCCGGAGTAGCAGTGGGTTTGAGCAGAAATTGATGCAGCCTAGGGCTCCGGTGGCATGATGTCTGGGGGGAAAAGGAGAGGGGAGGGAGGCGGTTAAATGGGCATGATCACGGTGAGTAATGTCCTCGGTGTTAAGGCGAATTAAGCCTGCGAAAATCAAGCCAAAAATGACGACGAGGGGGGAAGAAATGGTCGCGGCGGGTGAGAACGATGAGCTGACAGGTGGGGTCTTGTCGTCAGCGAGAGAGAGGGGGTTTAGGTGGGGTCGTCTTGTCATGGACAGTGCGGGTGCGTCTGTGAGTGAAGAAAACATTTCGGGGAGGGTTAGTTGGGCCTGTTGGGCTGGTTAGGCTGGGCTGGGTCTTGTTTTTATTTATTTTTTCCTGTTTCTTTTTTCCTTTTTCCTTTTCTATTTTTCTGTTTTGAATTTGTTCAAATGATTTCAAATCCTTTTTCATTTCAAATATTTTTCAAATGTTCAGTATGTTTCTATACTGTTTTAAATATGTATTTAAGGTCCATTTTAGAATAATTATTTTATTCATTTATGGGTTATTATTCATTTAAAATAGGCACTTGCTTTTATTTAAATAGGATTTAATTATATTTTCAAACTCTCATTTAAATTCTAATTTTCACCAAACCTTTTTCAGTAGGTTTTATTTATTCAATATTGTGTTAAATAATTCATTTTGAACTATTTAAAATATTTTAATATGATTTGATAAGCATTTAATTTGGGCATTTGTCTTTATTCAAATAAAATCAAATATGGTTTTAATCCCATTTAAATTTTATTCAAATAATTCTTTTAAGTTATTTAGATAATTTTTTAATCCACTTTGGTAAATTCCACTTTATTATTTTCCCATGATTTAATCAATCATTTCTATTAAGGATTTTGTCTTCATTCAAATGGAATAGAATTTGGTTAATGCCATATTATTTTATTTGAATATTCCTTATCCCTTTATTTTATTTGGATTTGGATTAACTTTGTTCCATTTGCTGATGTATTTTAATTCAAGATTTAAATTGTCTTCCAAATAATTTTATTTAGGCAATTTATCTTTATTTAAATAAAATTGAATATGGTTCAAAGCCCATATGGTTTTATTTAAATAATTTTTATTTATTTTTATTATTTAATAACTTCCATTTGTTCATGGATTTGGCCAAGATTTAATTTGGCTTTTAAATATTCATTATTTATTTATTTCTTTCTTTGTCTTATAAAATCCATATCTTTTTATTTATAGATCCAAAATTGGTGGTTCCAATTTGTAGAATTTTATTTAATATTTGTTTATCCTTTTAAATCCTTTTAGGATTAATTTGCTCACAATTTGGTATGGATTTTAGATAGGATCTTTATTAGCTTTGGAAATTATTTCCTCTTATCTTATTATATTCATAAGTTTTTATCTATGGCTCCAAATTAAGTGAAACCAATTTCTATAGTTTTATAATATTTTATTTATTATTATTTATCATTTATAAATGTTTGTTGACAAATTTTTATATGGATCAAATCCATAGTCTTTGAGAGATCTTTGGAATGATTTATTCCATTAGGGTTTTAGAGTATTGGTTTAACTTCTCCAAGTGTTTAACTTTCAAGATACAATTATTGATGAATGCATTTCACTTGATTGAAATTTATTAGATTCCATTTTATTCAAATTTGTTCAAGTAGGGTTTTAATGTTTCCATTTGGAATAAAAAAGTTTCTTTTCACCCTAAATTTCAACAATTATTTATTTTGTTTATTTATTGTTCACATTTCAAAATTTGGAAAATTTTGGGATGTGACAGCTAGTTTTGATGAAAATGATCTTTTTAGTCCCCCATCTTTGGAAGATAGCTATTCTATTGCTTATGATGATACCAAACCTCCAATATATGATGATTACAATGATGAATATGATATTTTCAGTCCACCTACTGTTGAGGAGAAAACTTATTGTACAATATGCCTCCTATATTTGATGATTATGGTGATGAGAATAATAGTGATAGCTATTTTGTTGAATTTGCTCCCACTATAACTAATAAGAATGACTATGCTTATGTGGACAGTAATAATTATTTTATGCATGTGGCTCATGATAAGAATGTTTTATGTGATAGATATATTGTTAATTTTGTTCATGTTGCTACTGAAAGTTATTACGAGAGAGGGAAACATGGTTTTATGCATCTCAACAATATTAAGTTTCCCCTCTTTATGTTGAAAGTTTTGAAGTTGCACTTGTTTTGCTTTCCTATGCTTATTGCTTTGTGCTTTCATGACTTGATTCTTTACAATATTCCTATGCATAGGAAGTGGGTTAGACTTAAATGTGTTTTGAATTTGGTTCTTGATGCTCTCTTTTACTTTAATTCATATTTCTTATGAGAGCATCTTCTCAAACTATCAAGCCTAACTTAAAGGCGTTAAAGAAAAGTACTTGTTGGGAGATAACCCAAGAGTTTTCTTGAGTCTTGGAAGTTATTAATTTAGTAATGACCTCTCCTTATACTTTTTTTGTGCCAGGAATGACCTCAAATGAGAGGGAAGTAAGATTTGGGGAGTTGCTGTCCCGAAACAGATTTCTGTCCTCGACCATAAAAAATCGTGAGGAGACTCTGTAACTCGGATTGAGATCAAAATTTCTGAATAAATCCCCCAGTATGTTAGCTAACTTTCGTTAGTTCAAAACTTTTTGATTTGAGCAACAAAAGGTCTTCGAGAAAATCGGTTTCTACCTGCTAGTCTGTTTTGATAGATTTCTGCCATTATTTGCATTTGCTTCTTATTGATTCCTTTTTGGGTTCTTTTTGGGAAATTGAGATTTTTGAAGGAGTTGCTACAGTAGCTTGTGTTTTTAGTGAAGAGTTTTGCTGTTCCAAAGCTTTGCCATGGGTCTAATATCTTTTGAATACACGAATGTTGCTAATGAAGATTGTGTGAAGTTTTGTATGAAGGAAAAATTTCAGGTGTAGAGAAAGAATGATGTAATAAGATGAAGAATGGAGAAAATCTCAAGCTTGGGGATGCCACCTCGTGTCACCCCAATAAATATTCAAGAGGTACGAGCGTCAAAGCTGGGCATCCCCTTCTTCATCAATAGAAATCTCAGGTCTTTCTAGACACTTCATTTTTATTGTTTCATGCACAGTTGTGTTATTCTTGGAGCGTCTTAGTTTTCGTTTTTGGTTTTTGTTTGCTTAGTTTGCCTGAATAAAGTTGGTTGATCACAACACACCTTTTTGGAGAGAGACACACTCTGTTTTCATTTCCTAGAACACTCTAGTTTTCACTCTTATTGTTCCGTGAGTGTTCTCTTTTGCTAGCACTGTGTTTAGCCTTAGTTTTCTTGTGCTTTCAGCTTAGAACTTTTTAGTTCTTCTTTGTGGATTTGTGAGACAATCTCACTGGTATTTATTGATTATTATCTTTGTGAGTTGTTTCAAATAGGTTGTTTGGTGTTGGAAAAGAGTAGTAAGTTCTTGCTTGTAAGTGCAAGAGGAGCTTGCATTAACTGTGACTTAGACTTTAGCATGACATCCTAGGCGTTGTTTTGACCTTATGCTTAGTGATTATTGTTGTAGCATGTCTTGTTCTAAACAATTGGGATTGCTTAGTATGCCTTGAAGAAATTATGTGTTGTTTTAGCATGCAGAAAGCATAGTATTATGGTATTATCCTTTGATGCTTTGTTTGGGTTGACTTGGCACATGCTCACACCACGTTATGACTATGACAAGTCAACATAGCTTCTATGATCATTTAGTCCTTGACTTGTAGTACCTCTCTATGCTTTGATTAGTAATGTTTTGTTGCTCTACATGATTATGGCCATTATTGCTCTCTTAGTTGGTTGCTCCCAGTCTTCTGCTAGCCTCCACTTGTATGAGTAAGTTCTACTCATGCTTCCAACTCACAAGAAACCAAGTTTTTCCAAAGTGTCCACTATAAACTCCTATGCATGGTGTGTTACACCATTCCAAGTATATTCTTGTTTTCAACTATCTTCCAATTAAAAACTATTTTGTTATGTGAAAACTTAGTGATTAAAGCCCTCACAAACTTGAACCATTGTGTCATCTTTGTTGTATATGCTTGCACTTATATGTTGGAATTAGCAGAACCGTGCTGTCACGGGGAACGTTTTCAACATTGCACTTGTACTTTGTACTCAGTTGGTATCATGCTCTTTTGTCTATGGATGTCACCGGTGTGAAATAAAGAGGGAACTTGTAAGTCCATGGAGTTTGTATCCTGTGTTAGAGAAACGCCTGGGCCGCTAGCCTAAGCCATACCTAATCATGGTGGAAACTTGCAGCATCACCATATGACATCTATGAAGCATTCTTCTTATAAAAAAGATACACAATGAGAAAAGAGGAAAGAGAGAAAAAAGCACCATATTCCCATGGTAAATAAGAAGATTGCTGAGATGCTCATTGTCTGCTTGCCTTGTCATTTTGGTTATGGGATAGCTCATGTACCATGTGCAAGGGGTACCTCGTTGGCGGTTCTCTATGATATGCAAATACTTACAATGACAAGAACTTACAGATGACTGAAGTTGAGTAGCATGAGGTGTGGCCCTCGTATTCAAGGGACTTGAAATTGCCAACTTATACTTCGTCAAGCATATACTCCATCTTTGTTCACTTTAAGCTTAATCACTTCAAGATGCTTATGATAGGGGCAATGAGGGCTGAAAGCTAACAAGTACCATAATTTTTGGAAGCTCTTTTTGAAACTTGAAATCCCTGCTTCCTTTATAAAAGGTCTTTCTTCCACCACTATTGAGTCTCCACCTTCTACCTTTAGGCACCATTAAGAGAGCATAGTTGTCATTCTGTGTGCAGTGTTCCAAAGCTTATTGATTGATGTATATTGTGATATTACTTGTTCTCCTGCTATTTGTTTGTAGTCACCCTTGTGAACTTTCAAGGTGTCATATGCATCTATTTGCTACTCTATGAGGGACAAGATGATTGCCACTATGCTATTGTTTCTGTATATGAAACAAACAAACGTTTTTCAATGCATGTAATTCATGATCTTTGTTTGTAGCTTGTCATGTTGCATGCATACTTACTATGTCCTATTGTTAGAACTCCATCTTTCATGCATATGTTTAGAGTTCTTTGATCCCAGCTTTCAATGCTTGCAAATGGTTAGATCTTTTATTTTGATGGTGCATGTCACCTAAAAAATTATTCTTTTTATCACTTACCTACTCGAGGACGAGCAGGAGTTAATCTTGGGGAAGCTTGATACGTCAGAAACGTATCTATAATTTTTTATGCTCCATGCTTGTTTTGTATCTACTTTGCTTTGCTTTGTCTACACTTTGAGGTGTTTTTATATCTTTTCTGGAACTAACTTATTAACAAGTTGCCACAGTGCCATTTGCCTGTTTTCTTCTGTTTTTGGTTCCAGAAGGGGAGAAAATCAATATTCTCGGAATTGGACGAGACAAAAGCCAAAGTTATTATTTTTCCCGAAGCAACACGGAACCACGAAGTAGAGCCGAAGGGGGGCCACAGGGTGGCCAACCCCCCCTAGGCGCGGGCAAGCCCTGGAGGTGCCTGGAGGGGGTGTGGGCCCCCTGGACCCCCACCGACCTTGATTCCTGCGCCTATAAGAAGCCTCCGACCCAAAAACCGTAAACAATCCAGAAGAAATCCATGAAAACCTTTGTAGCGCCGCTTCCACCGAAGGGGAGATTTAGGGTACAGAAAGTCTCTGTTCCGGCACCTTGCCGGGACGAGGAAGTGCCCCCGGAGCCATCTCCATCATTCTCCACCACCATCTCCATCACCATTGTTGATTCCCATGATGAGGAGGGAGTAGTTCTTCCTCGAGGCTAAGGGCTCTACCGGTAGCTATGTGTTCAACTCTCTCTCTATGCATGGTCATATTTTGATCATGAGCTTTGTAATCAAGTAGATCTACCTTGCTACTCAAGTGCTTTAATAGATATCTGTTCTCCCCATGTGTGTGAAAGTGACAGCGTGCACGCCATGGTGGCACTTAGGCTTGAGTCTACATAAATACTCTTTATGCTTTAATAGATCTATGCTTTTCCCCATGTGTGTGAAAGTGATAGCGGGCATATCGTGTGTGGCACTTTGTCTAGATTGAATATTTGTTATGAGTTATATTTGGAGTTGGATGTCTCTATGAAATTGTGGTGTTTGTTGGAACCATCTAGTGCTCAAGGTGATAGTGTGGGGTTATCTAGATTGGGGAAGGCGGACTTTGAGGAGTGTTGTTATAGCCCTACCGATGATTAGAGTGTCCAACCGGAGAGTAGTTAAGAGTAGTATCATGAAAAAGGATATTTATATGAGAGAGTGTTCACTAGTGAAAGTATGATCCCTAGGCCTTGTTTCTAAACATTGAAACACTGTTTGCTACTAGATCTGTTGCATGTTTTCTTGCTTCCATCTTTGTTCCGTTTGCCGGGGAGGTTTTGGGCTTTTACCTTTCCTCCACTCCATCAGCTCTTTTCTGGCACTGTTACCCCACGTCAACAACAAGTCAGAAGCTATTTTCTGGCACCGTTACCACTTGTATTTCACTATCTCTTTGCCGAACTAGTGCACCTATACACCTGACAAGTGTATTGGGTGTTTTGGGGACACAAGAGACTTCTTGTATCTTGATTGCAAGGTCGCTAGAGAGGGAATACCTTTGACCAATTCCTCCCTGAGTTCGATAAACCTTGGATAATCCACTTAAGGGAAACTTGATGTTGTTCTACAAACCTCTGCACTTGGAGGCCCAACAACTGTCTACAAGAATAGAAGTGCGTAGACATCAAAGCGTCGATTCCCCCTCAACGGAGGCTCCAGTGCAGAAGGATTTGCCCCTCCCGGAGTAAGAGAGGACGTTTGCCTCCACCGCCGCCTTTGTAAATCGTGGGAAAAATACGATGTAGGTTTTCTGGCGATACGGAGGCGTTTGTAAAAAGGAGGAGCTGAGAGGACGCTCGGCGGGCCGAAAGAGCATAGGTGGCGCGCCCAAGGGGTAGGCGCGCCACCTGGCCTCTTTCGGTCCTCATGGCTCCCCTCGCTTCATTCTTTGGCCCAAGTTGATTCTCCGGGTGAAAAACTCATGAGGTATTTTTCCTTTGATTTATTGACGTCCAGAAAGTCTTGAAACAACAAAAATATGAAAAAAAGGAGGTGTTCTGCCTCCTAGAAATTAAATACCAAGGAAAGGGACTTTTTAGGAAAGTCCCGTAAATCCTCTAAATATGCATAAATAATGATGGATCAGGGTAAATATGATTCTAAACAATGCATAAAGGTCCTAAAAATGATGATGCAAAATGCAAGTATCAACTCCCCAAGCTTAAACATTTGCTCGTCTTCGAGCAAATAAGCGAATAGATCATGATCATGCATCAATGAGCTGATGGTTGACAAGAAAATACGATAATGGCATCATCAACTTATGCATATTCACTTGTCCAAAAGAAATATGAACTAACTACCATACAAACATGAGTTACATAGATAGACATTATCATTTATCCCTTACTTCTGAACAAAAACTAACCATTACATTTTGGAAAATTGAACAAGTCTCAAATTTATGATACACTTTGCTATTTGCAATAACTTTGCATGGATTTTTACCAACTTTTTATTTAACCTTTGGATATACCTTTGAAATAAAGATAAGTTTCTCATACATCAAAGTGGAAAATATAATTGTTTAAACAACCAGATAGACATGACTATTTTGACTTTTTTCAAGAACTTTCAACACTTTTTGCATGGAATCAGTTAACAGTATTGCTCTCTTAGTAACCAGTATAAACCTTATTCATGGGTCTTTCAATCATGTCATATGCTCAAAATAACCTTTCTTTCTCTTTCCATGGCTAGCCGAATCCTCGGGTGCCTACCTTTCAAACACTTTTTCATATAGCATATGTATTGAAATACCCATGACAACCATTCAGTTTACTCACTGATTACTAAGTAGAATAAGAGTATCTCATGTCCCCTTTGTCATCCTCCTCTTTCCAACTATTTATTTTACAAGGCTCCCTATCTCACCACAAATTCACAATGTTCCTTTTTTAATAAGTGTTGCTTCCCTTGCATGGGATCTTTCCTTATTTGCAAGTTAAACTTGTTGAGTAATTCTATGCTTGTCCAACATGCTCAAGTTAATTTAGTTCAAGGCAAGACGTAAGCGAAATTTCTACATATGGTGCGCACATCTACATGAGTGTTACCCATAAATCCCGAACAAGAGAATCATGGATGACACCATACTTTATATTTCATTCAAAACCACTCAACCAAGGATACATGATAATGCTCTAAGAGCTCTTCAAACTCTAGGAAAATTGATACCTAATGGATGCAAGCAAACCTCCTAATGATTACGAACTACTCCCTCTATTTCAAATTATAAGATGTTTTAGCTTTGTGAAGCAAATGTATCTATACTTGTTTTAGTATATAGGTTCGCTCATGTTTATAATGAATCTATACACTAAAAGAAGTCTAGATACATTCTCTTCATAAACCTAAAACATCTTATATTTTGACACGGAGGGAGTAGATGCAAATATGATTACTAAAAAGCATAAAGTAGGGTTGAACTCCCCCAAGCTTGAGTTGTTATGGTATGTATCTACTTCTTCTCCTTCTCTTGCCCCTTAGGGTTATGGTGACGCTGAAGGTCCCTAAGCACGCTCATCATCATCATCCATGGAGGAACACTGTAAGGAGTCTCCGAAATACATGGCGGAGGCGTTGGTGTAGAGAGAGATCTAAAAAACAGGGGGACAAGTTCGCCCAAAAATACTCGATGCGAGATTAGATCGACAGAGAGGTGTATATATTGACGTTTTTTAGGGTAAGAGGAAGTATTGGGTAAGAAAGAGAGGCGAAACGGACTTCATAAGAGGGAAAGACCTCGGGTGGCATGCCACCTGGTATCTTTCCCTCCTCAAGACTCTGTTTCATCCAATTCTTTCGCGTCACACATTAATTTTCCAAAATAATGATTTTCCTAAAGTATGAAGATATTCCGAGATTGTTACACAACTCTTCTTGACTTTTGGTGATTTTTGGTATCTGGCAGGGGATAAATTTTTGCGATTATGGCCTTCGGACTTTGGAGATTCATTACTTCAACCCTTCCGGCAAATGTTTGGCCTTCAATATAATGGTTAAGACATTGTCCATTAAAGATATGAGGTTTACCGTTGATGTCTCCATGAAGACGAATGGCTCCGCAGCGGTACACCTCCTGCACAACTTATGGACCCTGCCACCTTGAAACTAACTTTCTTGCATAAAATTTGAAACGAGAGTTGAACAATAATACTTGATCTCCTACTTTGAATTCATTTCTCTTTATTTTCTTACCATGCCAAATTTTCACTTTCTCTTTAAATAGTCTAGCACTTTCATATGCTTCATTCATCCATTCATCTAACAAGCTTAAGTCAAGAGTTCTTTTCTCTCCAGCAGTTTTAAAATCAAATTTGAGTTGTTTAAAAGCCCATCTACATTTATGTTATAATTCCACTAGAAGATGACATGCTTTTCCATAAATCATTTTATAAGGAGACATACCCATAGGCTTTTTAAAAGCAGTTCTATAAGCCCATAAAGCATCATTAATTTAGTTGGTCAATCATACCTAGCTTTTTTAACTATCTTCTCCAATATGAGGTTAATTTTCTTATTGCTTAGTTCAACTTTCCCACTGGTTTGAGGATGGTAAGGAGATGTGATGGGCGTGTTGATGACGCCTTGTTGGGAGACCCCAAGAGCAAGGTGTGATGAGCACATCAGCAAGTTTTCCCTCGGTAAGAAACCGAGGTTATCGAACCAGTAGGAGGAAGGAAACGACTCAAAGGTGTTGCTAGCAACTTGGATACCTGCACAACACTGATGACCCACAAGTATAGGGGGGTATCGTAGTACTTTTTATAAATAGGAGTGTCGATCCCAACGAGGAGCAGAAGGTGCTGAACAGTGGTATGGAGCAGGAAATCCCTGTGAATACTTAGCAAACGGAATTTTAGTGGTTTTCTAACAAGGCAACAAAACAAAGAGCAAGTAACAGAAGTAACGAACAAACGGAGCAAGTGGCCAAATCTTTTCTTAGCAAAGGACAAGCCGGTGGAAATGAAGGGAATATGCCTTGAGAGGCAATAATAAAGTGTTTATTATGTGTATTCCAAGTATATGATAGATGTTTATTTTGCATGCTATAATTGTATTAATACGGAAACGTTAATACATGTGTGTTTAATAAACAAACAGAAAGTTCCTAGTTATGCCTCTCTCATAAACTAGCTCGTTGATTAACAAGATGATCAAGGTTTCCTGATCATGGACATTGGATGTTGTTAATAACGGGATCACAACATTAGTGTAATGGTGTGATGAACATTCATCCGAAGTATAGCATTACGATCAAAGTCATTGAGTTTATATTGCTATAACAACTTACGAAGTGATCCTAATCCTTAGACCATGAGATCATGTCAATCACTAACACCGGAAGAGTTTCTTGATAACATCAAACGTCACACCGTAACAGGGTGATTATAAAGATGGATTCAGAACTAATAAAGTGTTATGTTGAGGCTCATGGATCAAGAGTGGAATTTGTTCATCCCGATGACGGATAGATATACTCTGGGCCCTCTCGGTGATATCACATTGATTAGCTTGCAAGCAAGTGATTTGATCACTAGAATGTTATATCACAGGAACGAGAAAAGAGTGCATGTCGGTAACGAGATCAAACTAGGTATGGAGATACCGATGATCGAATCTCGGACATGTAATATATCGTGAAACAAAGGGATTAAGATACTAGCGTAAAAGGTTCCGACGATCACAAGAAAGTCATCGTTGAATGTGTGGGAGTCAGTATGGGTCTCCAGATCCCGCTTCTGATTATTGATCCGAGAGGGGTCTCGATCATGTCCGCATTATTCACGAACCGTAGGGTGACACACTTAAGAGACACCGACATACAATTGGAGCAAATGTTTCATGCCGAAAGAATGAACAAGCGCAGGAATTTATTTCACTAGATACCGAAACAGGTTTTCGGGTGAAATTGCATAAAGTGGTTATGCATGTGAAATAGAATTCTAGCAAGGGGTTATTTGTGAATGTTTGTCATTAAAGTAATTGACAAAATTCTAAATAAAATAAAAGAGTTTTATTTAATGAGAGTTTGCATTAAATTTGGTGGAAATTTAATGGGAATTTGAGTGGACTTTTGAGTGGAGGGATTTTAAAGGGCATTTTGTGAGTGGATTGTCCACCCACATGAATGAAGGAGGGGAGGGGGCAGCCCCCATGGCCGGCGGCCACCCCCTTGGGTGCCCCCCTCCTCCTATAAAAGGAGCCCCCCTCCTCACTTGTCTCACACACCTCCTCGTGAAGGATCTCTCTCCCCCTCTAGAATTTATCCCCCATGGTCTCAGACTAGCGAGATACATGTTCCCGGTGGCTATTCGACAAGAAAGAGTTGTGCTTCCGCTGCATCGCTGGAGCGAGGAGGCGGAGGTTGCTCGGTGCCTCGAACGTGTGTGCGAGCATGGATGCGCTGCTGATTTCCGGCGCTAGGACTTCCTCTCGATCTTGAGATCGGCAAGAGATCGTCTACATCAACCACGAGTTGAACTCGTTAAGCTTTGTCGGTCTTCAAGGGTATGTTCTCTACGGATATACATCCGCCCGTTGTTTGTATCTAGTAGATAGATCTTGGTATATAGTTCACATCGTAGGAAAATTTTTGTTTTCTATGCTGCGAACCCTACAGTGGTATCAGAGCCGGATCTATGCGTAGATACTTTACACGGGTAGTACACATATGAGTATGTGGGCGATTATGATCATGTTGTTGCTCCTTTGTTGTAATTTTGGATATTGGTGGCATAGTGGTATGAAGCGGCCCGGACAAACTTTACATGTCCTCGCACATGAGACCTGTTCCACGCTTGACATGCAACTAGTTTGCATAAGTGGCTAGCGGGTGTCTGTCTCTCCTACTATAGTCAATATCTATTTTGCAAGCGAGTTGTCAACAATTTGATTATCCTCGTTGTGGTTCATGTTCGTAGGTAAGAACGGTTCTATCTCGAAAGCCCTAAGCCACGTAAAACTTGCAATGGATAAATTAGAGGCGTCTAGTTTAGATTGTTGCTGGGCTAGTGTTATGATATGGTAGTGTTATAAGTAGAAGTATGAGATGATACTCTTACAACACACATAGCGTGTAAAGTCCATAGACCTTGGATTTACACATATAGGTATGATAGTGATCATACCACGATGCACATGATAGAGATCATCTGCGGGAACCATATAATTTCACTAATAAACATATGATGTTTGATAGCATCTTATATTGCTTGTTTAGCGCTTTTTAGCATAATAAGATGATCCCTCATTTAAATATCAAGATAAGAATGTGTTCTTCCTTTAGTATGCACCGATTATGTTTTCGTCGCTCCAAGACATCACGTGATGATCGGGTGTTCTTGGATCCACGACCATATTTCGGGTGTAAAACAGTTACACACGCGAATACTAAGGTTCTAACTTGGCGAGCCTAGCATGTACAGACATGACCTCGGAACACGGACCGAAAGGTTAAGCATGAGTCATATAGTTGATATGATGCCCATTTGATGCTCGCTTTTGAAGCTATACCGACTCACGTGATGATCGGACTTGGTGTAGTGGATTTGGTTCATGTAATCACCAAAAAGGCACGAGGGATGTCGTTTTTGAGTGGGAGTTCATTCGATTAGTTGAACTCAATCTATCATACACTTAGTCTAAACTTTACAAATTCTGTTGTAGATGGCACCACCTGCTTTTAATTTCAATGTGTTCATGGAGAAAGAGAAACTAGCAACGAATGGTAGCAACTTTACCAAATGGGCCATGAATTTGAGGATTCTCCTCTCTGCTGCACAAAAGCAATATGTGCTAGAAGCGCCGTTAGGCCCCCCACCTTTAGATGATGCCCCTGATGAGGAGAAGAATGTCTATCAGACTCGTCAGGAGGACCACAACTTAGTTCATTGCGGCATATTGTATGGGCTAGAGCCGGAACTTCGAAAGCGTTTCGAAAACGGCAATGCATTTGATACAATGGGCGAGTTGAAAATGATTTTCGACACACATGCTGTTGTAGAGAGCTACAACGCTTCAGAAAAGTTCTTTAGCTGCATGATGGAAGAGCACAACTCCGTTAGTGAGCATGTACTCAAGATGTCGGGTTACGCCGATAAGCTTGTGTCCTTGGGAATATCGATTCCCATTGACTTAGGCATCCATCGTGTTCTGCAGTCTCTGCCACCTAGCTATAAGAGCTTCGTGATGAACTATAATATGCAAGGCATGAAGAAGTCTCTCCCCGAGCTTCTGTCAATGCTTAAAACTGCAGAAGTGGAGATCAAAAAGGAACATCAAGTGTTGATGATCAATAGGAACACTGGTTTCAAGAAAGACAAGAAGGGAAAACGGAAGGGAAGTAAGGGCGGCAAGCCTGTTGCTGCGCCTGAAAAGAAACCCCGAGTTGGACCTAAGTCTGATTCTGAGTGCTACTTGTAAGGGGACTGGCCACTGGAAGCGCAACTGCCCCAAGTATCTGGCAGACAAGAAGGCCGGCAAGGCAAACAAAGGTATATATGATATACATGTTATTGATGTGTACTTGATAGTGCTCGCAGTAGCACCTGGGTATTTGATACCGGTTCAGTTGCTAATATTTGTAACTCGAATCAGGGGCTGCGGAACAAGCGACCGCTAGCAAGGGTGAGGTCAAGATGCGTGTCGCAATGGATCAAGCGTTGATGTGATCGCCGTCGGAACGCTGCCTCTCCACTTACCGTCGGGATTAGTTATAAACTTGAATAAATGTTATCTGGTGCCTGCACTGAGCATGAACATTGTATCTGGATCGTGTTTGATGCGAAGTGGTTATTCATTTAAATCCGAGAACAATGGTTGTTCCTTTTATATGAATGAAATCTTTTATGGTCATGCACCGATGAGAATGGTTTATTTATATTAGATCTCGATGATAATGTTACACATATTCATAATGTTGATGCTAAAAGGATTAAACTTAATGATGATATATCCGCATATATGTGGCACTGCCGTCTAGGTCATATTGGCGTTAAACGCATGAAGAAGCTCCATTCGGATGGACTTTTGGAATCACTTGATTATGAATCATTTGATACATGTGAGCCATGCCTTATGGGCAAGATGACTAGAACGCCGTTTTCCGGTTCATGGAACGGGCGACATATTTATTGGAAATCATACATTCTGATGTATGTGGTCCAATGAGTGTGTCGGCGCGAGGTGGATATTGTTATTTTGTTACTTTCACGGATGATTGAGTAGATCCGATTATATCTACTTGATGAAACACAAGTCTGAAACCTTTGAAAAGTTCACGGAATTCAGAATGAAGTGGAAAATCATCGTAATAGAAAGATCAAATTTCTACGGTCCGACCGTGGAGGTGAGTATCTAAGTTACGAGTTTAGCACTCACATGAAAGAGTGTGGAATTGTTTCACAACTCACACCTGCCGGAACACCACAGCGAAATGGTGTGTCGGAACATCGTAATCGTACTTTATTAGATATGGTTCGATCTATGATGTCTCTAACGGACTTGCCGTTGTCATTTTGGGGTTATGCACTAGAAACTGCTGCATTCACTTTAAATCGGGCACCATCTAAATCCGTTGAAAAGACACCGTATGAATTGTGGTTTTGAAACAAACCTAAGCTATCATTTCTTAAAGTTTGGGGATGCGATGTTTATGTGAAGAAACTTCAACGGATAAACTCGAACCCAAAGCGGAAAAATGCGTCTTCATAGGATACCCTAAAGAAAATATGGGTATTCCTTCTATCACAGATCCGAGGGCAAGGTTTTTGTTGCCAGAATGGATCCTTTCTAAAGAAAGAGTTTCTCGCGAAAGGTGTGAGTAGTCGGAAGGTAGAACTCGAAGAGGTTGTGGAACCTTCTCTTCAAAGTATGGCGAGTAGCGCAGCGCCGGAAGTTGTTCCGGAGTTGGCTCCACCTGTTGAAGAGGGAACTAATGATAATGATCATGAAACTCCGAAAGAGAGTACTACCGAACCTCGCAGGTCAAGCAGGACGCGTGCAGCTCCCGAGCTGTACGGAAATCCTGTCATGAATTTCATGGTTGATGAAAATGATGACCCTGCGACGTATGAAGAAGCGATGATGAGCCCGGATTCCAACAATGGTTAGAAGCCATGCAATCCGAGATGGAATCCATGTATGAAAATCAAGTTTGGAACTTGGTGGAAATACCTCACGACCGAAAGGCCGTGGAGAACAAATGGATTTTCAAAAGGAAAACTGATGATGGTAATGTGACGGTTATATAAAGCTCGATTTGTCGCAAAGGGGTTTCGACAAATTCAAGGAGTTGACTACGATGAGACTTCTCTCCCCGTAGCGATGCTAAAGTCAGTTAGGGTTATGTTAGCATTGCTGATATTTCGATTATGAGATATGGCAGATGGATGTCAAAACCGCGTTTCTCAATGGTAATATTGAAGAAGAGTGTATATGATACAAACAAAGGGTTTTGTCGATCCTAAGGATGATAACAAGGTGTGCAAGCTTCAGCGATCCATCTATGGATTGAAGCAAGCATCCGAAGTTGGAATCTCCACTTTGATGAGGTGATCAAAGAGTTTGGATTTGTCCAAACTTATGGAGAAGCTTGTATTTAGACGAAAGTGAGGGGAGCAATGTGGCATTTCTGATATTATATGTGGATGACATATTATTGATCGGAAATGATATAGATCTTTTAAACAGTGTTAAAAAGTTATCTAAACAGCAAATTTTCAATGAAGGACCTAGGTGAAGCGTCATACATATTAGGCATAAAAGATCTATAGAGATAGATCTAGGCGCCTAATAGGGCTATCGCAAAGTACATACCTTGATAAGATTTTAAAGAAGTTTAAAATGGACGGAAGTAAGAAGGAGTTCTTACCTATGTTGCAAGGCAAGACATTGAGTAAGACTCAAAGTCCGGCTTCGGCGGAAGAACAGAAAGAGATAATGGACAAAGTCCCCTATGCTTCAGCCATAGGCTCTATAATGTACGCCATGCTATGTACAAGACCGGATGTGGCACATGCTATTAGTTGACTAGTAGGTACCAATCGGATCCAGGTTCGGAACACTGGATAGCGGTCAAGAATATCCTTACGTACTTACGAAGAACTAAGGATATGTTTCTTGTATACGGAGGTGAAGAAGAGCTCGTCGCTAAGTGTTATGTCGACGCTAGCTTTGACACCGATCCGGATGACTCTAAGTCTCAATCCGGATACGTATTTCTCATGAATGGCAGAGCGGTTAGTTGGAGGAGCTCCAAACAACCTGTGGTAGCGGGATCAACAACGGAGGCCGAATATGTTGCTGCTTCAGAAGCGGCTCAGGGAAAGCAGTTTGGATGAAGGATTCATATCCGAACTAGGAGTGGTGGCAAACGCGTTGGACCCAATGGTGATCTATTGTGACAACAATGGTGCCATTGCCAATGCCAAAGAGCCAAGGTCTCCCAAGCATTCCAAGCATATTAAGCGCCGGTTTCACTCCATCCGCGAGCATGTCAAGGATGGAGATCCATCCGCGGCATGTCAAGGCTGGAGATATAAAGATTTGTAAAGTACATACGGATCTCAATGTAGCAGATCCGTTGACTAAAACTCTCCCTAGAGCAAAAACATGATCAACACCAGAAACTCAATGGGTGTTAGATTTATCACTATGTAACTAGATTATTGTCTCTAGTGCAAGTGGGAGACTGAAGGGAATATGCCCTAAGCGGCAATAATAAAGTGTTTATTATGTGTATTCCAAGTATATGATAGATGTTTATTTGCATGCTATAATTGTATTAATACGGAAACGTTTAATACATGTGTGTGTAATAAACACAAAATAAAGTTCCTAGTTATGCCTCTCTCATAACTAGCTCGTTGATTAACAAGATGATCAAGGTTTCTGATCATGGACATTGGATGTTGTTTAATAACGGGATCACAACATTAGTGTAATGGTGTGATGAACATTCATCCGAGTATAGCATTGCGATCAAAGTCATTGAGTTTATATTGCTATAACAACTTACAAAGTGATCCTAATCTTAGACCATGAGATCATGTCAATCACTAACCACCAGAAGAGTTTCTTGATAATTCAAACGTCCCACCGTACACAGGGTGATTATAAAGATGGATTCAGAACTAATAAAGTGTTATGTTGAGGCTCATCGACGAGTCGAGGTGGAATTTGTTGATCCCGATGACGGATAGATATACTCTGGGCCCTCTCGGTGATATCACATTGATTAGCTTGCAAGCAAGTGATTTGTCACTAGAATGTTATATCACAGGAACGAGAAAAGAGTGCATGTCGGGTAACGAGATCAAACTAGGTATGGAGATAACGATGATCGAATCTCGGACATGTAATATATCGTGAAAAAACAAGGGATTAACGATACTAGCATAAAAGGTTCCGACGATCACAAGAAAGTCATCGTTGAATGTGTGGGAGTCAGTATGGGTCTCCAGATCCCGCTTCTATTATTGATCGAGAGGGTCTCGATCATGTCCGCATTATTCACGAACCGTAGGGTGACACACTTAAGAGACACGACATACAATTGGAGCAAATGTTTCATGCCGAAAAAAGATGAACAAGCGCAGGAATTTATTTCACTAGATACCGAAACAGGTTTTCGGGTGACATTGCATAAAGTGGTTATGCATGTGAAATAGAATTCTAGCAAGGGGTTATTTGTGAATGTTTGTCATTAAAGTTATTGACAAAATTCTGCATAAAATACAAGAGTTTTATTTAATGAGAGTTTAAATTAAATTTGGTGGAATTTAATGGGAATTTGAGTGGAGGGATTTTTAAGGGCATTTTGTGAGTGGAGTGTCCACCCACATGAATGAAGGAGGGGAGGGGGCAGCCCCCATGGCCGGCGGCCACCCCCTGGGTGCCCCCCTCTCCTATAAAAGGAGCCCCCCCCTCACTTGTCTCACACACCTCCTCGTGAAGGATCTCTCTCCCCCTCTAGAATTATCCCCATGGTCTCGGACTAGCGAGATACATGTTCCCGGTGGCTATTCGGCAAGAAAGAGTTGTTGCTTCCGCTGCATCGCTGGAGCGAGGAGGGAGAGGTTGCTCGGTGCATCGAACGTGTGTGCGAGCACGGAGCGCAGCTGATTTGCGGCGCTAGGATTCCTCTCGATCTTGAGATCGGCAAGAGATCGTCTACATCAACCACGAGTTGAACTCGTTAAGCTTTGTAGGTCTTCAAGGGTATGTTCTCTACGGATATACATCCGCCCGTTGTTTGTATCTAGTAGATAGATCTTGGTATATAGTTCACCTAATAGAATTTTTTTGTTTTCTATGCTGCGAACCCTACAGTGGTCTCAGAGCCGGCTCTATGCGTAGATACTTTACACGGGTAGTAACACATATGAGTATGTGGGCGATGATGATCATGTTGTTGCCCTTTGTTGTAATTTTGGATATTGGTGGCATAGTGGGATGAAGCAGCCCGGACAAACTTTACATGTCCCGCACATGAGACCCATGTTCCACGCTTGACATGCAACTAGTTTGCATAAGTGGCTAGCGGGTGTCTGTCTTCCTACTATGCAATATCTATTTTGCAAGCGAGTTGTCAACAATTGATTATCCTCGTTGTGTTCATGTTCGTAGGGTAAGAACGGTTCTATCTCGAAACGCCTAAGCCACGTAAAACTTGCAATGGATAAATTAGAGGCTCTAGTTAGATTGTTGCTGGGCTAGTGTTATGATATGGGAGTGTTGTAAGTAGAAGATGAGATGATACTCTTACAAACACACATAGCGTGTAAAGTCCATAGACCTTGGATTTACACATATAGGTATGATAGTGATCATACCCCGATGCACATGATAGAGATCATCTGCGGGAACCATATAATTTCACTAATAAACATATGATGTTTGATAGCATCTTATATGCTTGTTTAGCGCTTTTTAGCATAATAAGATGATCCCTCATTTAAATATCAAGATAAGAATGTGTTCTTCCTTTCGTATGCACCGATTATGTTTTCGTCGCTCCAAGACATCCGTGATGATCGGGTGTTCTTGGATCCACGACCATATTTCGGGTGTAAAACAGTTACACACGCGAACTACGGTTCTAACTTGGCGAGCCTGCATGTACAGACATGACCTCGGAACACGGACCGAAAGGTTAAGCATGAGTCATATAGTTGATATGATGCCCATTTGATGCTCGCCTTTGAAGCTCTACCGACTCACGTGATGATCGGACTTGGTTGTAGTGGATTTGGTTCATGTAATCACCAAAAAGGCACGAGGGATGTCGTTTTTGAGTGGGAGTTCATTCGATAGTTGAACTCAATCTATCATACACTTAGTT